>OY856412.1:74340000-74885000 GCA_963693085.1 Alisma plantago-aquatica | reverse complement strand
TTATGAATTGACATTGAGGGATATCAACTTGATTAAAATAGTGGGAGTGATAATAATTAAAGACCTAATTAATATTGTTAAGATTTTCAAATCAAATCAAATAAAAAAAATGGTTTTTGACAAATGCAATTTTTATATTGTAGAATCAATGACAAACAAATCTGATTTGCTATTGGTCATGAAGAAGCATAAACCTGACAAGAGAAATTTCCATGACTGGTTTTGGACTTTGAGAAGAGTTCTCAATGACGAGTGTAAGCTCTACATCCTTGACAAACCAGTGCCTGAAATACCTCCTCCTAATGCACCTAGGGCACAAGTGGATGCTTACTGGAAGCATGCCAATGATGGCTTGGAGATAAAGTACCTTATGCTTAGTTGCATAAACTATGAGTTACATGAGGAATGTGAGGACATGAGTGTTCTTGAGATGGTGACACATCTTAAGAAGGTAACACTTGGTCTTGACAAGCAAGAAAGGGACACTATCTTAAAGGTTCTACTTGAGTCAAAGCTGACAGAGGGAACCTCAGTACAAGAACTTGTTCTCAATATGAATGGACATGTGTATCATCTTGAAGTACTGGGATTCACTTTGAGCCAAGAGTTGGCCACTGATATGATTCGAAGGACTATGCCTGAATCATATAGTTGCTTTATTGCATGTTACCATGTGAGTAATTCGATTGGAAAGATGTCAGAAATACTTGGCATGTTGATTCATATTGAAGCAAAAGTGAGGAAGTACAAGCCCGTGATGGTGATAAATGGAGCTGAGTCCAAGGATCAACGCAAGACTGAGAAGAGTTTTGTTGTCAAGCCTAAGTCCAATTCTTCAACACTCAAGATAAGGAGAAAGAAAAGTACAAGAGGAACTCATCCTTTGTACTTGAAGGCTTTCAAGGAGCAGAATATGGGGATGGTGATCTCCGCTTTAGGTGTATGTGTTAGTGAGATAAATCTATCTACTTCATCATCTTGGTTATTAGATACAAGATGTGGATCTCACGTATGTTCTCATATGCATGATCAGAAAGGAAGTAGGCCATTGGGTAAAAGTGAGGTGGAATTGCAAGTTTCTAATGGTGCAAGAGTTGTAGCCAATGCAGTTGGAACCTATAGTATATCTCTATCCACAGGGCTTGTAATAGAGTTAAAGAAATACTATTATGTACCTACTATAAATAGAAACATCATTTCTATATCTTGTTTAGAAAAGGATGCATTTGAATTCCATATTAAAGGTGGTCGATTTTCTATTTCAAAAGATGGGATCTTTTATAGTAGTGCTCCTATGTCTTATGGTCTTTATTTGTTAGATCTATAGAAAGATGTATTTAATGTCAATACCAAAAGAATAAAACTCAACAACTCAAACAAAACATACATGCATTGTCATCTAGGGCACATAAATGAGAATCGGGTATCTAGACTCCATAAAGATTGTTAAATGAACTCTGTTGATTTTGAATCAATAGAGACATGTGAATCTTGTTTGATGGGCAAGATGGCTAAGACCGCTTTTATTGGTAACAATGAAAGGGCTAGTGCTCTATTAGGAATCATACATACTGATGTTTGTGGACCTTTTAGAACAACCGCTATGGGTGGGTATAAGTACTTCATCACCTTTATTGATGACTTCAGTAGGTGGGGCTATATTTACTTGATGAAACATAAGTCAGAAACTCTTCAAAAGTTCAAGGAGTTTATGAATGAAGTACATAACCAACATGGTTAATGTATTAAGGCACTTCATATGGACTGAGGTGGAGAATACTTAAACCAAGAGTTTGAGGACCTTCTTAGAGCCCATGGAATTGTATCCCAATGGACTCTTCCTAGAATACCTCGGCATAATAGTGTATTAGAAAGAAGGAATCACACATTACTAGATATGGTGCAATCAATGATGAGTTTAGTCAAGCTTTCAATAACCTTCTGGGGGCATTCTCTATAAACCACCGTGTTTACACTAAATTAAGTACCATCTAAATCGGTTCAAAAGACACCATATGAGATATGGAATTGGAAGTGTCCTAATATATCTTTTATGAGGATTTGGGGATGTGAAGATTATGTCAAGAAAATGTTTCATGATAAGCTTGGACCTCAATCTGATAAATGTTATTTTGTTGGATATCCTAAGGAATGTAAAGGATATTATTTTTATTCCCAATATGACAACAAAGTTTTTGTTTCCAAGGATGTTGCACTCATTGAGATGGACTTCATTTCCAAAGGAGTCAGTGGGAGGAAAGTAGAGTTTGAAGAGGTTCAAGATCAACATGAGAACATTGAACCGATAGATGAACCAGAGGAACCTAGAGAATCACACGTTGTTGTGGAATCTCAAACTCCTCATGTAACACATGAACCTCATAGATCTAATAGGACACACCTTGAACGTCAGAGATTTAGATATGTTCCAACTTAGGGAGGCAGTGAATTGGTCATAGATGATGAGAAAATATCCTATAAAGATGTTATTGAGGGACTAGAGTCTGAGAAATGGCTTGAAGCCATGAGATCCAAGATGGAATCCATGTACACCAACAAAGTATGGGCTTTGGTGATCCACTTGAAGGGGTAAAACCCATAGGGTACAAGTGGTTCATCAAGAAGAAGACCGACACAGATGGAAAAGTTCAAACCTATAAGGATAGATTGGTTGCAAAGCGTTTCAGACAAGTTCAACATGTTGACTATGATGAAGCCTTTTCTCCAGTGATCATGGTTAAGTCATTCAGGATCATTCTTTCTATTGAAGCTTATCATGACTATGAAATTCGACAGGTGGATCTTAAAACAACATTCCTTAATGTGAATTTACTCAAGGATGTGTACATGACACATCCTAAGGGTTTTATCAATCCAAATGATGCAAATAAAGTATGTAAGCTACAAAGGTCAATCTATGGATTGAAGAAAACATCTCAGAGTTGGAATCTTTGTTTTGATGAGACAGTCAAAGGGTTTGGCTTTGTTCAAAATGAAGATGAACCTTGTTTGTATAAGAAGGTTAGTGGGAGCATAGTGGCATTCCTCATATTGTATGTAGGTGACATACTATTGATAGGGAATGACATCCCTACTTCACAAAAGGTAAAGACTTGGCTTGGAAATATATTCTCTATGAAAGACTTGGGAGAAGCATCCTACATCTTGGGGATAAAGATATATATAGAGATAGATCTAGAAGGCTTCTTAGACAAAGTTAGAGCACATACATTGACAAAATGTTGAAGCATTTCAGCATGGAGAACTCAAAGAGAGGAAACCTACATGTGCATCACGGTGTCCCCACCTCTACAGCTCAATGTCCTAGTTCTTGTGAAGAAAGGGAAGGCATGAGAGAGATTCCATATGCCTCAACAATTGGATCAATAATGTATGCAATGTTATGTACACATCCATATGTCTTGTATGCTTTGAATATGACAACCAGATATCAGTCAAATCTAGTTGATGCTCATTGGATAGTTGTGAAGAACATTCTCAAGTACTTTTGAAGGACTAAGGATTAGTTCTGGTCTACGGTGGATAGGAAGAGTTTTTGGTAAAAGGTTACACCAATGCAAGCTTCCAAAATGATCAAGATGATTCCAAGTCATAATCCGGATTTGGGTTTTGCCTCAACAACAGAGCTATGAGCTGGAAGAGTTCAAGGCAAGAAACAGTTGCTGATTCTACAACAGAGGCCAAGTATATTGCTTCATCAAGTGCAGCAAAGGAGGATGTATGGATCAAAAAGTTCATCACAAAACTTAGGGTCATTCCTAGCATCAGTGAGGCAATCGAGCTATATTGTGACAATAATAGAGCTATTGCACAAGAGAAGGAACCCAGATTGCATCAATGCTCATAACATATATAAAAGTGGTTCCATTTCATACGAGAGATCAAGTGTGGAGATATAAAGATTTTCAAAGTACCAATTGAAAGCACTGTTTTTGTTCCCTTGACAAAAGCATTTTCATAGTAGAAGCATGATGGTTGACGTGGAATATTTTTGCACTAAAAATTCAGCAGGAATAGGATTCCTAGATTTTACCAAAATGAAAGTCCAATAATGCCAACCGCAAGCAAATGGATCTTATCACTGTATAGTTGAGGATCAAATCCCAAGGGATAAAATTTTTAAGAGTTAAGTAATCAAAGTAACCTAGCAAGAATTAGTATTTATCACAAACTTGGGATTGGTTGATTAATATAAGATTGCAAGAATAAAAGGAGATAGACTAAGGTTCTAGTTATCAATGGAATTGAAACACTAGGGTAGAACTGGGTTTCACCACCACTACTCGAATCTGCACAATCATTCAAATCCAAACTCGTATGATGATATAATTGGAGTTATGCAAGTTTCCCTTTTTGGCGTCAGAAACTTGCATGAGTAGATATCCTTGTAAGCTCGATGTCTCATTTCTTATGGATCCTCTATCCACTACTCTGGAGACTTTCTGTCTGAAGTTCTCATCAAGGTGTTAAACAAAACTAATATATATTCAAATCTTAAACATTGAATTTCTCGTAGTAAAAGATTATAATAAATCACGTAAAGCAGGTGATCAATCCATAAAACATGCATTAAACGATTGGCTATGAATTATATGAGTTCATACAAGAGTTGGAATATGAAAGAAATTGCGAGAAACGGGTAGTGGGGCTAGTCCCCACACCCCAGTGAAGAGACAACTCCCTTGACATGGTGAGATTCATATCACTCGAAGAGTAGGAGGATGACATCATGGTCATGATGGTAACAGAAGTGGCTCAGCATGGTGTGCGACAGCGGACTTCCTTCCTTGTTTCTCCTTCAGGTATTAACCCTGACTTGCAGCAGAAGCAGGTGGAGGAACAACAACTTGGGGAAGAGATTGATCATCTAGAGAGAGAGAGATGGATGGCTTTGGAGTAATAGAAGGGAAGTTATTTGTCGATTTGTGCTTGGGGTTGATAGGAGTCACCATGATAGGTCAATAGAACTAGCTTAGTCGACAAGTCTTGTCCTTGGTTTGATCTTAGCTGTAGATTTTCAGTGTTTATGTCTCTAGAAAATCTAAGATGAGTTGTACAACTATACTAGGGGCTTATTTTTAGGGTCAAGGTGTTGGCTAAATGGACATCTATAAATCCCTTTGTTTTGATTATGACAAACATTTCATTCTTATTGATCTAACGAGCTACTTGAGTGTGCAGGAACAAGGCGGATGACAAAGTACTAGGGAAATCCATATGCTTACATATTTATATTTTCATGCAATGTAATCGCTTTGTAAAAACTTGTACAAATATATAATGTACAAGTACTTAGATTGCATGTAAATCAAGCGTTAGATCTTCCCTAGCTAAACACCACATTTAGATAAGTCATACTCTTCAAAAAGGATCACATATGCACATTCATACATATAATTAGTGCCTAAATTGAAACATTGAAACAGGATCAATCTCGGTCGACCAACTCCTCGACCGAGACACTCTCGGTCGACAATCTTCTCGACCGAGAAAGATCCAAAGTAGCCGTTAGACACAACTGACAAGGTAGTTGGCAGTTGGAGATAGACGTTGCAAATCACTTGATCCAGAGAGCCTGTCGGTCGACAAAACTTCGACCGAGTAGGTATCTCGGTTGACAATTCCTCGACCGAGATGAACTCTGACAGCAACTGCAGAGTAAATTAATTAGTCGTTGCTAAAGCAACAAACTTGTACCTAACGGCTAGTTAAGCACTTAGAAACCCCTAGAAGTTGTCTAGAACGTCCTTAAGCATCCTTAGGCCATTCCTATAAATAGGACAAGCCATAGGACCTAAAACTCACTTGTTACACTTGAGAAATCCTTGAGCATTCTTTGAGCAATCTGTTTGTGAGTAATTTGAGCATTGTGACAATTGGCCATTTCCTTCCTTAGCTCAAAATTCGTGTCCTATAGGCTAGTATCTCCTACCCACTGCAATCACAAGTTCACACACTTGGTTAGGAGATCTATACGCTTGATCTAGGCAAATCAAGCCTTGGGCTACAAAAGGATAAGTTGTAATTTCCTTTTTCCTTTCTTGTTCTCTATTACCGTTTGTACTCTCCTTGCTACTCCTAGGTTGGAGGCTGCAGATTGGAGAGGGTGGAGATCTTCTTGGTGAAGAAGGCGACCTTGAGCTACTTCAGAAGGCTGGTGCAACGGGAGGTTACTTCTAGAGAGGAAGGCTACTTCAAGGGGGAGCTTGGAGTTACTTCAAGAAGGCTACCTCAAGTTGGTGCACCTACTTCAAGTGAAGGCTGTTCAAGGGGTGTAAAGGAAAGTATTGTATTTTGTATAAATCCTTGAGAAGGTAATAAAATAAATACTTTCAAAATCCCAGTTGGGTAAGCAACCGGGTAGTGGACTGACAACTTTAGTATTTGCTAAAGTTGGAACCACTCTAAACACATGTCTCCTTCTTCCAATTTTCAATTGTGGTTGTTTGAGTTCAATAAATTGTTAACCCTATTTAAAAACTCTATTCACCCCCCCTCTAGTGTTTTTCAATTCGTATCAGAGCAGGCTTCAAGGAACCCTAACAAGGTCTTGAAGAAATGGGTGACGGAGTGCTCAACAACCTTAACCTTGAAGGGACACTTGTTGCTAGGCCTCCAGCGTTCGATGGAACAAACTACCAATATTGGAAGAGAAGGATGCAATTGTACTTCCAAGGCATCAATTGGGACTTATGGAGAATGGTGTCAACCCCATATGAGCTCCCTCAAACTCAATTTGCAGAATGGGATGCAAATACGGTAAAGCTAGCTCAAATGAATGCATAAGCTGTAAGCATTTTATATTGTTCTATATCGGTAGGAGAATTCAATAGAATATCTAATTGTGACACAGCCTATGATATTTGTCATAGACTGTCCATAACCTATGAAGGTACTGTCCAAGTCAAAAATTCCAAAATTAGCATGTTTAAACAAAAGTTTGAACACTTTCGTATGGATCCTGATGAATCTATTAGTGAAATGTTTGCAAAATTCTCTACTATTGTTAATGGTTTAAGTGCCCTAGGAAAACCTGTCCTTGAAGAAGATCAGGTATCAAAAATCCTTCGATCACTTCCTCCAAAATATAAGCCAAAGGTGACAGCCATTGAAGAAGCAAACGACCTCACTCGACTGAAAATGGAGCAACTTATTGGCAACCTAGAAGCTCATAAAGCAACCCTAGAAGAGGAAGAAAGAAGAGCACATGAACTTCAGCAAGGAAAGAAGAAGGATGTTGCTCTAAAAGCTTCAAAGGTCGTCACACAAGAAAGTGAGGAGTCAAGTGAAGAAGAAGGAGAAGAAGCCTTGATCGTCAATGGTAAGAAATACAAAAGATTTAAATCTAACAAAATTTCCAGTTCTTCTTCTACCCCTCCTAGGTGCTTTGAATGTGGGAAGAAAGGGCATCTCAAAAATGAATGTCCTAAAGCAAAGAAAGGAAAGAAAAGCTCACACAAGAAGAAGGGAGAAAAAGCCTATAAAGCTGCATGGGACGAGTCAAGTGACAGTGAAAGCGGAGAAGAAAAGGTGGAATGTCTAATGGCAAGAGAAGATGATGAAGACTCTCAAGAGGTAAGCCTACTTGATCTTCCTAAAGAAGAGTTAGTTACTAATCTACAAGAAATTCATGATAAGTATGTTGATGTCAAGAAGAAACTAAAGAAGGTTATCAAATCAAATGATGAGCTAATTGCAAAATTAGATAATCTTTCTTCTGAAAAGAACAACATTGATCATGAGAATTTGTCTTTAAAAACATCTTTAGATGATTGCACTAGAAAGCTACTGACTTTAGAAACAAATGTTGATCTTCTTTCTAAAGAAAAATCTGAATTGTTAGCTAAACTAAAAGATTTTCAGACTCAACCTATTTTGTGTAACCATCTGGACTACGATAATGTTGTAAAAGAAAGAGATCCATTGTTATCTGATTTAGATCAAGCAAGAAAAGATCTACACAAAAAGATGAATGACATTGCTAAGCTGCAAAGAGATCTTTATGAGTTAAGAAGAAAAGATATCCTTGATAACATTCTATGCATTGGTACTGTTTTCAACGGAAGAAAAGGTTTGGGATATGCTCCAAAGAAAAATCAACCCAAAAGAACTCAAACTATGTTTGTACCCAAGAACACAATGGCTAGAAAGAGAAATGAAGTTGATTCTATTACTTGTCATTTTTGTTTACGTCTTGGACACTATTCCTTTTCATGTCCTTATAAGACTAAGGATTCCGACTTAGTTTGGGTCCCAAAACCCCAAACTTAGTAGAGTCAAATGTAATTTAGTTGAGATACGGCCAAACACTACATTTTGCTATTTATATTGTCTTATCTCAACTAAACAAAAGGGTTCATGCATATTGTTAATTTTCTGCACTGTTGTACTGAAACAGAAACTTAGTCGGTCGAAGTATTGTCGACCGAACCCTTAATCAGTCGAAGTATTGTCGATTGATCGGATGTCTGTAACAAATCAAAATCTACAGCAACCAAAAGGCAATTATTTTGGTCGAAAATTGGTGAACCGAGCTAAATTTCTATGTTTCTTTGTTAACAGTAACCTTCTCGATCGACAATTAGTCGACTGAGACAAATGTCGGTCGAACAATTGTCGACCGACTGGATTTCTGAATCAGGATTTTTATACAAGTCTTTACTCAAATGATTCTAACCATATCGAACCATCACATGGGTACCAAAGTCTACATTTTAATGCAGGAATGGGTGGTTGACAGTGGATGCTCCAAACATATGACCGGGAACAAAGATGCATTTCAAACCTTTGAAGAAAAGAAAAGTGGAACGGTCACCTTTGGAGACAATGGTAAGGGCAAAATCGTTGGAATAGGTAATGTTGGTACAAACCTCGAAATAAAGCATGTTCTACTCGTTGATGGTTTGCACCATAATTTGATAAGTGTTAGTCAATTATGTGATAGTGGTTATGATGTGTTATTTAACAAAACCTGCTGCAAGTTATTGATAGAAAACACTACAAATGTTGTTTATGAAGGAAATAGAGTTGGAAATCTTTATATCCTTAAACCTAACTCTATGATATCAGTGGTGGGAAAATGCTTGCTTGCAAATGAAAATACCTTACAACTATGGCATAAAAATCTAGGACATGCTAGTTCACATGTTATTAAAAAGTTAGTGAAATATGATCTTGTTCGTGGATTGCCTACTCTATCTTTTGATCAAGTTGAAAACTGTGAACCATGCACAATGGGAAAGCAAACCAAAACCTCTTTTAAACCGAAACATGTACTTAGCACCAGTAGATCCTTAGAATTAATTCATATGGATTTATTTGGACCCATGAGGACACAATCTATTGGTGGTAAAAGATACTGTTTTGTTATTGTTGATGATTATAGTAGATACACATGGGTACACTTTATTGCAACTAAAGATGATACTATTCATGTTTTTATACAATTTTGTTCCAAGATTGAAAATCTATTACAAAGAAAAATATGTACCATTAGAAGTGATCATGGTGGAGAATTTGAAAATCATACAATTGAGGAATTTTGTACATCTCAAGGGTACACTCATAATTTTTCTGCTCCACGCACCCCACAACAAAATGGTATAGTCGAAAGGAAAAATCGATCACTACAAGAAATGGCTAGAACTATGATGCTCGAACACAACACACCCAAAACCTTTTGGGCTGAAGCTGTAAACGCTGCATGCTATGTGTTAAATAGAGTAACTGTTCACTCTCATTTGAAGAAAACTCCATATGAAATAATACATTCTAAGAAACCTAGAGTTGACTATTTTCATACCTTTGGCTCCACATGCTATATTTTAAATACCAAAGATGATAGAGATAAGTTTGACTCTAAATCACACAAAGCATTCTTTTTGGGATATTCCACTTCTAGCAAAGCTTTTAGAGTATATAACACTATCTCTAGAAAAGTTGAGGAATCTATTCATGTTTCTTTTCATGAAGAGTCCAAATCTAAAAATCTAGAAATCATAGATCTCACTAATCAATTCGAAAATTTAAACATACCAAATGACAGTGAGAAAGTTACTACAAACAATCACCAAGCTGAACCACAACCTACACCTAGGCCAATTATCAGAGCTTATGTTGTGTCTCTAGAAAGCCTCGATTGCCCCTCTATTTATAGGAGGGTCATGATCAGGATGTTCTAGTCTGAGCAGGAGTCAAAGGGGACAAAATTTCATGAACTTTCATAACCTACAAATGACGAAATGGATGATTCAACAAGAACCGATTGGTTGGCATGTGAGCTGACCGGTTCAACCCTTGAAACGGTCGTTTCACTATGTTTCCCAATCATAATTGAATTGGCAATTAATATTTGGTTAATGACGTCAACACTAATCTTTGATCCAATCAAATTCATCAAACAACTGGTCAGTTCACAACCAAAATAGGTCAATTCATAGACTAGATCCGATCAACTTACTTATTGAACTGATCATCTCATGGTTCTGATCACCAATTTTGGTTCAATTGACATGACACTTAAATCGATCGATTCAACACTTGAATTGGTCAGTTCATATTCTAGCCATCCAGCATTTAACCATTGTTATTTTAAACTGAATACCTACCTCATTAGTAATCAAGTTTAAACTACATTCACGAATAAACTCCTATTCCAAGTGTATCCTATGTGTGTGACCCTATAGGTTCTAAGTTACATTGGCAATGAATGTCCATAACTAATTTATGACATCACAATTAGTGGTTGGTATCTAGGAGGACATCATTGCTACCCAAGTAATTGGAAAATTGGAGGACAACTTCAACCTACATTTTGTGATTGGTGTTACAGTGATTGTTTTTGTCTCTAATATCTAGGTTTAACTCGAGGCACATAATCATCAACCTTTGAATGTTGAATCAATATTCCTTGAACTTGAGTAGACTGCCTGTGATATATGTATACTCAACATATATTGATTCACATGTGCATGCACATGCTTTTCTCACTCTCGCTTATCAAGTGGCATGAATTTCAAATTCATGTAGGAGGGACAAATCCCATCTACATCACTCACAGTCACTCCCCATGTGTTATAATGTATTTGATCATCACCTTTATGGAAACCTTTATTCAAGGTCACGTTCGATGATGACAAAGTACATTAAACAACATGTGATGAGTGTAGTGATTTTAGGTCTAAGAACCACAATCACCACCATCACTACCAGAGATGATTATGACTACCAATCATGGTTTTCATGTATCACCATCAAGGTGAGTCTATTTGATACACTGTTCTCTGACAGGTATCTATGTGTTTAGTTCGATATCATATATCATGACTAATGAGATTTTGTCATCAACCAACACACACTCCAACCTTATGTGTTATTTTTGTCCATCAACTTCCACAATAACAACCGACTAGAGACATAGCAAGAACATATCTATTCTTGACATTTGTATGGTCTCATTCTTCAGGTCCTCAACCCAAATACATATGTCATTGAGTAATATAATTCTTTAGACATTCATTATGTTTCATAATTATCTCATAATCAAATAAAATAGAATAAGATTGCTGTTATAACCCCAGTTTTCCAAAATATGTAATGAGATTGTGAATCTCCTTTTTAAAGATAAATCAAATCCGTGATTGATGTGATGAGTTGAATTGAATGGATTTTGTGTTTGATAGCTTGTATGTTTTCTAATTGGGCCTTATTGGCCATTGAGCCCAATTGAAGGAGAAATAGAAAAAGATTAAAAGAATACATAAAGAAATAAATGAAATAAGAACAAAAGGCTAAGGAATGATTTCCCAAAAATAGATTTTCGAGATAATGGATTCCTTTGGGATTAAGGAACTCTGAATTGGGAAATAATGATAAAGGGAATAGAAAAGGTATGGAAAATATGAGAAATTAAATGATAACTTGCAAACCAAGAAAAGGGATCGTACTTTTAAGATAATAACTTCAAATATTGTAGGATGGAAGATAAAGATATAATTGAGTTTCCCTCAAAATTTGAGTAGGAAAGGAGTTACCGTTTGTGAGTTATGAATTTTCCAAGAATACCATTGAAATAGGAATACAATTTGAAATGGTTTCCTTTTATTCAAACGTGGATAATACGGACCGTTGGATCTTAATCCAGTGATGATCAATCATCGTCTTAGTTCTACTGGGACTAGGATTTTGTGGGAAACAGAGGATTCTTCCTCTCTGATTTCCTTGAAATCCAGAGAAAGTGGGCATTTTCTACTAGTCCCAATGGATTCAGGAGATGAAATCGCAAAGGATCATCCCAGGTTTGAGTAGGTTTCATCTTGTTTTGGGAAATCCCCAATTCCAAATAACATGACATCGACCCTATATAAAGGGGATGGTCATAGAGGGAACCAGTATCCCTTTTGTGTAGTTCGATCGCTATGGAACACGAAGTCGAGTGGAACGACATTTCCAATTGAAGAATCCAACTTGACCCACCCCCTCTACGACCAGCAAGTCGGCGACGACACTCCGGTGACCCATTGGTGGCGAAGGTCGAGTGGGAGCATATGATTGATCGAGGCAATGAGTTCAGGCATTGCCGAAGGAGCTTCGGGGCTTCTCAGTAGCTCTGTAGGTGGCCTGGAGTGCAGCGTCAACTGGTGAGTTGACCGCGGAACCTTGCTCGGTTGAGAGGTAGACGACGATCGAATTACCGTTGGATCAGGGACCACAGTGGTCTCCATCAAGATCTAATGCTCCAGGGCAGGAGTAGCTTTGGTTAGGCGCGTGCAACCGGGATCGTTGGATCCAAGAAGCGGACCACCAGTCCATAGATTGAGCGACCGAGGATTTTTCCGGTAAATCCCTCTCTAATCAAATAAATCAGAAAAATGATTATTCTTGCAAAAATGATAGAAATAACTAGGAATCTCGTATGATAAAACTTTTTATATGAAAGTTGTGTAGAAAAATATGGGGAATCTAATAAAAATACTTTGAGAACCTGATTCTACTCCGTTTTGCAAAAGTACTCTAATTTTCTAATATAGTGTATTAAAAGTTGATGAGAAACCCTAATTGAATGTTAAGAGTGTAATTTGGTGAATCAATAGGTCAAATTGATAAGTTTAACCTTGTTAATGATAAAAGTGGTTTGACTATCCGTTTGAATGCAAATATGCTTAAATTAGAGTTGTAATACCTAAAATAAGATTAATTTACATGGAAACCCTAATTTGGGATAAAAGGAGATAAAAATCATATTTATGTGGAATAAGATAATCACGTGCTTAATAAAGATCCTAAAACTTTTAAGAGAGATACAATGAGAAATTAGGGGTTTTATGTAGTTTTGATAATTTAAGGATGATAATAAGGAAAGAAGAAGTAAAAACCCTAATTTCCAAAGGAACCCTAAAATTGGAATGGAAATCCTAAGTAATGTGATGAAATTGGATAAATAGTAATAAAAGGAAAATTGTACTTTTATTTCAAGATTTCTCTTCCTCATTGCTTGCTTGTTTGGGTTCCTCTGTATATTTGATTCTGTCTTGAAATATGCAACCAAAGGTATGTGGTTACGCTTATGAATATCTCGAGATAGATTTCCAAGGTTTTCCGAGATTTTCACTGATGACTTGAATAAATTGTTGGATGAATTTAGTTCATGCAAACTATAATGTGAATATGACTATCACATAATATATGTTCCTACTAGCTCAGATCCTGGTCCCCTCTGTGTCTTAATGGCTGACCTAGTATATGGCTACCTAGAGGGTAGGTCCATCAGGTCGTGGAATGACTTAGTATATGGCTACCTAGAGGGTAGGTCCATCAAGTCATAGTGAGTTAGATATTGGGCTACCTTTGGGTGGTGCCATGCGACTCTACCTTTACAGAGGTATAATATAAGTCCTTACAGGGACAACACAGAGTTGTGGATAGGTATGGATTGAGTAGTTTGGCTTAAAATGTAATCTTGGTTGTTAAAATATTAATTGAATGATTATGTTGTTAACATAGTTTAACATTATCTGTTTCCTCCACATACCAGCTTCGGCTGACCGTCGTTTTGTTTGTCGGCGATTTAGGTACAAATCTCAAAAGTACAAACAGTAAAGCGACACATTGTGAATTCAAGAATTAAAGAACAAGGAGGAATTAGTTAGAATAGTTCAGTTGTAGTTAGAAGTTTAGTATATTCCAAACTTTTCAAAGGTATGCAAAATTTTTATTACCATTCTTCAGTATAGTTTGTTAAAATTTAATAATTGTTCTTGGTTATATGTTGAACCTTTGATCTGGAAATTATGGGTGCGGCTTCGACCTCTCGGTCTCCCTTAATTGGGGGTTACCGGAAGGTGGGGTCGTAACAATTGCATTTATTATTAATCAAATTGTTTACAAAATATGCCATTACAACCATCATAGGATTGGCTCTCTAGACATACATACATAGAAACGTGACTTCCTCACATTCTTCCAATTTTATAAAATGAAATGGCCATTGATACCATCAAGACCAAATGCTTTATATGGGTTCATCTCGTTGAGAATATGATAAACAAAATATGATAACCTCCTTGTCTTGTGGCTCCTTTGCAATCCTGAGTTTTTGTGTAAGACTTAGTAGTATGGAATGTCTGGGTATCCCATGTAGGTCCAATTCATTTATGCTCTCAGGTGCAGTGAGAAGAGCCTAGAAATGCTGGCAGATCAAAAGTTTGAGTACAACACCAATGACCTTCTTGATCTTTAAGCATAGATATAGTGTTAAATCTTTGACGCTACTTGACATAAGCACTTTAGAACTTTGTATTGATGTCCCGATTTCTAAGCCAATTAATATGAATCCTTAATTACCACTCCATCTCTTCTTCTTTCAGTATTTTAACTAGTTTTGCTTTCACGTCTATATGGATTTCGTCAATGATTGGGCTATAACACGCTTCCAACTCCTTTTGAAGCTGGCTTATGTTTCTCATAAGTCTGATTTTATTTCTCTTCCTTTTGTTTGACTAGTTTTTGTCTTGCTTGGAGATGGCACTCCTTGCACCACTAAGTGCCTCATTGAAGTTAACACTTTGCTTCCAATGACTATCGAGTAATTCTTTGAAACTCCTATCATGTGCCCATGTAGTTTTTGCTAAGAAATGATGCTGACTAGCTTTTCTTATCATGGATTTTATCAACACAGGACATTGGCCAGATTGCAGGTGTAGAAGATGTTCTACAATGAAGTATGGGTAAGTATGAATAAAATGGTCATATGCTGCTGCACGATCTAATCTCTCCTGGATAACACCTCTCTTGAAAGTAAATTTAGGGCTTAAGAAACCCAGATCAGAAAGGTTTGCCTCTAGCAAAGTTTCCTGGAAGAGTCTGACTTCAGCATGGTTGTAATGTATACCACCACTCTTCTCTCCGGGATGATTTGTATTTTTAAAGTTTCTTACGACAATCCACAGATTTCTCTGGTTGTGGTAACTGAGAGAACTCAAGCAAGTCCTACCTGTCAAAGGGAGGGATAGCAAGAAGAGCCATATGGGAGAGTAAGTTGGTGCTTGCAAACTGACTAGAAGGAACAACTCCATCTTATTTGTTCATCTAGAATGACTTGAGTTCTTGATGGTTCGTGTGGACTACTATAAAGGTGAGGAGGTTGTTGCCTTTTTCTAGGAGGCTGAGGTCAACTATTTTCCATGGTGATCAACCTAGAGGCCATTGCTGACACTGTCTAGATGCAACTTGAAGAAAGGCACACACTACTATAAGGGAATTGTAGTTGGACTAGCTCCATGACTAGGTATAACCTTGTAAACTATCCTTCCAATGACATAGTTGTTGATGTAATCTACTACTAAAAGGGGAACATGGCAGTTAGATTTTTGTTTCTACTACCTTATCTGATGCCATGTTTCCCTACTGTGGTATCAAAGCCACGTCAATTTACTATGCTTCGAGATTTGATCGATATGATCAGATTTTGGTTTTCATCATATTATTTATTGCATACAATGAGAATAGTTAAAATGATTAATGTGCATATCTGATTAAATACCACATACTATCCCAACTTATATGTATATGATATAATATATATGCAATTTACACGTGTTGCCCTAAAAGTTGGTTTTGATTGTGTATGTGTATCTTGGTTATGACCAATAACCCTAGTAATATATGCTTGGTTGATTGTGGTTGTTTATTTCTACTCTATCTCAGTTTGCATACTAAGCCTCTATCTTCTCTTACATATGTAGAAGTATTAATCCTCTCCTTCCTATGCTCACCTTGAATGTAACTTGAGGTTTCTCTATTACAACGTAATATGTTAGGATAGTTTTGATTCTTGTTATGATGAAGAATATGTTCAACACTAGACAAACCACCCATTTTAGAAGAAGAGACGATCGGCTGGAGGACCCGAGGAGGACAGACAATAGGAGGATCCAAATTGATTGGTTGTTGGCCCAATCAAGCGAGTAGAGGTGTCCAGATGTCACTTGGACCTAAGGCCAGACGCTCAATCCAACAGACTAACCGACCAACCAGGAGGCAAGCCGATTGGTTCAAGTGTTGGACTGGTCAACCCGAATTAGTTCAAACATATATTTTCATCAACAACATGTTGCTACATGTGATTTAGACCTTAGGTGGTAGTAATTCCTTATGGCTCCAAGGAATTACAATAGTATGGCCATAACAAGCATATTATCACTACTACAGAAATAGCATTCAGTGTCACTTTTCTGGGCGTCGGTTATTAAGGAAAACCGACGCCTAACATTTAAGGCGTCGGTTGTTTAAGAAACCCGACGTCTATATTCGAAGACCAGCCAGACACGAGTACCGCTTTGTATTAAGCGTCGGTTGTTTATAACAAACCGACGCGTAAAGTCGCCCGCGAAATCCATATTTCGATCAAAAAAAATAGTGTCATTTTCAGCGTCGGTTATATACGTAGAAACCGACGCCTATGTGCGATGAAAATTTGCGCAAAAAGTGTCACTGTCAGCGTCGGTTATCCTTGTATAACCGACGCTGAAAGTGGTTCCCGCCAAATAATTTCATGAAAATATCGTCCAATTGGACGTCGGTTTTTTCAAACAACCGACGCTAAAGATGGTTAGGCGTCGGTTGTTGTAAACAACCGACGCTATTTGAGAACTTATAACCCGCGATCGCCCGACTCTTCCCCTTTCTTTTGTTTCATTGCTACCCTATTTCCCTGTTGCGGCGATTTCTCCGGCGATTTTGTGCTGCTGCTGCTAGTTTTCTCCGGCGCTTCTCTCCGGCGCTCCATCTCCGGCGTCCCTTCTCCGGCGCCCTTCTTCTCCGGCGCGTTTCTTCTCCGCCGCCGCCGCCTGCTGCTCTAACTGCCTGCGCCGCCGCCCTGCTACTCCAGCCACCTGCTGCCCGCCCTGCTGCTCCATCCGCTGCGTCGCCGCCACACCTGAGAACCGGTACCGCCGCCACGCCTGGTGCCCTCCTGCTTGCCCACCTGCCTGCCCTAGCTCCTTCCTTTCTTCCTGTTGACGCCCGGCGTCCTGTTTCTACAGCACTGGTTAGTTTTACTGATTTCCTTGCTGCTTTCAGTGATTAATGATTGATACTACTGGTTAGTATTTCTTTAGTGATTAATTTAATTCAACAATTCATAGTTTGTTATTTACAATAACTGATATGCTTGCCGATTTTAATGATTAGAGATACTGATTAATAGTAAGTATTGATGAATACTTAGTTAATTACTGATTTGTTGATTAGATATGTATAGAAGTTCCTTATAAATATATTTTTTATATACACATACATGTAATTTTGTATAAAATTCATGATGTAGTGTGATCTTAAATCCTAGAGTGTACCCCTTTTGTTCTATGATGGTACCTATGACCCTAAATACATCCATAAGGGTCTATTGTATCCTAAAGAAGATTTATTTCTTCCTTCTGCCCTAATTTTTATATGGATCTTAATCTTATATCGCTTACTCATAAATAAGGAAATATCCTCCCTTATGACCACCTTGATGTGTATGTCCCATATAATCCACATGTTGGACCCTAATGATACATTTTTTTAATGTTGAAAACGAATGTATGTTTCAAGTGTTGAACCTAATGTTGGACAATGTGTTTGTTATAGGTGGTACACATTTATTATATATAAGAATGACATCACATGTGTTTGTTGGCCTAGAATGTGAACAATCATTGTTTTTTATATTACTTGTACATCAGTATAAATTAGAATGAACAATCACTAAATTATGTACTGTTTGTATGGAGTCCGACTTCATTGTAGATATCTATTATTGTGTTTGTTGGCCTAGAAACCCGTCCAAGATTGACTCATTAGGAGTAAATCTTGGATAGTCCCCGGTTTGGGACTGTTCTTGAACACCTAATCTCACTTAGGATGTAAGTGTATAATGTGTATTGAGTTTTCGAGAAAATTTTGGTAGCATTTCCCCGTTTGTTCTCTAAGTACATATGTACTTAGAGAACAGCGGGGAAATGCTGCCGAAATTTTCTTGAAAACCCAATACACATTATACACTTACTAGTGAGATTAGGTGTTCAAGGATGGGATAGGTGGTACACATTTATTATATATAAGAATGACATCAAATGTGTTTGTAGGCCTAGAATGTGAACAATCATTGTTTTTTATATTACTTGTACATTGGTATAAATTAGAATGAACAATCACTAAATTATATACTGTTTGTATGGAGTCCGGCTTCATTGTAGATATCTATTATTGTGTTTGTTGGCCTAGAAACCCGTCCAAGATTGACTCATTAGGAGTAAATCTTGGATAGTCCCCGGTTTGGGACTGTTCTTGAACACCTAATCTCACTTAGGATGTAAGTGTATAATGTGTATTGAGTTTTCGAGAAAATTTTGGTAGCATTTCCCCGTTTGTTCTCTAAGTACATATGTACTTAGAGAACAGTGGGGAAATGCTGCCGAAATTTTCTTGAAAACCCAATACACATTATACACTTACTAGTGAGATTAGGTGTTCAAGGATGGGATAGGTGGTACACATTTATTATATATAAGAATGACATCAAATGTGTTTGTTGGCCTAGAATGTGAACAATCATTGTTTTTTATATTACTTGTACATTGGTATAAATTAGAATGAACAATCACTAAATTATATACTGTTTGTATGGAGTCCGGCTTCATTGTAGATATCTATTATTGTGTTTGTTGGCCTAGAAACCCGTCCAAGATTGACTCATTAGGAGTAAATCTTGGATAGTCCCCGGTTTGGGACTGTTCTTGAACACCTAATCTCACTTAGGATGTAAGTGTATAATGTGTATTGGGTTTTCGAGAAAATTTCGGCAGCATTTCCCCGTTTGTTCTCTAAGTACATATGTACTTAGAGAACAGCGGGGAAATGCTGCCGAAATTTTCTCGAAAACCCAATACACATTATACACTTACTAGTGAGATTAGGTGTTCAAGGATGGGATAGGTGGTACACATTTATTATATATAAGAATGACATCACATGTGTTTGTTGGCATTTCCCCGTTTGTTCTCTAAGTACATATGTACTTAGAGAACAGCGGGGAATGATAAATGGTCAGTTGTTCTTCATGGTAAAAGACAGTTCATTGAAGATCCTATAGATGAAGAAGAGTACTATGATAAGTATGATGACTCCAGTCCATTCTCAGTTGGGTTGCCCACTCCACAAAATATTGAAGCTAATGATGACTTATATGTGCACGGAGATCACAATGAAGGATTGTTAATTGATAAAAGATCACAATTTTAGAGACATGTATGTTAATACAAATGCTAAATGTTTGCCTTTTTCTAGTTAATACAAATGCTAAATGTTTGCCTTTTTCTAGTTAATACAAATGCTAAATGTTTGCCTTTTTCTAGTTAATAAAAATGCTAAATGTTTGCATTTTAAATGACATTTTCAGATGGCTGACCATGATGAGCATGATGTCCATGATGAGCATGAAGTCCATGATGAGCATGCTGTCCATGACGAGCATGGCGAGGATACTAATGTAAGTTCTAAAAACATATCCTGTATTTCTATAAAATTCATTATCTTCTAGTTATGTCATATATCCTATATTTCTATATTGGGCTAATTTAGTGTGTTTTATTTTTGTCAAATTTTAGGTTGATGCACCTGTACCCACTGAAGCACTGGAGCAACTTGATGCGCAACACCAAACACTTAACAAGAAAAGGGGCATCACTCTGTTGAAGAAGTTATTAGCGCTAAGTGGTAGTGGATCCAAATTGGTGGTGGAGTTTGATAATGGAGGAAATCCAATTGGAGTGAACCGCAATTGGCGTAAACTATCTTGGGTGTACCACTCGGAGCCATTGTGGTGTTAAGTATGACAATTGGCATAAAGTTCCTCAAGGGAAAAAAGACTTGATATGGAAGGATTTATGCGTGAGTTATTATTATTTGCAATTCTATTTTGTAGATTACAAATTCTATTATTTGCAATTCTATTTTGGATACTAGTTAATAACATTTCTATTTTACAGAATCTGTTTGCATTGGATGAGAAGTTGCATCGTAAAAATGTGATGCAACGCGCTGGAAAGATGCTTAGGAATTATAGGACAAATCTGAACAGAGAATACATAAAAGAGGGTGATAAGAAGAAGAAGTCAGCCCTTGAACAATGGAACTTCTTGGACAAAGAAGATTGGGACAATTTTGTTGCTTCAAGAAAATCTGAAGAATTCAAGGTATTAGGCGTCACTCCCAATTTAATTAATATACATTGTATTCACCTATTCAAGATTAGAATTTAGTGCTACTAACCAAATCATTAATGTGCATACTAACTAGGCCCTCAGTGACACACAAAAAGCAAGGCGTGCACTGAATGTGCATGACCACACTATGGGTCCAAACGGCTATGCAAGCGTTCACCAAAGACTACAGGCGGAGTCTGCGGCTACTCAGGAGTCTGCTCCTACTCAGGAGTCTGCCACACCCATGCCTCGCCATGATATCTGGATAGCTGGCAGGCAAAACAAGAAGGGTGAAATAAAGAAGCCTGTAACTGCTGAGGCGGCTGCAAAAATGGTAAAATAACACTCTTAGAGAAATAGTTTGAATATTGATTATTTGTGGTGTTAACTTACCAATTTCTGTTTATGGTGATTAGCGGGAGCTGCACGAGCAGAGGAAACAAGGCACGTTCATCCCTCAGGGCACAAGGGATGAATTGACAGTTGCTCTGGGTAACCCAGAGCATCCTGGACGTGTTAGAGGTGCCGGCGCTGGAGTTGGCATCAAAGCATTCTTTGGGCCATCCCAGCGCAAACCCAGAGCGGGACTTTCTCAAGAAGAGGTAACCGATTCTTTTTTTAGAATGTTACTGCAAAAGGAAATTCATTAATAAGAAGCTAATGTTTCTTTTATCCATGTATAGGAGAATAAGAGAGTTGAGGATTTAGTTGCTAAGAAGGTCAACGATGTAGTTGCTGAGAAGGTCAAGGAAGAATTGCTGCGGTGGCAGGCATCTTAGGCTTCCAATCAGCCTATGGCGACCCACTCTTCTCCTGATGCATAGACTGCGAGTAATCCTGGAGACCCATCGCCTAGCACGTCTGCTGTAAGTATTGTTTATGACATTGTAGCTAGTCTTTTCAAGATGATATGTTTTCAAGATTATATGTATATATGTATAACATTCTTTACGTAAATTTGTAGGCATTGAAGCCATGCCGCTTAAGTATACAAGACTATGTTGTTGCAGAGGCGCAAGCTTACCCGTCCCTTCCTGGGAAAAGGTTTCACGGGACTCCAATGCCACAGGGCTATGTTCGTGTGGGCCCATTACGTGTTTTACCCGATTGGAGGGAAGTTGCGTTGCCATATGCCCACCCAGATATTAATACACTTGGTGAGGCAGAAGGCGGGGTCATATTGTGGCCCAAAGCAGATGCCGTCTACACGACTGAAATTGTAAGATAAATTTACATTGATTTAGACTGTTAATGTGTATATATGATGTCAACTGATCTGAAATTATATATACAGGTTAAAAAGAAGACACCAGGAGCACCTAGGCCTCCACCTCCACTTCCCGCATTACCAACTTGGGTTCCAACTGACCTAACATACCCGTTAGGTCCTGCTTGTAGGGGAATGGCATGTTGGCTACGGGCACATAATATACATTGCCCTATAATAGTTTCTTTAGATGTAGATTATGCAGGTCGATCATACGATAGCTCTTTATTTATACAAGATATTATTGAGCTGTTTATGTATGATTGGCTGAATACATCAATGATAGAGACATGGATAAGGTGAGATCTTGTTTATACATCCATATACCTTGTGTAAGATCCGGTGATCTGGTTTCTTATATATTAATGCATACGCCTATATGTTTTGCAGCTACTTAGTCGAAGATCATTGCAAACAATTTGCATTTGATCATGTGGGATTTTTGATTCCATCATTGATTAGTTTGGTAGCTAAAGACCCTGATAATGTTCAACAATACTGTATAGATGCTTTTACAATTTTTGGTCAATAAAAGAAGACGATAATAATAGCTCCATTCAATGTCAAGTAAGTTTACTTTATTTATAATTTGGACTTAAGAAAATTCCATTTTTATTTTGCATTTTGAGTTATTAATTGTTAACTTCTTACTTCTAGCGGTAGACATTGGGAGTTACTAGTTATTGTCCCCGGGACATTCACTGTTTATTATCTAGATCCTGCGGGGAGTACATTGAACACTAAAATTGGACACGTAATGAGAATGCCATTATTCTGGTGAGAAATATTTCGTTTTTATATCCGTTAACATCTTTTATTACATTACTATTTACTTATGCAATTTATTGTGTTATATTAACATGTAGGGGTTTAGATGCATTCAAAAAGGCTGGAGGAACGGTCCCAAGGAAAAAGAACCAGCCAATAAATTGGCAGAACGTACAAGTAAGTTCCCGACTCGAATATATATATTATTGATGTGAATTGTGCTTAGTTGTATTATTTTGTATGTTTCAATTTATAGTGTGCTACACAAGACAATGGATGGGCATGCGCATACTATGTGATGCGATTTATGCAGATGATTATCAAATATGCCGCATTGGACATCGATACCATACATGAGGTATTATATATAGTCTCATTAGTTAGTATGAAATATATCAATCTTATCTTATTTTTATATTATTACTTATATATATACATCATTCTCTTTGCAGGTGTTTAAAACTGACAACACTACAGGTAAACGCTTAAAAAATGTACATGCTCCATATACGATGGAAGCATTAAATGAAGTAAGAGAAGAATGGGCAAAAACCATACAAGCAGTGGCAACTGTAAGATATAATTGGGATGTTGATAGCGATAATGAATGATACTTTGTAAATGAATATTTCTGAATGTTAATACATGTATTTGAATGTTTCTATATGTGTGAATGTGAGAATTGAATTGATGTCCGAATGTATGTACTTGTGTAGAATTTTCCTTGTGACTTTTGCAGGTTTGCGGCCTGTTTGTAGGCTGATATCAATGGATGTCGTAAACCTGCAGTTCAGAAAACTGAACTGCAGGTTCTCATCCTGCTGACCAGCCACAGCAGGCCTGCAAACTGATATGAAAAAAAAAATATAAATAGGCGTCGGTTATTTATAGAAAACCGTCAACAAAGACATACATCATCGGTTATTTGATAAAAACCGACGCCTAATAGTACAAACAACCCGACCGTGCAGGATAGCACGGCCGTGGTGGAAAAGGCGTCGGTAATTCATATAAAACCGACGCCTATAGTACTAAACACGGCCGTGCAGGGAAGCACGACCGTGTCGTCTTGAAGTACAGGCGTCGGTGTTTTAGTACATAACCGACGCCAAAAGTGTTCACGCCACAGAAAATGGCGTCATCTAGGGCACTTTATGTGTCGGTTATCTACTAAAACACCGACGCTATATTCTATATAGGCGTCGGTTGGTTAGTAAATAACCGACGCACGAAGTGCCCTAGATGACGCCATTTTCTGTGGCACGAACACTTTTGGCGGCGGTTATTTACTAAACAACCGACGCCTATAGAACATATAGGCGGTTAAAAAACCGACGCCGAAGTGTTCGACCTTTAGCGGCGCCCACATAGGCGTCGGTCGGAAACCGACGCCAAATGGGGTTAAACGACCGACGCCAAAGGCCGTTTCTGTAGTAGTGTATGTTTTAATTGCATGTGTTGTTTGTGGGTTATAACAAGTATATGATACACAATATAAGTATGTGGTGATTGGATATATAGATATATATATATATTTGTGTGTGTGTGTGTATATAAATATATATATATATATATATATATATATATATATATATAATCCATGTATCAAACATGTTAAGTCTTAGTTTCTTTCCATAAGCAACACACATGAAAAGGTTGATCAACTATGTGTGGGCATGCCAAGCGTGGTGTGTTGTCCATCTTATGGAAGTATAATGGTAGTTATGTGGGTCTACCAAGCATGGTGCATTGCTATCGTGTTAGATTTTGGGTCAGACTTAACTAAGTGATCTTAATGAGATTAAACAACTAGAAGCACTCAAATGACTACAGAAAAATTTTGTGCATACCATCTATCCAAGATTTGCATTAGATGCAATTGGTAAAAGTTACCTACCTCAATGGTTAATTGTGGATGTTGGCATTGGCCGGGTGATAACTCAATTCTTTTGGATCTTGGCTCACTAGAAGGTTGTACGCTGCAATCTTTCAAATTGATATATGAGGGCTATCAATTTGAACAAAATAGTAGGAGCGATGATTAATTAAAGGCCTAACTAAACATTGTCAAATTTTATTCAAATACAATTAAAAATGTTTTGACAAATTGCATATTCCTCTTATAGAAATAAATGACAACCAATAACACATTTTCCTTGCGATCAGTCCTTGAGAAGGATAAGTTAAAGGGAAACAATTTCCATGACTTGTTCAGGATGTTGAGAATTGTTCTCACATAGGAGTGCAAGCTCTATGTCTTGGAGACACCCGATGTGACTTCCCCAGATTTTCTAAAACTTAATCTGATGTGCGACGTCTAAATTGAAACCCTCACCTCAGCAAGAATCCAAATTTAAACCCCACACACTAGGATAAGAAAGAGAAAATCAGAGGATGTCAGAAGAAAACAACAATAGCGCATGCACATGAACAATAATAAAACCATACATACATGCTCACCATTCAACATATAATTACAACATGAATTGCTACAACATTTGATATTACATATTGAACAACAAACTACTACATATACATGTACTACACTAAACTATAGGATCTTAAGACAACAGGTCCACCTGTACATCAGCTCGCCACACAACTCTCAACTATCCTGGGTCTTCAAGAACACATGTCCACAACCTAAAAAAAAGATTACATGCGGTACACGTCAGCACAATATTCAAGAATATTGTACTGAGTACACCTACATGTCTTTTATTTACCTCTCATCATATCTTGGCAATAAGATAAAACTAATACTTGGCAGTATAAAGAAATATAAGAAAAGCATATACTTGCACAAAGATGTATATTAATAAAAGAGAACACATGTTTTAAGCTCATTTTCCATTATATGCTCGTGCATCTGCCTATCAATGGGATAGATGCATTCATGCCTTATGATCTGCTTGCCAAAGAGATAGATCATTGTACATGTGATCTACTTACCAAAGAGATAGATCACTCACTAGCACTATGCTTACCAAAGAGATATAGTGCTTTCATATAATGGAACAAATATATTATGTTTCAAGTGTTCATAGCCATAAGTATGGAAAATCAAGCAAGATATCATACAAGAACAATCAGTTTATCTAATACCATATGCCAAGTATTCTACTACACATATAACACAAGCATATTGTATAATAAACCAAGTAAGAGGTAATAGCGTACCTTCCAAAGAGACATCCTAATCACATATTCTTCATGTCATCTATATCTTTGGTTAAACCTGATCAAGATAAGATCATATAGTACCATCAGGTTCTCATCATCTTACATCTCATCTTAACCCTAATCGTGTTCATATTAGGGTTTACTTATCTCATTAGGATATTCTCATTATTATTTCTTATCTATCTCTTCTTGTTATCTTGGATTGACATTACTGATGTTGTATTCCAGATTATAGTTCATCAACTGGATATACTCATGTGTCACATTATTATGTGGACATATTTAACATTATGTCACATTCATTAACCATATTAGGGTTACATCATATGTATTAAGGGTCATCCTCATGTAACATGAATTTCATGTATATAACTGATCTCAGATTTATATATTATCTTCCAGTTACAAATATGAGGGTTTTCTGTAAAATTCACGATTTATTGAGCATGCATGTATTAATTGCATCATCTTTAGTGTTATTAGACCTAATTAGACATATTAATCAAATTTCGTAATTTAGTACATCAACATGACCATATCTGAGATCATATGCATTCTATACATAATTATGGACTTACTGATATTTTTCCATGATTTTATGTCATCATTTGCTATTTATTATCCATTAAACAAGTATTACACTTCTTACATGATATTGCTGATATTTAATCATCAAAATCCTAATATTATACTTTCATATTGTTCTACGCATTATTTTGAGAATAACAATACCTTGTTTGCATTTTTTTGATAATCGAGCTAATTATTGTGATTTAATGAAGATCTGAGCATTTTACCTTTTTGGGCCTATCGCGGTCCGCCACGTGGCTCTAGGGCTAGCGCTCACTGTGTTGGTTCAGACTTGAGCCGCTCGGTCTGGTGTGGGATCTGGTGGTTCATGGCTGATCTAAAATTGGACCGGTTCAAGGCTGCAAACTTGGTCCTCCTTTCTACGTTCATATTCCGCCTGATGCCTGCGCGAGAGCCTCTGCTCTTCCGCACAGGGCCGCCGCCGCGGGGCTGGACCTCCGGTGAGGGATAGGTTCCGCTATCCTCCTCCTCGACAAATGATAAGACCTTCAGGACCTCCAACTACCCTCCCTCCATATCGGTAGTCAGTTGGCTTCGGTGATGGTGTCTCCTCGTTCCTTCTCCATGTGCTCGCTGGCGCCTGCTCCTGGCACAGTGGGGAAAAGAGGCATATGGCCTGTGCTCAACCATCAACATCTCTGAGGCTTCCGATAGCTTCACACATCCTCTAGGAACATGAAGGCACCTTCATATCCCAGTGGGATGCGCTCCAGGATACTCCCCGAACTCCATCTTCTTCTCTAGCCAACTAGATGTCGTCGGCCATGGGGTACCTCACGGAAAACCGCCGGAAACAACGCTTCCTGCTAGTATAGCCTCCCTAATCATTTCCCCCTTCTCATCTCCTACGAGACCACCCTCTAGCTCCATTCTCCACCTCCAGCTTCCACCTGCTTTCCGCAGTGGAGAAGGGCGGAAAGTAGGGAGTCTGTTCTCTCTCGCCTCTTACCCATCAACCACAAACTCTAGTTTGAACAAATGCTCTCAAGGAGTCGAGGCCAACAACTCATCTACTCCTCCCTCTTGTCCCACGATCTGCGAGCATGAGGGGCATGGGTGCTCACCCACAATGTCGTGGTTGTTTCCTTTGGTCAATGCAGTAACCACAAGGTTAGGGACAATACAAGGACCCTTGATATCCAATCCAACGGTGTGAGTGAGTCCCTAGCTTGAGCCCATCCGTGGCTTACTCAAGTTAAAGGTTCCATCCGCCAGATCATCTATGGAGGGTTGAGATTTGCCCACGCCGGTCAGCCCGAACCAAGGGGAGTGACACAGCCTAACTTAGGCTCAAGCTAGCAAACTTAGGTCTATCAACCATTAATGATGTGCATTATTTCATGATATTCAAACCTAAATAACTTCATTTAAGAACATCTCGTTGCCACCAAATTTTAACCATAGCTTCCTCACTGCAAAAGGTACCTTGTACACGAATTTGGTGCCAAAACTCAATTGTTAGACCATTCAATTAAATTCCTCAAAAAGGCATTAAAAGAGATATCTTAATCATGATGTTAACCTCACATCAACACACCTACTTTGTCAAAAGATTGGAACTCTTAATATTATTCAACTTTATGATTTCAATTATGTCATTGGACATTTAGGATACCAAAAGTCCACTCCATCACATCCTACACACCTTAAAAGATATTTTGTCCTCGAAATTAAGCCAAAAAAATCCAGTCTTTAACACCAGAGCCAGATGAACCTACCCCCACTGCACCTACGGATGAAAGGGATGCTTACAAGAAGCATTCTGAATATGTAGTTGATGTCAAGTTCCTAATGTTGTGATCCATGAACTATGAGTTTCAGAGAGAACATGAGAACATGAACATTATTGAGATGGAAACACATATTAAGAACATTTACAAAGATCAGGCAAGACATGAGAGATATGATGTCTCCAAGGCAATGTTCAAATGTAACATGGCAGAAGGAGATCACATAGGTCCTCATATCCTCAAGCTTATTGGGTAGGTGGACAACCTTTATAGACTGGGATTTGCCTTAGGTCATGAGTTGGAAACTAATGTGATTTTACAGTCACTGCCAGAGTCATACAATCAATTTGTCATGAACTATAACATGGATGACTTTGACAAGTTGTTGACAGACTTACTTGCCATGTTGATAATAACTGAGTTACAAATGAAGAAAGACAAGCCCAATTTTGTGATGATGATCAGAATATTGAAGGGGAAGTTCAAGGACAAAGTAAAATCTAAGAAGAGTTGTAAAGTTGGCCAAAAACCCAAGTCTTCTGCACTCAAAGAAAAGGGAGGGGTTAACAAGGGAGGTAATTGTCACCACTGTCACCAGGTTGGACACTAGAAAAGGAATTACCCTCTCTACCTAGAGGAACTAAAGAAGAAGAAGGAGGGTATAGATATCTCCACTTTAGGTATATATGCTATTGAGATAAATTTGACTACTTCTTCACCTTGGGTACTAGATATCAGATGTATATCTCACATATGTTCAACTACGTGGGATCTGAAAAGAAGTAAGCTTTTACAAAAGGGTGAGGCCAGACTGTATGTTGCAAATGGAGAAATAATTGTTTCCAATGTAGTCAGAACCTATATTCTATCTCTACCCAGATGGATCTTAGTAGAGTTAATGATCTGTTGTTTTACATCTGCCAATAATAGAAGCATTTTACTTTATGAATCTTGTATGGACAAGGATGAATATGGAAATCCTATAAAGAATAGTCAGTGTTCTATTTTAAAAGGATGACATCTTTTATGGCAGTATCCCAAATGTCTTATGGACTTTGTTTGCTAGATCAAAATATAAATGTTTATAACGTAAATACCAAAAGATTATGAATACCTATAGCATTGTGATCTAGAGCACATGACTAGGAAATATGTTTCTAAGAGCCATAATGATGGTTGTCTAGACTCTTTTGGTTATTGAGCCAATAGATACTTGCAAATCTTATCTATTGGGCAATATAACAAAATCACTTTTCACTAGATGTAGTGGGAGAGAGTTTTCTATTAGGGCTTGTACATATTGATGTATGTAGACCTTTTATAATAAATGTTGGAGGTAATTACTAGTACCTCATTATATTTACTGATGATCTCAGTAAATATACTAATTTGTATTTAGTGAAATACAAATATGTATCTCTTGAAATGTTCAAGTAGAACATGAATGAAGTACATAACCACCTTGGTAAAAATATTAAGACACTTGAATATGATCGATGTTGAAATATTTTACACCAAGACTTTGAGGACGTTCTAAAGAGAGCGTGATAGTGTATCATAATGAACTCCACCTGAAACATAATTATGTATTAGAAATAAGAAATCACACCCTATTAATTCATGGTGTGATTATGAATACATCTAGCTAATCTTCTAATTTCCTTTTTGGCACATGCTTTACACTAAAACAATGTACCGTCTAAAATGGTTTCAAAATACACCGTATGAGATATGGCATGGGAGGTGTCCTGATATGTCTTTTACAAGGATTAGGATTGAAAACTTGTGTAAGAAAATAGTTTCTTGAAAAGATTTATCCACAAATCACATAAATGTTAGTGTGTTGAAAACTCCTTTTATCCCAATCCTACAACAAAAGTGTTTGTTACCATGATGGTTGAATTCCTTAAGAGGAATTTAAATTCCAAAGGAGTCAATGGGAGTAAAGTAGAACTCAAAAAATTCAAGACCAACAAATAATTGAACCTAAAGATGTACAATAGGAATAAGTAGAATCACAAATTTTTGTGGAATCTCAAGTTCTTTTTGTAACACAAAACCTCATAGTTCTAGTAGAACACACCATGAGCTTGAAAGATTATGATATCTTATAACTCAGAAAGGTGGTGAGTTGGTCATAAGATCATGAGACAACAACCTATCTAGAAGCTACTGAGGTACCACAATTTGAGAAATGGCATGAGGCAATGAGATCAAAGATGGACTCCATGTACACCAACAAGGTATGACCTTGCTAGATCCACCTGAAGGGATAAAACCCATAGGGTGCAATTGGGTTTTCAAGATGAAGAGTGACATGGATGATAGTATACAAGCTTGTAAGAGGAGATTGTCTACAAAGGGTGTCAAACAAGTTCAAGGTGTTGAACATGATGAAATCTTTTCACCTGTTGCTATCCATAAGGATCGTGCTTACTATTGCAGCTTATTATGACTGTGAGATTTAGCATATGGATATTGAAACCACATTCCTTAATAGGAATATTGTAGAGGATGTGTACATGACACGACCTCAAGGTTTTATAAATCTGATTATTGCAAATAAAGTCTATAAGGTGCAAATGTCAATCTATAGATTGATGCAAGCATCTCAAAGCTAGAATCTTTGATTTGACAAGATAGTAAAAGAGTTTTCCTTTAGTCAAAATGAAGATGAAATTATAATTAAAAGAATTTAGTGGGAGCATATTTATATTTCACATAATGATGGGGAATAACATCCTTATACTATAAGTTTAAAAACTTGTCTAGGAAAGTTCCTTTTCCATGAAGGGTTTAGGCAAAGCATCCTATGTGATCGGAATTGAGATCGATGGAGATATTTATGGAAATGTTCCTTCCTAAGAAAGAGCACATACATTGGCAAGATGTTGAAGGGGTTCATCATGAAGGACTCAATGAAAGAAAATATGTCCATGTTCCATGGGATTAATCTCTCAAGAGACAAGTGTTCCAATTCTTGTGAAGAATGGAAAATCATGAATAAGATGACATATGCATTCACATTTGGATCCATCATGTATGCAATATAATTTACTCATCATGTTATCTTGTATGTATTGGACATGACGAGATGATATCAGTTAGATTCCAATGAAGGTCATTGGAATGCCATAAAGAACAACCATAAGTACTTGAGAAGCACTAAGAATCAATTCCTAGATTAAGGTAATAAGGAAGAGTTGGGTGTAAAGGGTTACATCAATGCGATCTCCCAAAATGACAAAAAAAATTAATGATCACAATCTAAATTTGTGTTTGACATAAAAAGGTGGACTATTGGCTGGAAAACTTCCAAGCAAGAAACGGTTATTTAATTCTACAATAGAAGTTGAGTATTATGGTGTTATGGACACATCAGAGGATATTGTATGGATCAAGAAGTTCATGTAGATGAACTTATGGGATGCTCCAACCATTGATGACATAATAAAAATACTATGATAACAATGAAGTTAATGGATAGGCAAGGAATCCCAGATAGCATACTACGATAATTCCATCTCATACAAGAGGTCGTACAACGAAGAGATGTGAAATGTTGCTAACCCGCTAGAAAAGAACTTGCACAACAGAAACATGATGGACACATTTAAGATCACTTAGAATAAGATTCGTGGGTGATTGACCTGAAGTGCAAGTGGGAGTCTATTGGTATGTATGCCCAAAGAGCCAATCATGTGATGATGCAATGGAACATCTTGTTACCAATTTGATTAATAATAAAGGCAATCTTATGATTTATTCTATTTTTTATTCAGTTATGTGATAATGATAAAACATAATGAATATCTAAAGAATGATATTACTCAAAGATGTATGTCTTTGGGTTGAGGATATGAACAATGAGATCATTTAGATGTCAAGAGTAGATACAATCTTGTTATGTCCCTAGTCAGTTTTTATTGTGAAGATGATAGATAGAAATAACACATAAGGATGAAGTGTGTGTTGGTTGATGACGAAATCTCATTAGTCATGATATATGATATCAAACCAAACAAATAGATACTTATTGAATAATAGTATATTTGACAGACCCACCTTGATAGTGATACATGGAAACCATGATTGGTTGTCAAAATCATCTCTCATAGTGAATGTGGTGATTATGGTCCTTAGACCTGAAATCACTATACTCATCACATGTTGTTTGATGTACTTTGCCATCATCAAATGTGAGCTTAAATAAAGGTTTCTATAAAGGTGATGTTTAAATATATTATAACACATGGGGAGTGACTGTGAGTGATGTATATGGGATTTTTCCGTCCTATAGGAGTTTAATATCCGTGCCACTTGGTAAGCGAGACTGGGAAAATCATGTGCATGCACATGTGAATCAATATATGTTATTACGTATGCATATATCTTAGATAGTCTGCTCTAGTTCAAGGAACATGGATTGAACGTTGAGAGGATGATGATTTCATGCCTTGAGTTCAACCTAGATATCAAAGCCAAAAGAACTGCATAATCTCTATAAAACCAATCACAAATTGTAGGTTGAAGTTGTTCTCCATATTTTTGATTAATTAGGTAGCAATTATGTCTTGACAGATACCAATAACCGCTTGTGATGTCATAAATTAGTTGTGGAGATTAACTGCCAATGTAACTTGGGACCTATAGGGTCACACACATAGGATACACTTGGAATAGGAGTTTATTCTTGGATGTAGTTTAAACTTGATTACTAAAGAGTTGGGTATTCAATTTAAACAACAGTGGTTAAATGTTGACTGATTGGAGTGTGAACCAACCTGTTCAAGTGTTGAACTGGTCGATTCAAGTGTCAAGTCAATTCAACCAAAATTGGCGGATCAGAACCATGGGATGACTGGATCAGTAAGTAAATTGATCGGCTTAGGTATGTGAACTATCCGATCTAGGTTGTGAACTAACTAGTTAATTGATCAATTTGTTTGGATTAAGGATTAGTGTTGATGTTATGTTGTGCATTAATCGAATATTAATTGCCAATTCAATTGTGATTGGGAAACATAGTAAAACGACCAGTTCAAGGGTTGAACCAATCGGCTCGCATGCCAACTGATTGGTTCACTGTTGTACTGACCATTTTTCATTCGTAGGTTACAAAAATTCATGAAATTTCGTCCCGTTTGACTCCCGTCAGACTAGAACTCTTTATCCTTACCCTTCTATAAATAGAGGGGTAGTCAAGGTTTTCCAGAGACATAACATAAGCTCTAACAATTATTGTCTTCTCTAGTTGTGGTAACCGAGAGAATCTGAGCAAGTCCTACCCGTCAAAGGGAGGGATAGGAAGGGAGAGACAATCCAGAGAGCAAGTCGGTGCTAGTACACTGACTTGAAGGGACAAATCCTTATTGTTTGTTCATCTAGAATGATAGGAGGTTTTGGCGGTCCGTGTGGAATACTATAAAGGCGAGGAGGTTGTTGCTTGTCTCTAGGAGGATGAGGTCAACTATTGTCCATGGTGATCAATTAGGAGGTTGTTGTTGATGTTGTCCAGGTGTAACTTGAAGAAAGGCACATGGTATTGTAAGGGAATTGTTGTTGGACTTGCTCTAGGACCATGTATAACCTTATAAACCATCCTTCCCATTACATAGTTTTTGATGTGATCTACTATTAAAAGGGGAATATGGCACTAAATATTTTATTTTCTCTGCCCTATCTTATGCCATATTTCCCTACAATGGTATCAAAGCCACATTAATTTATTATGTTTTAGGATTTAATTGATAATGATGGATCTTGTTTGTTGTCATTTATTTATTTTATATGATGAAAATACTTAAAATAATTAATATGCACATCTGACTAAATACCACATATAATACCAAATTATATATATATACATATATATATATCTGTGTGTGTGTGTGTGTTTGTGTGTCTGTGTGCAATTTACATGTATTATCTTAAAAGTTGGTTCTGATGGTGGATGTGTAGCATGGCTATGGCCAATAAATCTATTTATATGTGCTTAGTTTATCTTGGTTGTTTAATCCTATTTTATCTCAGTTTGCATATCGAGCCTATATATTCTCTTTCATATGTAAAAGTATTAATTCTCTCCTACCTATGCTCCCCTCAAGAAATTTTAGGATTCACTATTACAATGTAACTTGTTAGGATAGTTTAATTCTTGTTATAATAAAGAAGACATTCAACACTAGACGAACTACCTATTTCAGAAGAAGAGTCGATCGACTGGAGCACAAAGGAGGATAAACAACAAGAGGAGCCGAACCAATCAGCTGGTTGCCCAACTGAGTGACATGAGGTATCCAGATTTTGTTTGGACCAGAGGCCAAACAATCAATCTGATAGACCAACTGACCGACCAGGAGGTAAGCAGATTAGTTCAAGTGTTGGACTGATCAACTCTGACTCATTCAAGTATAGATCTTCATCATGAATAGGTTATTTCATGTTATGTAGACCTTAGCTCTTAGTAATTCCTTATAGCTCCAAAGAATAACAATAGTATGATCATAATAAGTGATTATGTTTTAATTTCATATTGTTATTTGTGGGATATAACATGAATGTGATACATACTATAAATATGTGGTGATTGGATATGTATATATATAAATCCCTCTATCAAAAATATTAAGTTTTAGTTGCTTTCTATAAGTAACAAACATGAAAATATTGATCAACTATGCATGGTCACGCAAGGCATGGTGTGTTGTCCATCTCGTGGAAGTGTGATGGTAGTTATGTGGGTCTACTAAGAAGGGTGCATCACTATCGTGTTAGATTTTGGGTCAGACTTAACTAGGTGATCTTAATGATATTAAGAAGTTAAAAGTATGCAAATTACTATGGTAAAGAGTTGTGCATACCATCTATATAAGAATTGCATGAGATGCAATTGGAAAAAGTTTCCTACCTTAATGATTGATTATGGATGTTGGCATTGGTCGGGTAATAACTGAATTGTTTTGGATCTTGGCTCACTAGAAGGTTGTACAATGCATTATTTCTAATTTCTATATGAGGGCTATCAATTTGAACAAAAGAGTGGGTGTGATAATTAATTAAAGGCCTAATTAAACATCATAAAATTTTGTTCAAATCAAACCAGAAATGTTTTGAAAAATTGCAGATTTCTCTTGTAGAATCAAATGGAAACCAATAACACATTTTCCTTGCAATCAATCATTGAGAAGGATAAATTAAATGTGAATAACTTTCACAACTAGTTTAGGACATTGAGAATAGTTCTCACAAAGGAGTGCAAGCTCTATGTCCTGGAGACACAAGAGTCATATGAACTTGCTCCCCCTGCACCTAAGGCTGAAAGGGATGCTTACAAGAAGCATTATGAAGATGATGTTGATGTCAAGTGCCTACTTTGTGGTCCATGAACTATGTAAAAATATTAGAACATGGATGTTATTGAGATGGAAACATGGATGTTACTCAGACGGAAACACATCTTAAGAACATGTACCAAGATCAGACAAGACATGAGAGATATGACATCTCTAAGGTATTGTTCAACTATAACATGGCAGAAGGAGATCACGTAGGTCCTCATGTTCTCAAGCTTATTGGGTATGTTGAGAACCTTGCTAGACTAATATTTCTCTTGGGTTAAGAGTTGGCCACTGATGTGATTTTGAAGTCGCTGCCAGAGTATGAAAGTTTGTCATGAACTACAACATGATTGACTTTAATAAGTCCTTGATAGAGTTACTTGGAATGTTGAGAGCAATTGAGGCACAAATGAAGAAAGACAAGCCCAAGTCTATGATGATGATCAAGTGATCAAAGGGGAAGTCCAAGGGCAAAGGAAAATCTAAGAAGAGTTCTAAAGATGGCCAGAATTCCAAGCTTTTGCACTCAAATCAAGGGAAGGGGTGAACAAGGGAGGCATTTGTCACCACTTTCACCAGCCTGGACATAGGAAGAGGAATTGTCCTCTCTACCTAGAGGAACTAAAGAAGAATAAGGAGGGGATGGGTATATCCACTTCACATATATATGTTATTGAGATAAATGTGACTACTTCATCATCTTGGCTATTGGATACTGGATGTAGATCTCACATATGTTTGAATATGTAGGATCTGAAAATAAGTAAGCCTTTACGAAAGGGCAAGGTCAAGCTATCCATCACAAATGGAGCAAGAGTTGTTGCCACTATAGTCAAAACCTATAATTTATCTCTTCCCACAAGGCTTGTAGTAGAGTTAATGAACTGTTGTTTTATATCTACCCATAATAGAAACATTTTACTTTCTAAAAATTGTATGAACAAGGGTGAATATGGAAATCATATAAAGAATAGTCAATGTTCTATTTTAAAAGGATGATATATTTTATGGAAGTTCTCAAATGTGTTATGGACTTTTTTTGTTGGATCCAAAGATAAATGTTTATAACATAAATACCAAAAGATTATGAATACCTATAGTATTGTCATCTAGAGAACATAAAGAAGAATTTGATTTCTAGGATCCATAATGATGGTTTTCCAGACTCTTTTGGTTATTAAACCAATAGAGGCATGAAAATCTTATCTATTGGAAAATAGGACAAAATCACATTTCACTAGATGTAGTGGGAGAGTGAGTATTCTATTAGGGCTTACACATATTCATGCATGTAGAGCTTTTAGAATAAATATTGTAGGTAATTACCAATACCTCACTATATTTATTGACAATCTCCGTAGATATGGTAATTTGTATTTAGTGATATAAAAATATGAATCTCTTGAAATGTTCAATAAGATCATGAATGAAGTACATAACCACCTTGGTAAAAGTATTAAGACACATCGATGTGATCGATGCTGAAATATTATACAGCAAGAGTTTGAGGACCTTTAGGAGAGACCGTGATAGTGTATCACAATGAAATACACCTAAAAAATAATGATGTATCAGAAAGAATGAATCACACCTTGTTAAATCATGGTGTGATTATCAATAAATCTAGCTAATCTTCCAAATTCCTTTGGATACATGCTTTACACTAAAACAATGTACTATCTACAATGGTTCAAAATGGCACCATATGAGATATGGCACAAGAGGTGTCCTTATATGTCTTTTATAAGGATAAGGATTTGAAAGATTGTGTAAGAAAATAGTTTCTTGAAAATATTTATCCACAAATCACATAAATGTTAGTTTGTTGAAAACTCCCTTTATCCCAATCCAGCAAAAAAAGTGTTTGTTACCAGGATGGCTAAATTCCTTAAGAGGAATTTAAATTCCGAAGGAGTCTGTGAGAGTAAAGTAGAACTAAAAAAATTCAAGACCAACAAATAATTGAACCTGAAGAGGTACAATAGGAATTAGGAGAATCACAAATTGTTTTGGAATCTCAAGTTCCTTTTATAATACAAAACCTCACTGTTCTAGTAGAACGTGCCATGAGCTTGAAAGATTATGATATCTTATAACTAAAAAAAGTGGTGAGTTGGTCATAAGATGATGAGCCAACAATCTATCTAGAATCTACTGAGTCACCAGAATCTAGGAAATGGCCTAAGGCAATGAGATCAAAGATGGACTCCTTGTACACCAACAAGGTATGACCTTACTAGATCCACCTGAAGGGATAAAATCCATAGGGTACAATTGGGTTTTCAAAATGTAGACTGACATGGATGATAGTATACAAGCCTATAAGAGCATATTGGTTGCAAAGGGTTTCAAAAAAGTTCAAGGTGTTGAACATGATGAAATCTTTTCACCATTTGCCATCCATCAAAATCATGCTTGCTATTGCAGCTTATTATGACTGTGAGATTTGTCATTTGGATATTGAAGTTTCATTCCTTAACAGGAATATTGTAGAGGATGTGTACATGACATTACCTCAAGGTTTTATAAATCCAGTTATTGCAAATAAAGTCTATAAGGTGCAAATGTCAATCTATAGATTGACGCAAGCATATCAAAGTTGGAATATTTGATTTGACAAGATAGTAAAAGAGTTCAACTTTAATCAAAATGAAGACGAAATTTGTGATTACAAAAGATTTAGTGGGAACATATTTATAGTCCACATATTGATGGGAAATAACATCCTTATACTATAAGTATTAAAACTTGGTTAGAAAAGTACCTTCTCTGTGAAGGGTTTAGGTGAATAATCCTATGTGATAGGAATTGAGTTAAATAGAGATAGGTCTGGAAATGTTCTAGACCTAAGCAAGAGCACATACATTGGTAAGATGTTGAAGGGGTTCAGCACGAAGGACTCAATGAAAGAAAATATGTCCATGTTCCATGGTATTAGTCTCTTAAGAGATAAGTGTTCCAATTCTTATGAAGAATGGGAAAACATGATTAAGATGCCATATGCATTCGCATTTGGATCCATCATGTATGCAATATAATGTACTCATCCCATTATCTTGAATGTATTGGACATGACAAGATTGTATCAGTCAGATTCCAACAAAGGTCATTGGAATGCCATAAAGCAAAACCATAAGAACTTGAGAAACACTAAGGATCAGTTCATACTTATGGTAATAAGGAAGAGTGGGGGTGTAAATGGTTACACCGATGCAAGCTTCCAAAATGACAAACAAAATTAATGATTGCAATTGAAATTCATGTTTGACCTTAAACCATGGAGTGTTGGCTGGAAATGTTCTAAGCAATAGATAGTTGTTTATTCTACAATACAAGCCAAGCATATTCGTGTTATGAATACAGTAGAGGATATTGTATGGATCAAGAAGTTCATGTAGATGAACTTAAGGGATGCTCCAACCATTGATGACACAGTAGAAATACTTTGACAACAATGAAGCTATTAGATGGGCCAAGAGTCTCAAATCACATACTATGACAATTTCATCTCATATGAGAGGTCATACAATGAAGAGACATGAAACTCACAATATACAAACTAGAGGCAAATGATGCTAACCCACTAGACCAACACTTGCGCAATAGAAACATGATGGACATGTTTAAGATCACTTAGAGTAATATTTGTGAGTGATTGACTCTAAATGCAACTGGGAGCTTGTTTGTGTGTATGCCTTAATTGACAATCATATGATGATTGTAATGGCATATCTTGTAAAAGATTTGATTAATAATAAAGGCAATCTTTAGATTTATTCCATTTTATTCAGTTTTGAGAATGATGAAACGTAGTGAATGTATAAAGAACGATATTACTCAATGAAATATGTCTTTGGGATGAGGACCTGAACAATGAGATCATACATATGTCAAGAGTAGATACATTCTTTCTATGTCCCTAGTTAATTGTTATTGTGGAAGCTGATAGACAACAATAACACGTAAGGCTGAGTGTGTGTTGGTTGATGACAGAATCTTAGTAGTCATGATATATGATATCAAACCAAACACATAGATACTTGTTGGAGAATAGTGTATTGGATAGATACACCTTGATAGTGATACACGTAAACCATGATTGGTAGTCAGAATCATCTCTCATAGTGATGGTGGTGATTGTGGTTCTTAGAACTAAAATCGCTACACTCATCACATGTTGTTTGATGTACTTTTTCATAATTAAATGTTACCTTGAATAAAGGTTGCCATAAAGGCGATGCTCTAATATATTGCAACATATGGGGAGTAACTGTGAGTGATGTAGATGGGATTTATCTCTCCTACAAGAGTTTGATATCTAGGAAACTTGATAAGCGAGACTGAGAAAAGCATGCACATGAACACATGAATCAATATATTGAGTTCACATATATCTTAGACAGTCTACTCTAGGTCAAGCAACATGGATTGAATGTTGAGAGGATGGTGATTCCATGCCTCAAGGTCAATCTTGATATCATAGACAAAAAATTTGTACAACATTGTAACACCAATCACGGGTTGTAGGTTGAAGTTGTTCTCCAACTTTCCAATTACTTGGGTAGCAAAAATTTCTTGCTTGATACCAATCATTGGTTGTGATGTCATAAATTACTTTTGGACATTCATTGCCAACATAACTTGGTACCTATAGGGTCACACACATAGGATACACTTGAAATAGAAGTTTATTCATGCATGTAGTTTGAACTTCATTACTAAAGAGCTAGGTATTCAATTTAAACAATAATGGTTAAGTGTTGACTGACTGGACTATGAACTGACCGATTCAAGTGTTGAAATAGTCAACTCAAGTGTTAGGTCAATTGAACAAGAATTGGCAATCAAAACCATAAGGCGATCAGATCATCAAATAAAGTGACCGGCTCAGGTCTGTGAACCAACCGGTTCAAGTTGTGAATCGACCAGTTGGTTGATCAATTTTATTGGATCACATATTAATGTTGACGTCCTGTTGTGCATTAATCAAATATTAATTGCCAATTCAATTGTGATTGGGAAACATAGTGAAATGACTTGTTTAAGGGTTTAACCAATCGACTCACATGCCAACCGATCGGTTCATTATTGAACTGAATGTTTTCTCATTTGTAGGTTACCAAAATTCTTGAAATTATGTCCCCTTCAACTCCTACTCAGACTAGAACTGCTGACCCTTACCCTCCTATAAATAGAGGGGTAGTTAAGGCTTTCTAGAGATACAACATAAGCTCTGACAATTGTTGTCCTCTCTGGTTTTGGTAACTGAGAGAACTCGAGAAAATCCTACTCGTTAAAGGGAGGGATACCAAGGGAGAGACAATTGGGAGATCAAGTTGGTGCTAGCACACTGACTAGAAGGGATAACTCATTCTTGTCTGTTCATATAAAAAGACAGGATTCCTTGGTGGTATGTGTGGACTACTATAGAGGCGAGGAGGTTGTTTCCTCCCGCTAGGAGGATGAGGTCAACTGTTGTCTATGGTGATCAACTAGGAGGTTGTTATTGACACTGTCTAGGTGTAACTTGAAGAAAGGTGCACAATAATGCAAGGGAATTGTCAATGGAATTGCTCCAGGACCATGTATAACCTTGTAAACAATCCTTCCCATTACATAGTTTTTGACACAATCTACTGTTGAAAGGGGAATATGGAAGTTAAATCTTTGTTTCTACTCCCTTATCTGATGTTATATTTCCTTACACAGTGATGCACACAATACAGTGGGCTCTTGGTGCTCCCAATCTCAGTAAAAAATCTCTCCAACATCTCTAAAGTGCCTAAACATGTATTGCGTGAGTAGCTATGATCGATTTTTCTAAACAATGTCTGCCTTAAATTAGCTTCAAAATTTGTGGTTGTATGTCTAAAATCACATATCCCCAATTGGATCTCTCAAGCTCAGAGTAGCCTTTTCCCAGGAAGGTGAATAACATACAATATAGCCCTAACCCAGGAGGTTATCCCAATTATCAGGATGAAGACTTATGCCAAATACATGACCATCAAAATCAATTTATCCAAAACCCATGATAGGTTGTCATGGGATTTCATTAGGGACATTATGATGTAGCTCAAGACGCAAAACAACAACTCTACTTACATAATGAATTAAATTATAATTGGTGAGATGAAAATTTTGTGGAACGAACGTAACACTGCCCCCTTTAAAGCTAGCAGAGGTTTGCGATAGAGAAACCCACTATCCTCTTACTTGTTTGTCTTATGCATCAAATGTCTCAGCCAAATGATTGAAGAGATGGTGTTGCAAGGCAAATGGAAACCTATCAATCTTGAACATAATGGAATCAAGCTTTCCCACTAGTGTTTTGTTGATGATATGATCTTGCTTAGTCAAGATACAAGTAAGATGTGCACAATTATCAACTGTTTTTGGAAATTCGAGAAAGCCTCTGGCCAAGCTATTTTAATGAAGAAGACAGAAGTCTTTTATGCCACAAGCATACGATGACAAACTAGAAGGGATGTAAATTGAATATGCAAATTTAAGGAAACCTACAACCTAGGTAAGTATCTCAAGATACCTATCTTGTACTCAAAGGTAACAAAGAAAACCTACTAAAAAATTCTTGCAAAGTGGAATCGAAGATTAGCGGGTGGGTGAAAAAGTGCTTATCACTCTTTGGTTGTTGTTGCTTGGTGAAATTTACTCTCAATGTGATCCCAACATACACAATACAAACTACTTCCACTAGGTTTCTGTGACTGTATTTTTGGGGAGTAGCAACCACAAGTCCAGTCCAATTTGGTTGGTGTCTAGGAACAAGGTGACAAGTAGTTTGGGAAATGGAGGTCTGGGTATAAAAGCCATGAGAGAATGGAACATGGCCCTCATCTTGAAGAATACTTGGGAGATAGAATTGAATTGCAGCTCCCTGTGGTGCAAGTTTATGAAAGACAAATATATTAACTACATAGAGGGGAAACATACAAGTGCATCACGACTGGGAGGGCTATTTTACTAGACAAATAATTTATTGATAAGCAATCATTCACTCAAATCACGAATGGTAGGACTACAATATTCTGGACCGAGAATTTGGAGTAGCATGATACAACCCTCAATTAAGTATTCGTGAGAAGCATCCCAAAAGATCTAATTGACCTTTGCATTTCCAGTGTTGTCATAGACAAATTCAACTGGGATGAAGTGTTCCTGTATAACTAGTTGTCAGATAAAAGAGCCCATGATAATATGAAAAACAAGTTGTCGGGCAGAATCCACATTGAGCATATGACAGTTTGAACCACAACTAAAAATGGGAGATGTACAACTAATTTTGCATACCATCTCCTCCGCGAGCATAAGGACAACATAGTGAATGGGGAGTGGAATAAAATATGGAAAACCAAGGTCATTGCAAAGGTTAAATTCCTCATGTGGTTGCTAGCACGTGACACAATTGTGACTAATAGAAGGCGGCTCCAGATACATATGACCGTGGGGAGAACCTGAGGAAGATGCAATGAACATGAGGAAACCAAACTTCATGCGTTTAGAGATTGCAAATATCTGATAGAAGTGTGGAAATGATTGTTGCCAAACAACTTGCCTAGAGAACTCCTCACCCAAATCTATGTAATTGGATCCCAATAGGACTAGCAGGTGATGAAACTGAAAGGAGTGCTTTATGATAACATGTTGGTATCTCTGGGCATGCATGAATAGTCATGTGTCTAACAAAACCTTGAAACCAACCAAACATCAGATACATTATATTATGAAAGAAGTGGAATGCACAAAGTAATGCTGGCAACATGAAAACATTAACAAAATGTCGATTGTAGGATCACATCAAGAGTATATCTGGCAGACACCTGCAATAGAAATTCTCAAAATGAAAACTGATACAGCCCTAAATACAAGTAAGAGTGTTTCAACATTTGTTCTATTGTATTATAAAGGAGATTGGATTGAAGGTCAAGTTTGGAGTAGTGAGGTTACGTCTATTGTGCATGTTGAATTGATCACAATCGGACATGCCTTACAAAGAGCACAAGAACTAGCCATACATCACCTAGAAGTAGAAACTAACTATAAAATGGTTTTCAACATGGTGCAAGAATACCCTAGTCACAATCCTAAATGTGCAAGATTGATCGAGGTATCCAATGCAAGATGAAGGAGAATAAGACTTGGTTGATTAAGCATGTGATAGAAAATGTAATCACATTGTAGATAATTTGGAAAAACATCAGCTAAAAAATAGCAATGTAAGTTTAGGAATGTCTGGCCTCTGAATATTGTATTATCTTGGGTAGAAAAGTACAATGTAAAGGTAGTAGTATTACCATATTTAATTCAATTCCAAATAATATTGTCTGTACTAGTTTGCATTTGCATTCAAGAGGAGGGTGGGAGGAATAGATAGCCTCATGTCTTCCCCAACAAAATGAACATGGAAACACCAATTGTTATTCCAAAGCACATTTTACATCTCACTAATTATGTTTTAGCCACTATTTTCATATTCATTAGCAAAAGATAAATATGTGACATGTTGAATGAATTTACTTACATGTTGGCACATAATTAAATATGTGATGTTGATCATAGAACTTTATATCACTTAATATGTCATGTTCATTTTTAAGATTAAATACGTAATGGGTTAACATTGAGTTATTCTTATTACGTACATTAAGGTGTAACTATATCCTTGTTTGGTCAAATCTAAGGAACTAAGCTTACTAACCTTCTAATCATAGAATATGGTAAGATTCTAGGTTTGGGTTTGTTACAACACTCCACCTCTTAAATGGAGTTCGTCCTCAAAATTGCATCATCCATGAATTATCAACCAACTACTCTCCACCCCTTAAAAGGTTTAATCTAATAAGTCAAACTAATCGACAACAAGGTATTAGGGTAACATATACATGTTTTTGTTATGAATATTTAGGTGTTTATGTTTCTCATATATCATGCATCCAACTAACATGTCATACCCACCTAGGGTTGTGTTTCAGGTCCTTGAATGTTACTCACCTAACAATCCTAAGTTCACATCAACATCCAAAAATTCATAGGATACAATAGGGTAGATCATCTATACCTTTGTCACCAACCACATCTTCCTAGTCATCCTTTAATTCTCAAAACTAGGGTTAGAGATTCATATTATTACTAATTCTAGGGGTTTCTCTATCAAACTTCATGCATCTCTTATTTGTGACTTGTTTCAAGAAAACAACAATAAAATCCATCAAGTTTCTTTGTACATATAGAATTATAATGAAAAATAAATTTTAACAATAAGAAACTAGGTAGAAAACAAAGATGTTACCAAAATTAATTGCATTAATCGAGTAATAATTATTCATTTAGGATCCCCTTATCCTACTACTTATACATCCTATAACATATCTCCATCCTAAAGTCAAAACTCACATCATCTAGAAAGATATATCATATTTAACATGCATCATAGGGTATGAGTAATTAGAGCCTCATCAGACTAGGATTGACATCATAAGACTTCATATGCTCTTCCTAACTTTCAATATCCTTCATAGGGTCAACATATCACCTAGGATTTTCTCATAAGGTAAGGGTTCTCTAGGGAATTTATAGGATAAGGTAGGAATTCAAAGGGAGATAAATTACAATAGTCAGACTCCAACCACCATGGTTTTGATACCATATTGTAAGGAGCGGGGCCCGATAGGGGATCCACTCCCTACTAAATTTGAGGAATAAATTCATCTAATCCAAACACACTGAAAGGGTATTGTAAGTTCCTCAGATTTGGTTTGAATTCTATGAACATGAAGGTTGAAGTTGATAAGAAAATTATCCAATTTCATAATTGATAGAATAGTAAAGCTATTGTGAATCCACTTAGAAATAAAAGGAATTCATGCTTAAATAAATGATAATATTTCTACTGGTTATTAGATAATTGAAATATGGAATAATAGACAAGTTTCCAAAATATTTTAAGATATATTGTGATTCAGATAATTAAATAATGGAGTAATTATCTAACCTTGACTTGCAATTCAAGTTATGGGCATCAATATACGAATAATTTGATCTGAATTGTCGAATACTTGAAGATAATAAGGAAAATAAGATAATTCTAGAATTTGAGAAGAAAAGGGCTTTCCATGTGATGTGAGTAACTAATTTAAGGAAATAGTTAATGGGAAAATTTTGTATATGAGAGCTAGCAATAATCTCAAAAATTAGGTATAAGTTGAGGAAAGTATTAATGAGTTATCCTCCATATTTCATAGTAAAAGGAGGGCCCCAATGGCCTATAGGAAATCTAGAAGAAAGAGGGGCTTAGTTGCAATGAAGACTTTGTTTTTATAAATTGGAAATTGAATAAATGTTTTGACTTTTGATATGGTTAGCAGTGCCCCTTTCATGTGTCACTCTTTGTGACTGCCAAATATAAGATCAATGGATGCTATATGGTCTCCTACCTCTTGCCTAGATAGGAAACTAGAGCAGTAGTGATGCGATGATTTTGAGTCACATTTATAGACCTTTTTCATATGTGTTCTGTGCTCTAATTACTCATTTTTAGGGATAATATTGCATAATTCACTCATTTCGGTCTTTTCCATCATTCTATGTCAAATTCCCTTTGTTTTACCATTTTGAGCATTATTTATCACATTATCATAATTTGTGTGGATTTATTTGGTCTTGTTTTGGAATTTCAGGAAAAATAAGTATCTACTTCCGTCGATACCATCGACGGAAGTCGATACCATCGACCACGCCACAGATTGCCAGCCGAAAGGAACAGCACAGAGTCGATACCATCGACGTAAGTCGATGCCATCGACACATTGAGGCTACAACGTCGCTAAACGACAACAACCGACGCTAAAGAGAGTCGATACCATCGACCCTAGTCGATGGTATCGAGATGACCACAGGCGCTCAGACGAAAAGAAAAGAAATCTGCCGCTAATACGCTGGGTCGATACCATCGACCCGCGTCGATGGTATCGACGCCGGTAGATATGTGTTGGATTTGTTTTGATCTCGATCGGACGACTGGAGTTATTTGACGACCTAATTAGGGACTTATACCTAATGACGGCCGCCCACACGAGGGAGGATCTCATTTTGCATTGCACGAGTGCCGAGAAAGGAGAAAAAGGAGAACGGAGGCCAGAGGCTCATCCCGGGTGATTCGGACGCTGCCGAAGACGAATTCCACCACCGATAGGCAGGGAAGCTCGTATTCTACGCCAAGGATCTACCGGTTCTTCTCCGTTCAGGGGTTTTCCCACTTGTTTCACGTTTTTCTTATGAATTCCCCTATTTCTACCATGTATTCGTGTATGATGAATATGAGAGGCTAAAACCCTCCATCTTTAGGACCTGGATTAGCCCGGGAATGCATTGTATGACAATTTTATATTGATAATTCATATTTTCTCTCTTAAATCTGTGGTATAGTTTCATTTTCTCCATATATATTGTTATGCTTGATCACCATAATAATAATCTAATGCCCTTAATCACTTTGACAGAAGGATTAACGGTTGAAAAGAGACGAAACCTACATTAATCGATAAATCCCTTGACAAAGGAGGTGTAAAATTAATGGTGGAAACTGAGAGACCGTTTGTAATGCGCTTAGTTTAGGGGAATGATTACTACGACGGTGGAATCAACCTAAACCTAAGTAGTGAATTACACCACGACAGTGGGTAATTATGTTTTCAGGCCACTACCCGGATAGAGAGAGAAGAGTGAGGAATTATATAAAACCTAATACAATGTTGACCCGCGGTGAAACCGCAATCCTAAAGATACTCTTTTGAATTGATTAAATTAATCTTTAATCGATTGTTTTCTTTGTTTCATTTTGTTTTCTTTTTAATTTCGACAACAAACCCTATTTTGTCATTCGGCCTAGCTGATTGAGATTAGTTAGTAGGAGTCTCCAATAATTCACGTATCCCTGAGTTCGACTCGGGCCTCACAAAGGCCTATATTACTCGACGCGTATACTTGCGTTTAAGCGCGTAGTAAAATACACGTCAAGTTTTTGGCGCCGTTGCCGGGGATACGGCGAATTATTGGCACTTTGAGTGCTAAGAGTGGCCACTCTAGGCCATTTTTTTTTTATTTTTTGAAACAATTTTAAATATTCTTAAATTTCTCTATAATTGTGTTTACTCGTTCAAGGCGTAGTACTGAACCCTGATTTTCTTATTTCAGGTACTTTGCATGGTGCATACACGTAGCGCAGACTACGCGAATCGCACACCTGAGGTTCCACCTCCGGGACCAGAGGACAAGGATTACTACGAGCAAGATCACCAAAGCGACATAGATTCTGAATCTGAGCAAGAGCAAGCAGAAGAAATGGCCGAACCACAGACGATATGGGAGAAGATCAAAGCGTCTTCTTCATCAGCTTCAAAGGGGCCTATAAAGAAGCAGACGATCAACATTCCAACCTACAAGATTGATCCAGCATTGATCAACTTGGTAAAATCAAATGCATTTGACGGGCTGAAGAATGAGGACCCAGTTGCACACATTAGCCAGTTCGTGGAGAACTGTGACATGGTGAAGATCGACCGATTTCCACAAGATGCTTTGTACCTCAAGCTATTCCCAAGTTCCTTGGCAGGAGCAGCAAGAGAGTGGCTCCATAACCTTGATGACGAATTTGTTCAGTCTTGGGATCATATGGTGGAAGTTTTCTTCGAGAGGTTTTTCCCTCCTGAGAAGACCAACGACATGATTAGGAAGATTCACAATTTCACCCAACAGGCGGGTGAGACATATTCTGAGACCTGGGAGCGATTCCAGGTTATGTTGAGGAGGTGCCCACATCATGGGCTGGACAGGGAAACGCAAGTGAAAATCTTTTATTTTGCTCTCTCCGAGCACGATATAAGTAATCTTGATTCAGCCAGATCTGGATTCTTTCTGAATAATACGGATACCAGATGTTGGGAGATATTAAAGAACATGGCTAGGAAACAATCATGGGGCGACAGAGGTGCAGTGGAATAGGCCAAGGCTGCTGGTGAATCCAGAATAGTTAGGGAGCTAAACGATAAGTTGGATCTTCTAGCTAAGAAGCTGCTAACTAAGGAAGATGCATCTAAAGATGAGGAGGCCCAAGTGAAATTCATGCAACAACAGGGCTATAGAAACAATGACTATTCGTGGAGGAAGGATAAACAGTTTTCATGGAAGGATCCAAATAATTTTCTGCAGGATCCGGATGCCAATCCACAGTAGAAAGCCGAGGATAAGAACACCGAATTGCTAAGTCAAATGGTCCAGCAAAACCAAGAGATGATGGCCATGTTTGGTAAGCAATTGCAATCTCAAGGTGACATTCTAACCAAATTTGGGCAGACGCTGCAAAGCCATGGAGCGCAAATGCGGGCATTAGAGACCACCGTGGCACAGATTTCGAGTGAAGTGGCGGCCATCAAGCACGCCAATCAACAGAAACCAGCCGAGAATGCAAATGTGGCCCAAGCACACCATCAGGTCAAGTACATGTCTGTGGTGAGAAATGAGGAGGAATCTCATGTGCAAGAAGCTGTAGAAGAAAGAAAAATGACTTTCAATGTGAATGCAACACCAGCAATACCATATCCACGCACTTACTATGGATTGCCGGGCGGAAACCCTTTCTTCAGAAAATCACAAAGATTGTGAATATTGTATCTCCACCTAGGCAGGAAGAACAAGAGCAAGTTGTTTGTGCACATGTGGAGACATCTAAGGCGAGAGAGGAACCACAACAAGCTGCTACTATTGAGGATGTCTCGCCAAAGCCCACGTCGGAGGGAGTGATTGAAGCAATCTTAGGGGAGGTACCCCCAAAAAGCTCTTATGTGCCACCTCATAGGCGTGTTGATGCATCTGATGTTTCAGATTCGGTCAATACTAAGACAAAGAAAGAGCATCGTCATTTTAAGAAATTCCTGGAGATATTCCGAAAATTCCACATCAATATTCCCTTAGTGGAGATGATCGAGAAAGTACCCGCCTATGGGAGGTTCATCAAGGAAATCATCAATAAGAAGAGGCAGATAAAAGACGATGAAATTTATTGGATGAATGAGACAGTGAGCTCTATGATTCACGGGAGTTCACCAAAGAAGAGAAAGGACCCAGGAGGTTTTTACATACCGTGCTCAATAGGTGGTCAACATTTTCCAAAAGCGCAATGTGATTCTGGCGCTAACATAAATCTCATGCCTTTGGCGACATTTCAAAAGCTGGGGTTAAAAGAGATAAAGAAGTTGGCCGCAACAATTGAATTGGCGGATGGGTCTACCGTCATACCCTATGGAGTATGTGAAGATGTTCTCATCAAAGTGGATAGATTCATATTTCCGGTGGACTTTGTTGTCATGGATATGCCACCACTCCAAAGCTGTGAAATCCTCCTAGGGAGTCCGTTTCAAGCAACGGCAGATGTCGTGACTGCCTTAGGGAGAGGTACTTTGTCCTTGGGAATTGGAGGAGATCGAGTTGAATTCAAATTACCGGATGATCCTCTAAGCGCAGTCTCCAATGTGAAAAGATGATGAGCTTCATACCGTCTAGCCTAAGACGTTAAAGAAGGGCGCTTGTTGGGAGGCAACCCAACCATTGGTACATTAGGATAGTTTAGTTATAGTCATAGATTGCTTTTATTTCATTTAAATTTTAGTGTAAAGAAGATACCTTGATCCGTTTGTTCAATGTGCAGGCACAGGTAGGGTCGATACCATCGACACACTGGTCGATGGTATCGACATGGGTTCAGGTTGACAGCTGCAAAAATCGCACTGAGTCGATACTATCGACGGTCCCGTCGATGGTATCGACATACCTACAGGCAGGTCGCAATAAAAGTGTCGATAGTATCGACACACCAGTCGATACCATCGAGATCTCTGGAGAAGTTCAAAACGATTTTGCTCAGTCAACTCGATACCATCGACGGCCTCGTCGATGGTATCGACATGATCACAGGTTGAATTGAAGAAGTGGTGGTGTCGCAATAAAAGCAAGTTGATACCATCGACCCTCGTCGATGGTATCGACATCCATGTCACCAATCCGCGCAGAGACATCGACGACGATCGCGAGTCCACGTCAGCGATCCGGGTGCTGCGTCGATACTATCGACTTGCGTCGATGGTATCGACAGGTCAGCAATCCGGGTTTCCCGATCCAGAAAACGTCAGCCGTCGATACTCGCGAGGGAGGCGGATAGCATCGAGACGTGTCGATACCATCGACCCGCGTCGATGGTATCGACGGGTCGACAGTAGCGCCGGCCAAGTCTATTTAAGGAAACTTGCAACGTCATTTGACGTCACACCTTCAGAGCAAACGTCCTCCTTTGCGCCGAGCACTCCTCCGAGCCTACCAAGACTGAAGAGCAGCGACAGCGAGCAGGGAGATTCACCGAGCGGAGAATCACTTCTCCATCTTCCCCGAGCTCTCTTCTTCTAATCCCATCTTTCTTGCAACAATGGTGCACGCCGCCGGATCATCGTCCTCGAGCGCAAATCCCATGGAGATCGTGGAGTTTGTTCCACCCCCTACTGCTTTAGTCTCACGCCCGCGCTTGATTCACCCTTCCGCGGAGGTGAGGAAGGTCTATGAGGAGATCATGAAGCGGAAGATCGAGCCGACCCGGTATGTGGACCGGGGAATGATCCGTGATCTTGGATTTGAGGCCAACTTGGCCTATGTGCTGAAGGGTCAAGCACGCCACACCAGCATAAGGCCAGGCGAGCTGGAGCGCCATGCGGATGGGCAGCCGTTCTTCGACGAATGGCCCACCTACAAGGAATTGGTGGTGGAGTTTATGGCGTCCCTCGACGTCTGCGTCGTACCCAACGACGTGGTGGCGTCAGACCGTGAGTGGATCAAGGGGAGGGTGTCCTTCCGGCTGTTCAACATCAACTACAACATCACTCTTCAGCAGTTCAACAACATCTTTAACTAGAACCACTCCCAACATGATCACCGACGCCCAGATTCCCGCACCGACTACGACAAGATCTTCGCCGAGCTAGTCACAGTGCCGGCGGGAAAGACAGTGAGCTACCACAATGCTACGGTAGCGGACTTTGAGCATCCCTTCGTCCGGGTCTTACACCGGATGTTGAGCCTTACGTTCTTTGCTCGGAGCGATTTAGCATTGAGCAAGTTTCAGGAGAGCGATCTTTTCTTCCTCTACATGCTCCTGAAGCGACAAGAATGCAACTGGGGTGCGTTCTTTCTGCACCGCATCCTGGCGGTGAAGAGGAGTACAAGGAAGGCTCCGATCCATTTTGGTGGGCTCATCACCAAGTTGGCACACTACTTGGGGCTGAATCTCCAATCCATGACTCCGATTTCCACGAGGAGTAAGGTGAACGTGCAACATCTGCACCGTTCAAACCTTATCCTTCTCCGGGATGGGTTGGCGTACGCACACTGCCACGTCAACCACGCTTACCAGGAATGCGCACTGCCGGACGCCGTCTTCCACATCGAGGGAGCCCAACACTTCCGGTGGCCGATCATAGCCGTCGAGTCCGATGAGGAAGAAGGCGGGAATGACGACCAAGAAGGTGAGGCTGAGGAGGAAGAGGAGGCTTTCACACCTCTTCATGCACGAGTAGCACCACAGAAGCGTCCTAGGATGCATCCGGGTGCGTCTTCATCATCACAGCCCCCGCCGCCATCACCACAATCCTCGCAGCCAGACGAGGATCCCTATTCAATGCAGGGAATGTACACGATGCTGCAGGACATCCATCAGACACAGCAGCAACATCTAGAGATGTATACCGGTATTCAAGATACAACGAACTGGTTACTTGACAACCAAAGGGCGATGTTTGAGAATGAACGTCTCCTCCTCGACAACCAACAGCAGATACACAATCGGTTGCAAAGGATGGAGATGCAACATGAACCCTTTTACGACCATTACTGGAGTCAGAGCTACTTTGGAGGCTATCCACAGCCTCCGCCGAGGACCCATTACGATCCGAGCTTCCAGGGGGAGTATCCTTCTTGGGATCCTACGGCCCCACAGTACCCGCCCCCGCCTCCACAAGAATGATCAGGGTCTCTCTGTTCCACTCTTAAGTTGTTTTTGACTATGAGGCCATAGTCGAATTCAAGCTTAGGGGGGTAGCTGGAACAACTCTATCTTTTTTTTTGTTGTTTTTAGTTTTTGCTTTGCTATTTGTTCTTGCATTTTTAGTTTTCGTTTAGGATCTACATCTATCTAGTGTAACTGTGGATGTCGTAAAAGTTGTCATCTCACTGTGTATTCATGGGAAATTTAAGGGAATTTTAAAATTTTTTGTGTCTTTTGGATAGCTTGACTTGGTTGTCCTTGGGGAACTTATCCTATGAAAATGATTGATTATGTCAACTTTAAAACAATATGTCACACCTATACTCCCATTGACTCATGAAAAGTGGATAGTAACGGTTGTTTGAGCCTAACCTAACCAAATGGTAATGAGACCTTAATTGGATGTAAGAGAGAGAACCCTCTAAACTACTACACATGTCAGTAAGGAGGGACACATAATACTCTTCTAAGGTTCAGTCATCTAATCTTGTGATCATTCCACTTCATTTTTCCATAATCCACCTAAGAATTGGAAGTAAAGTGCACTTTCAATTCCTTCTTGTGTGCATAGCATTTAGTTAGGACTTGCATTGATATTTTCCATACGTTTGCATAAAAAAGAGAAAAATATAGGGATTCATGCACATTACCTTTAGGTGCATGCCATGTAGTTACACTCATGACTTTCATGATTATCATGCATAAAGTACACCATGTATCTCAATTTTTCCTCAAAAGTGATCTAAACTGTTCCATACCTTCGAAATATTGCAAAGATTTCCAATCATGAAGAAAACAGCCCAATACATGTATCTCTAAGCAATTATGGATATGTGGGCTAAAAGAAAGAAAGAAAAAAAATTTCTGAAAATCTGAAAAAAAATTGAAAAAAAAGAAAAAAAAGAGAAAGAGAATTTAGAAGGAAATGGAATAAGAGGGAAAAAGGAACATGATATCACTCGCATTACAGGAAAATTGAGTACATGATGTGGCTTAATTAGATTTCCATCTCATTTTGAGGTGGAAGGTTAGTGCATGCATCATTTCACCCAATTTAGGCATTAGGGAATTTTTAAATGTGCATTTGCATCACGTAGGACATTTTGTTTTATGCATATTGAAACTGTGCAATACTTCCTAGTTCTTCCATGAACCACCCATTTCCATCCACCCGTTGCTCGGATTGGTAGGCCACCGTGAATTTCTCCTCACTAATGACTATCAGGAGAACTGCTTCCATGTAGATGGTAGTTAGGGCGAGCAACGTAGTATAGGCGATCACAAGATGCACCAATGCTGAATCGGCGAATTTTATTATGTTAACTGCCTTATGTGATAGTGTTCATCGGTTTGAAGGATAATTTCTCTTATTGATGATTATTGTCGCCTTTAGGGTAATTACTGTTATGTGGTTAGAAAAGGCCGATTTGAAAATGTTCAGTGGGAGTCACATGGGATGTTGGGTTGGTGTATTGATTTTTAGTTGACATCTGCAATTCTATTCTAAGGATCAGTTGCTCGAGGGCGAGCAATGTTCAAGCTTAGGGGAGTTTGATGCGATGATTTTGAGTCACATTTATAGACCTTTTTCATATGTGTTCTGTGCTCTAATTACTCATTTTTAGGGACAATATTGCATAATTCACTCATTTCGGTCTTTGCCATCATTCTATGTCAAATTCCCTTTGTTTTACCATTTTGAGCATTATTTATCACATTATCATAATTTGTTTGGATTTATTTGGTCTTGTTTTGGAATTTCAGGAAAAACAAGTATCTGCTTTCGTCGATACCATCGACGGAAGTCAATACCATCGACCACGCCACAGATTGCTTGCCGAAAGGAACAACACAGAGTCGATACCATCGACGTAAGTCGATGCCATCGACACATTGAGGCTACAACGTCGCTAAACGACAACAACCGACGCTAAAGAGAGTCGATACCATCGACCCTAGTCGATGGTATCGAGATGACCACAGGCGCTCAGACGAAAAGAAAAGAAAGCTGCCGCTAATACGCTGGGTCGATACCATCGACCCGCGTCGATGGTATCGACGCCGGCAGATATGCGTTGGATTTGTTTTGATCTCGATCGGACGGCTGGAGTTATTTGACGACCTAATTAGGGACTTATACCTAATGACGGCCGCCCACATGAGGGAGGATCTCATTTTGCATTGCACGAGTGCCGAGAAAGGAGAAAAAGGAGAACGGAGGCCAGAGGCTCATCTCGGGTGATTCGGACGCTGCCGAAGACGAATTCCACCACCGATAGGCGGGGAAGCTCGTATTCTACGCCAAGGATCTACCGGTTCTTCTCCGTTCAGGGGTTTTCCCACTTGTTTCACGTTTTTCTTATGAATTCCCCTATTTCTACCATGTATTCGTGTGAGATGAATATGAGAGGCTAAAACCCTCCATCTTTAGGACCGGGAGTAGCCCAGGAATGCATTGTATGACAATTTTATATTGATAATTCATATTTTCTCTCTTAAATCCGTGGTATAGTTTCGTTTTCTCCATATATATTGTTATGCTTGATCACCATAATAATAATCTAATGCCCTTAATCACTTCAACAGAAGGATTAACGGTTGAAAAGAGACAAAACCTACATTAATCGATAAATCCCTTGACAAAGGAGGTGTAAAATTAATGGTGGAAACTGAGAGACCGTTTGTAATGCGCTTAGTTTAGGGGAATGATTACTACGACGGTGTAATCAACCTAAACCTAAGTAGTGAATTACACCACGACAGTGGGTAATTATGTTTTCAGGCCACTACCCGGATAGAGAGAGAAGAGTGAGGAATTATATAAAACCTAATACAATGTTGACCCGCGGTGAAACCGCAATCCTAAAGATACTCTTTTGAATTGATTAAATTAATCTTTAATCGATTGTTTTCTTTGTTTCATTTTGTTTTCTTTTTAATTTCGACAACAAACCCTATTTTGTCATTCGGCCTAGCTGATTGCGATTAGTTAGTAGGAGTCTCCAATAATTCACGTATCCCTGAGTTCGACTCGGGCCTCACAAAGGCCTATATTACTCGACGCGTATACTTGCATTTAAGCGCGTAGTAAAATACACGTCAAGTAGTATTAGTGATCTTTTAGTATCTCTCTTTCATATCCACTAAGTTGACTGAAAAGGCTCCCACTAAATTTGGGAGATAAAACTGAGCCTTCTTATCCCTAGATTGCCTTGCTTCAAAGAATTGTGACTTTCCTGAATTGTCCTTTGCATCCAGACTTCATTGAAATATGGGTTGCTAGCCATGCCTATATAAGGGTCAATACTCTCTTCACGAGACCCAAAAAAAGTGTTGTGAAACCCAAAAAAACTTGAAGAACCCTTCTTTGCCTCCAATGTTGCCCCAGAAACATCAATGTATCGTGCTCCCTAGTACCCTTCTCTTGATCTTTGGCTGATTCATGGTTAGCATTGCCTCATCCACCACTCTCCACCATAGATGGGTCAAATGACTTCTGGGATCCTGGATGAAGGTACCTATAACAACAAATTTATCACCACAGATCAAGAGAAAGGAGTCAACTCTAGAGTTGACTATCGTCCATGGTGGGTAGAAGTGGGAATCATGTGATATTAGGAAGAACAAAGGGATGGAAGAGATTAGGTTGCTGCCCTGAGGTTGACAGTGCCAAGTAAAGGACCAATTGGTCTTTTTTGATCCCTTTTTTCTATTGTAGCCACACGAGTGTAGAGTGCCAAGTTGGCACAAGCCTATTGGTTCATCCTGGCCCCACGACTGAGATGAATAATAAAGTAGTTGCCGACATGGCATCCTATGATTGGTTAAAATAACATTATCTCATAAATATTGTAGACATTAACTAGTAACTCAAATTATAGCAAAGTATATATCAAAATGATTAGAAAAAGGATTTGAACACAAATTGAATACTTTCATAATCTAATTATGCTTCTTGTTACAAAAGTACACCTAGAACATGTATATAGGATGATGATTATATGGAAACCCTAGAACTGATTGTTATAGTTTTAAAAACATTAAATACCTTTCTTTTATGCTATCATCTGAAGTTATTGTGTATAATGGGAATTCAAGATGATGATGATAATGATGATGAATAATTAGGGTTTATAGGTTAATAATCACATGCATATATAACTAGGGTTATGAAATGAGTGTATATCTTGCTATAATCATAAATGCACATCACCTTATCTAAATGTTCATAATAACCTAATATGTCAATATAATGAGAATCTAAGTCCTTGATACAATTTTAGTAGTAATGGTCATGATTAAGTTTCTAAGTCATAACCATGATAATTAGGGTTTAGAACCTAATATACTTTATCATTATGATATTCAGTTGCATAATGAAATGTAGCTTCTCTAAATGATCTAAAATGCTTAAATAGATAATAAAGGTTTCACCTAATACAATTAGGGGTTGAGAACCTAATGAATCATGATGTCATGGAATTAGGGTTTGATACCCTTATTCCTTATCCAAACCCAAGACAACCCTAACCCTAGTTTAGGACATATGTTAGATTAGTATATCTCGAATACGATTGGTGACACATTAGGGTATACATACATGCATATAATATTGGTTGATTACGTTGAATGCTTGGAAGTTTTGGTATATGCTTGAAGTACATGTTGCATGGTTTCTGCATGAAAAATGCACGTGGTAACTTATGGATAACTGCTCTTATCGAATTCTATTGTTTCCCAAAGTTTCATGAATATATTGACATTGACATGCTTGGTTGTGTATTTACTTCCTACAAACTACAAGACCCTATGTGTATCACCTATAAGAACATAACTTACTCGAAGCCAAGACGTTATCTCTGGAGGGTTGGATGTATGGAAAGAAATCATAATGGAGATGATTGATGCAGAAAGTGGGACCCGATAGTGGGCCCATTCAAATGGTAAAAGACACAAGCCATGAAAGGTTAACCAGTAGAAAACATAACCATTTACAAAGTTAAAAAATGTTCCATATACATATGCTTCTCATTTTAAGGGTGGTACAAAGAAATAAATTTACCACATCAAATTTCAAAAGAGTCCTAGTTGCAGAAGGCAACATGGCCATCCCAAGTTATCCAAATGCCAACTTCATGTATACGACCTTCATGTGTCCATGTCCTTCAAATAACCTATATCTTGGTAGTTTGGGAACAATCCAGAAAATAGGTAAAAAGGGTATGTGTAAGTAACAACTGTATATGTGCACCATATAAAATAATTTTAGGCATTTTAGGGCATGAAGTACAAAAGAAGAAGTTATTGCAAACGAGGGATAATTGAATTTAGGTAAGTTCAAGAGGATCAATTTCAAGAGAATGAGGAATTTAAAATTAAAAATACAATATTTAAGATCAAAAGTCTTACCATTATTCACAATATTACAATAAACAAATATATTCACTTGCAGATATATTTAGACTAAATAGCCATGGTCCGACCAAGATACCACTTGATCTTTGGCCTAACAGGTGGAGATACACACCCCTATATATATAAGAGGTGAAAAGATGCACCCCGGGTGAAAATGCATGCCGTAATGGTTGTACACATGCACCATACAATAGATATCTAGCTAAATTATCAAACATGCATAAATGGAGTGGAAAAGATATTTTTTAAGTCATCAATCATATTTTCAAATCCATATAGCAATGCAAGTGGGGTCATAGACCCAAGGCAACAAGATGTTTATCAATCTTAGAGAATAAAGAATTTCAACATGGAAAAAATAAAAGGCCAATTAACAACAATGCCTCATTGTAGGAATGTGTTAGTTAGGTTAATGCCCAAATATAAATAGGTAAGAGCACATATCTGATATCCATGACTAATCTGATCTCTAAGAAGAATTACCATATCTTCCTTTTCAACCTAAAAGTGTTTCATATACATATTAGTCAACAATAATATTCCCTAAAGTAATAACATTCTTTCTATATCTCTATTTAGTAAAGTTGTGTCCATCTAGATCTAGTAACTTACTAATTGATATTAAATTATTTAAAAGTACCCTTATCATCCGTACCTAGGGTTTTGTTTCCAGCAGAGTATAATATCATTATGCAAAGTCTTTCCCTATCTTGATGAGTTTTATGTATCTCTATTTAACTGTCATCAATGAACGAGTATATATAGGCGTATTTAGAATCTAGGGTTCATGCATAGAATAAACCATAATGTTATTTAGAGTATTTTAATCAAAATAGTAAGTCATCCATGTTCCTATTCTTAATCCAAATTTATCATTGAAGTTCTTCTCCTTAAATACCAATTTGCTCAAAATAGGTCCATCTACATAAACATACATTCTAAATCCATTTTGTATTTTGAATGCCAAAATATATGTATACATATGTATTTAGGGTTTCAGGTTTATATCAAGGATAAATTAGTGTTTAGTCTCTAAAATTTATTAAATTTCTAGATTTTAGCTTTCATGTAAGAATTTACTACATACTAAGATGATAATGGGTTTCATTGATCAGTTAAAATATTTTCTCACAACCTATTCATTCATTATGAAAGTCACCCATGATATATATTCTAATGTTTGTCTTATCACCAATAAAAGGATTACCTTTTCTAATATGTATATCTTTGTAGGATAACTATGTGTAATAGATTGAATCATATACTTAATTGAATTATTTATGAACTAAAACTACAGAAGAGGATACTGACTTATAGATGTAGCATTATGAATATTCTAAGCATCCTAGACATATAACTAATTGTTGCATGTATTACTTATCAAATATTATTAATTTATATACATCAAACAAATCTCACCTACATATTGTTTTGTATTCTCTACATATGTTGCATCAACTGGACCTAAATTCATCATATTCATTTATGTTCCCTAGAGAAAAACTAGAGACAATATGTTCTGTACATAGTGTGACATGAAGAAACATATTCCCTCGATTTCCATTGGACTATTGCCTATAATGTTGGGGTACTTGTATAGATAAAATATGGTTCTGGAAAAGGCTCTTCTTTCTCTTGATATCTTGTGTTGAAGAAGATGAGTGAACTGGGTCCAGTCAATCTAAATGATGATAGGTAGTTCATGGAGGTGGAGGGTAAGCGAAAGATAAGTATCAAGTACTTAGTTGTATCTATTTGTTGGGAAGGGTCTCTAGTCCCTAATGATGAGTTGCATCATGATCCCAGGGTCGAAGGACTTTCAATGTATAAGTTCTGAGTAGACTCTGAAGGCTATAGTGTTGATGCTCTGGTGATCACCAGGTTGCCCCTGAGGTAAGCTTTACTGTTGGATGTGAGAATGGGAAGGAGACCAAAAGTAGGAATTTCTGTCAGTGCCCCTTGTCTATGTCTGGGTGAAAATGACCATAGGGAGGACAAGAAGGGTGACTGTTGGTACAACAGGAACAGTCAGATGTAATCTATGGCAACCTTGGTAGGTGAAAACATCAATGCTCGTAGTCCGGTGGCTAGCACAAGGGATAGAAGAGGGGCAATCTAGAGAGAGTTGTAGCCTTGAGTGGTGGTGTTGGATAAAACAATGAAGAGGGAGTTCCACCATACCAGGTCATCACCACAACCTTCACCATCCTCTTCAACTATTGGCAAGGTTTCAATTATGTCAAACTACTTCATGACTAGTAAAAAACATCCACAGTGGTGGATGTGGTGATGCAGATAAAAGGCAACACCTCCATGGTGGGTGCCTTTATGTGTTTGATCTATCATCCTTTATAGAATTCGAAGACAACCTCCTTGTTGCTAAGCATGTTTAGTGTGAACTGAGGAAGAGAGGAAGAAACTATAGTGTCATCATTAGAGATGTTGTGACTGCTTCTAGTGCAAGCCTTATGGGTAAGGGGAGGCAAGATGTCAACTAGGGTTTAGAAGATGGATTTCATATGGAAGCATAATATGAGGGATGAGAAGAAGAAATTGACGAGGAATTTAGAGAGGAAGAGAAATGAAAGAGGAATGAAGAGAAACAATGGGAAAGAGGGAGTGAATCATGGCTATTTTGGTGTTGGTCGTCGACCCTTTGGGGTTTATGAACCACGGACATTACATGGAGAGGGTCTAGTAGATAAAGGGCAAATTAATGTAAATATTTCATTACAATTATGTGCATTAAAGCATAGCTTTTCAACCTATTAAATGTATGGTCAGTGGAAGTTCAATCTGTATAAAAATTGGAGGGTATGCTATATATGATGTGAGGAGCTTGGTTTTAATATCAATTTCCCCTTTCAAAGACATTTGGTATTTTTATAATTATTTTAAGATAACTACGCGACTGATCCATTTAATATCTTTCTTGATCAATTGAAGGCATTATTTCACAATTATTGAATATTTTTCATCATTTAGTCTAAGGAGGTTTTGTATCACCAAACTGTGTTCAAAACTAATGAATTGGTGAAGTAATATAATTGACCTCCAATTATAGACTTTATTATATATTTTATCTGTAGATTTATATATAAGGTGATATATCTAAACACCATATATTTTTCTTGGCTCCAACATCTCTTTGTTGCTCTAAATTAAGGGGAAATTGATTTATTGTTAGTTTAATGAAAATGAGACCAAGGAGAGGGAATGTTTAGCTAATTACCTAGATTTGGGTATGTTACAACACTTCACCCCTAAAATAGGACTTCTTCCCCGAAATCCACCTAGCTATAACTCAGTATACTAACTTATATCTTCCAATCAGCTTATAGGTTTCTAGTTTGCTTAATCATGGGATAAAATTTAATGTCATCCTTGTAGTCCATTCTTGAGGTTAAACGATGTTGCTCCTTACTATTAGAGGTTTAGCTAGGAAAGTAACACCAAATCATATTATTAGCATAACGAGGTTGTATTAGTTATGGTTACATGGACTTTTATGGTGGTTTAACTATGTATTTATCATTGTCATGAGGTTACTGCACATGGTCTCTAGGTTTTACTACCGTTCCTAGTGTTCCATTATTTAAGTATGAATGAGAAATTTTGCAAAACTAGGTTTTCCCCTAGATCATTTGGATTGCACCAACCAAGTTGGTAGACCAAGCTAGTCCATCGAAGATAAACTCAACATATATCACCACGATATGTATTATCAATGTTATTTCTATTATTTCCATTAATGAATTTCACTTGTTTTATCAGGTGTAGAGGTATTGTTAGGGCATAACATGCTTATATGTCTTCTTATCCTAGAAAAATTAGGGCTATGTCGTAGGATTTATTATACTTATAGATTTTACCGTGGAGTATTAATTATTTAATATCTAATTACAAACCATTTATTATAAATAGCCAAATAGATTAGGGTTAATGTATAACATTATGGTTTTTGTTTGGATTCCTAATTACCATACATTGATCACTATAGGGTGTCCATGTAACTTATTAAATTAGTCATACTATATTTACGTATGAACTTTACATTACACGTGTTTTTATATGTATGTAGTACATTTTCACTTTTGTTTGTTATGAATTTATGTAAATAAATCACTACTGGAATCCAGGTCTATGCATAAAGATTCCACTGACCTGTAAAAAGTGGGAAATCCTCATGTTACCAACTTCACTTTTATCATAGAATCATCCTTCAGATTACATTCCTAGAAAATTAGGGGTGTTGACCATTTTCTTCCCCCTTTTAAATAACTTAGTATGTTATCTTAATTAGTATGGGGCTCTCTCTCTCTAGGGTTCACTCTCCCCTCTCACTAGGAACACCCTGGTGGCTACCACTGGGGTGAGGGAGCATCTCCCCTGGCTCTCCAGATCTCGGTGTGTTTTCGACTGGGAAGTGATTGTTGCTGTGGCTCGTAAGAAAGAGGGAGTTGTCGAAGGGCGTCGACTTGGTGGTGAGGCTTGGAGAGGGATCGTGCGGCGCCGCGTGAAGAAGCTCTTGGCCAGTGGTTGGGCATGTCGATCTGGTTGAGTCCTTTCTGTTCAAGAGTGACGGTTGGGAGAGAGCCCTTCTCAACTAGATCCGGCTTCCTCATTGCCGCCCTATCTCGCAGGTGATGGAAGGGCCCGCCCTTTCCTTCACTTGCACCTCTCGACCTCACCCCGAGTGAATCCTTGGCCTCCTAGAGGACGATGGATCCTGACCCAGCCCTAGCTTCTGCGTGGTGCTATGGCGGCAAATGGGTTCTTCGATGGCTGATCGATGGCATATCACAGGCTGTTCTAAAAGGTTCGCGGCACTGGTGGATCACCCTCTGCTGTGTGGGTTTGCTTCTTCCCACTCGGGTGGTCTCCCCTTGTGCATGTCGCTATGCAGGTGATAGGTCGGTCTCCTTGGGATCCTGTTGTAGGATGGGTCGGAGACCAAGGCAGTCTATTGTCGGTGATGCTGGCTACTACAACACTTCATCAAGCTTATGTGCAATCAGGCATCTCGGTGTGGTTAGGGGCAGATCGAGCTTACCCTTTCCCCCCTGATGATACGGTAGCTAGCCCAGTGCTGCTGTAGCGATTTGGGTCAAGTCGCTATCAGGAGCTTGCTCTCAGAGGTTGCCGGTTGTGTGCTACCTGCTGTACTAGTGTTCTGGAACACTCTTCATGTGTTCGTGGGTTTGCCTCTGTGCAAACATGTATCCTCTAGCCTCTCAGGACTTGGTGTTGCAGCCGACCCGGGGGTAGGGGCTGAAGATGCTCGATCTCTGTCTCCCATTTCAATTTGTGGGTGTTCTAAATGCTAGTAAAGAGAGGCTTCAGTGGTCCAACATCCGATCCGTTGGTCTCGGTGTTGCTTTAGTGTTGGGCTATGATGGGCGGCTTGGTGGCGGCAGTTCTTCGGTCCTGCTCTGTTTGATGTAGTGCCGTTCACAATATGCTCGACGGCTTGCCCCTATGGGCAAGGGATCAAGCTGGTGGCTAGGTTCTGTCCTTGAAGTCAACCGCAGCTAGTCCTGGCCTTTGGCCGCAAGCTCCTCGTAAGGTGAAACTCTGTTAGGCTGAGTTTTGTTCTCCTCCAGTCAGTTCCTCTGATCAAGGGAGTTAGGAGTCTTTTGCAAGTAGGAGATTTGGCACACGCTTCTTGGAGGCATATGGCTGATCCAAAAGTTCCTTGGGTGGTTTGCTTCGGTTGATGAAAATTGAATGATATTTTCTTAGAATCCATTCTTTCAGGTGTTGATCAAAATGCATATGGAGGACAGGGGGCTCTCTTTTTCATGGACATGAACCGTTGGTACTACCTTTGCTGGTTTCTTTTGGACTAGATTATGTAGCTTGGGAGTTTGCTTGGTTTGGTAGAGAAGAGTCTTCTTGGCTGTTCTTTCTTGATGGTACTATCGACCCTGGTGGTCAAGTTTGCTTCAGAAGACATGATATCACATTTTGAAGGTGTTCTTATTGTTAGTTGACTATCATGTCTTTTGTAAGCAGTACAGTAGCTGCAAGGTAGTTGATAGTGTAGGATAGGTCTAACAGTCATCTATTATTTTCTCTCCTTCTCGGATGTCCTTTTGTAGGACCTTTTTGATTCCAGCCTGTTGGGATCATAGTTTAGTTCTTCTTCTTGGGGTTTGTTGTCCCCTATCTGCTAGTTTCTAGCTTTACTGTATGGGGTACCTTTGTGCCCAAAGTTTTGGTTTTATAGCAACACGTTTTTTTGACCGACAAAAAAAAAGTTCATCCTTTAGGGATTAGTGAAGATAATTTTTATTACTAATGAATGTATATTCATACCATTTTTAGCTACATTATCAGTCTAGTTCAACATTCATATAGATTAGTATTCATTAGAATATCTTTGTATTGATCTACTTAGGTTTTTATGTTAATTTGTAGGAATTTGATACTTTTCTTGACTCTCTTTGTAGGTTTTGAATTCTTTCACTCTGCATCAAGCTTGCCTAAGGGTCCCACTGTTGGGTTTTAGGGGAGGTAGAGAAGGCAGCGGAAACAAAAATTTTCTCCCCCAAACCCGAAACAAGGAAACCCGTCAACGTCTATATAATAGGAAAGGATGGTTTGTGGAATCATACCTTGTCCCGAGGCTTGCTCGGCGACAATACCTCGCGCCTTGCGCGGTCTTCAAAGCCGGTCTTGGACGGTGTCTGTGCAGCTCCTGGTCGCACTGGGACTGACGACTCCTGGTCTCACCGAACTGTCGGGTTGACAGTTGTCCTCCTGAGCGGCAGAAACCTCCCGCCTCTGAATTAGTCCACATGGACCACCTGGAACTCCAATCTCCTTGTCCCATAAGGAATTGGAAGGAGTCGCACCCTCCTGTTGACGTACTAGTCGCCAACACACTCTCCTGCCTCCAGTTGCAACTGCAATTGTCTTTCCCTTGCTGCACCTCCCTTTGCGGGTAGTACTTGCTCGAGCTCTTTCTCGGTTATGAAAACCAGAGAGAAGGACAACTTTGCAGAGCAACTGGTTGCACTGAGTTGTACTTTAAGAAGCCCCCAATACCCCTATATATATAGGAGGATCATGGGACAGGGTTCTCCATCCCGGGCAATGCAGGACTAAAAGCAGGAGTAGAAGGGTTTGAGATTTTCTACAAAATCAACCAACTCGCAACCTGAACCAATCGTTTCACAACTGAAACGGTCGGTTGGGGACCTGAACCGGTCGGTTGACACCTCAACCGATCGGTTGGGACACCTCAATCGGTCAGTTGGTGGTCCTGGTCGGTTCCCGATTGACTTTCCTTCTTTTGTTTCTAATTGGTATCGAATACCAATCCTATTTCCAATCAAATTAGGCAATTGAAACGAAAGGAAAATTCTCACCAATCCTATTTTCCCAAGTTGCTCGGTGGCACCAGTTGAATCGATCGTTTCAACACTTGAAGCAATCGGTTCACCCTGATCTTGAGCCGATCGGATCAATACTTGAGCCGACCGGTTCACCAAGCTCAGCCGACCGGTTCATTTCATGAGTCGATCAGTTGGGAGTGCAGATTGTACAGAATCAGTCAATTGCGGTTTCAATCAATCCGATACTCTAATCAATGTGTCCAACACCTTGAACATTATGACATTGAGCTATCAATTGATTGAGTGTTTAATTGAACTACTAAACTCCTTTAGTGATCATTCTAAACATTGTTTGTGGACAAAACTCCTCTTCCAGGTTAAATCCTATGTGTGTGACCATGCAGGTCCATTTCACGTTGGCAGTGAAAGTCCATAACACTTATGACTTCACAAGCAAAGAGTGGTGCCTAGTCACACATCAGTGCTACCCAAGTGAAAGTAGAAAGTTGGAGAACAGCTTTCAATCCTACAATCCGTGAATGGTGTTATAGTGAATGTATAATTCCTTTGTCGCTGATATCCCAAATGAACTCGAGGCATGGAACAGTCATCCTGTCAACGTTCATTCACTTTCTTGATCTTAGAGTATATTGGAAGAGATATGTTATGACATCAGTATCACATACTGACTCACACATGTGTGCACTCCTTTCTCAATCCTACTCATCAAGTGGTCATGGATATCAAACTCCCTTAGGAGGGACAAATCCCATATCTATCACTCACCCCTCAAAAGCCCCATGTGTCAAAGCCACCCAATCATCACCTTTATAACAACCCATGTTTCAGTACTGCGTTTGATGATGTCAAAGTGTGCCCAACGACATGTGTTGAGTGTAGTGATTTCAGGTCAAAGAATCACACTCACCACCATCATTGTGAGTACTGACTGTGACTACCATGTCATGGTTCCATGTTTCAAACTCACGGTGGGTCTGTCTGGTACACTTGTTCTCTAACAAGTACCTATGTGTTTGGTTTGATATCTCTATATCATGACTAATGAGATTCTGTCATCAACAAACACCAAAATCTAGTCTTGTGTGTCATTGTTGTCTATCTACCTTCCAAAATGACATCTGACTAGGGACATAACAAGAATGTACAAACTCTTAGCTTCTGTATGATCTCATCATTCAGGTCATGAACCTGAAGGCATACGTCATTGAGTACTGTCATTCTCTAGACATTCAATCTGTTCTATCACTATCTCATATGACTGAACCAGAAAGAATTGGAAGCTTGCCTTTGATGTTTATCAAATCAATCTTAATGTATCCCACCAATCATCCCATGATTGGCTCTCAGGGCATACATACCAACAGACTCCCACTTGCACTACGAGTCAATCACCCTTGAATCATATTCATAGTGTTCTTCAAACATGTCCCACATGTTACTGTGCTCTTGTGCGAACATAGTGAGTTATGGCAACACCTTGCCAAAGTCAGTATAAATTGCATGTCTCTCATCTCTTCGTTGTACGTCATACGTATGATATGGAGTTGCCGTAATATGCGATCTAGTATTCCATTGCTAACCGTTAGCCACATTGCATGATCAAGGATTCCATACTTGTCATCAATGAGCGGAATATCTATAAGTTCATCTCATGAACTTCCAGATCCATATAGTATTCTTTGCTATTCTTTAACACGTAGATACTCGACATTTCCTTTTAAGTGATTTTATTGGAACATTTCCAATTATCAACAAACTTTCACTTTTATATATATCTTATATATATTTTGCGATTAATTTTCTGTCCTTTCAGAAGTTCACATCAATGTAACTCTTTACATTGAACTCTTCCTTATCTCCATAGAACTAGTACTTCACAAGTACTTATCAAGTTCTCATGGTATTCCAGTAACCCTTACTGGAAGCAGACAGACATCCACTCATCACGTCCCACATACGAGTTATTAGGATGAGCACATCATATTGCCATGTCATACATACAAGATGATGAATGCATTTTTTTCTTGACATGCAAGATAATGGGATGATTACATACATGATAGATCCATATCTATTCTTAGTGTTCCCATTCTTCATAAGAATTGGACACTTGGCCTTGGGAAACTAACTCCATGTAACATGGACAAATTTTCTCCCACCGAATCTGTGCATACTGAACCCTTCAGTACAAATTGCCAATGTATGCTCTCTTTTTTTTTAGGTCAAGAGGATTTCGAGAACTATCTCTATAGATATCTATTCTTATCACATAGGAAACATCTCTATCTTCCTTAAAGATAATTTCCACTTTTGGATTTCCATTCTAGAACATTTCCATTTCACATCAACATGTGAAATGTGAACACGCTCCCACTAAATCACAGATCCCTTCTTTATCTTTGACATATCAGTCAAACCCTTTGACTATATTATCAAAGTAAAGATCCAATTTTGAGTTTCTTATACTCAATCAATCACATTGATTAGTCCATTGTAACTTATAGACCTCATTTGCAGTAATGGATTCATAAACCTTATAGGTTGTCTCACGTACACATCCTTGTTTTATTCCTCATAGGAATGCGGTTTTAGTATCCATATGCCAAATGTCTTAGTCATTAAGTTGCAATCAACAAGCATCATCCTTCTCAAAATGTTATCCATGTGTCTTAACACTTAAGACTTATGGATTTTATTCCAATGGGTGCTACCATCAAGGTCATACCTTATGGTTCACATGGATATCATTTAGGATGTAATGGTCATAAACCATAATTCAGAATTTGATTCCTCATATTTATCTAGATAGTTGACTCATCACATGAACAACTCATCACATAGATAATTGAGGTGTATCTATTAAGTATATAAGAACTCACAACCCTTGTGATTCTTAATTTCTTTTATTAGTGAGGGGTATTCTTTTATTAAGAAGAATTCAATTATTTGATAATCACTCTCTAACTCTTTAAAGTATGATTCCTTCTTGATTTAGACATCACCATGCCTAAATCATGAGTTCACTATGATACGCTATCATAATCACTCGTAAGGATCTCAAACATTTGGTCCAAGTATTTCATTCATTGATCTCATCAAGAATTAACACTTTACCAAATTTGCACTTCATCTATGATAATCTTGAACACTTCAAGATATTCATATTGGTATTTCTCTAAACACCATTTGAAGTATTAGCATTTGTTCCAATAGGTATGTAAATACATCACATGTATTATACCTAATAGGATAATCATTCTCCCACTACCATTAGTGAAGATTGATTAATCATGTCCAAGATATTCATGTCTCTTAACGGTTTTCTAACCAAAAGAGTCTAGATTTATCCATCACATGGACACTAGAAATGAATTTCTCATGATTTATGCTAGTTTGATTGTTTGAGTTATCTATAACTTTTAGGTATCATTTTATCTTATGCATATCAAATACCACAAGATAAGCAAGGCATTGCCACAAAGATCACATCTTTAAAAGATTGAAACATCAACTTTATTGATTGTCATCATTGTCATACAATATGCAAAAATAAAGTGTTTTTATCTATTGGAAAATATGAAATAGCAGTTCATAACTGTATTACATGTCTTTTTGGCTGAAAATAAACTAAAGTACTCCTATCTATGGCGGAAACACTTGCCCCATTTATTGAGTGCTTTACACTTTACATTTTGGTATCATATACCTCAAAAAGTGTTACAAGTTTACTTTCATGACACCTGTAAGTAGAGACGTCTGTTGCCTCCTTCTTCTTTTGTTCTTCCAGATAGAGAGGACAATTCCTTTTCCAATGTCATGGCTTTTGACAATGGTGACAATTGCCTTTCTTGGTCACACCTCCCTTGGCCTTGAGAGCTGAAGTCGTCATGGGCTCCTGGCTAGCATCAGAACCTTTCTTAGCTTTGCCCTTTCCCTTGCGCTTGGACTTGCCTTTCTTGCTCGTGATCACCATCACAGACTTAGGCTTGTACTTCTTCATCTGTGTCTCAGTTGTCCTCAACATGCCCAACAACTCTGACAGTGGCCTATCAAAGTTGTTCATGTTGTAGTTCATCACAAATTGACTGTAAGATTCTGGCAACGATTGCAGTATCAAGTCAGTAGCCAACTCTTGGCTCAGTGGAAATCCCAGTCTTTACAGGTTCTCCACATACCCAATCATCTTGAGTATGTGAGGACCAACTGGATCTCCTTCTGTCATGACACACTTGATAAGTGCCCTTGAGACATCGTATCTCTCTTGCCGTGCCTGATCTTCATACAGGTTCCTGAGATACTGAATCATCTCAATGACACCCATATTCTCATGTTGTCTCTACAACTCATGGTTCATGGAGCACAACATCAAGCACTTTGCATCAATGGCATCATCAGAATACTTCTTGTAAGCATCCCTTTCTGTCTTTGGTGCATTAGGAGCCGGTTCCTCTGGAATTAGAGTATCCAGGACATAGAGCTTTCGCTCTTGAGTGAGAAAATTCTCAATGTCCTATACCAATCGTGGAAGTTTGTCCCATTTAGTCTGTCCTTTTCAAGGACAGATCGCAAAGAGAAGTGATTGTGGTTTGTTGTCATTTTCACTACAAAAGGAAATGTGCAATTTTAGTCCAAAAACTCATTTTTGACTTATTTGATTGATTTGAAAAGTTGACGATATAATTAAGCCTTTAATTAATTATCGCTCCCACTATTTTAATTCAAATTGATAGCCCTCACCATCAATTTGGAAGATTGCAGCGTACAACCTTCTAGTGGGCAAGATCCTGAAATCCTCTAAGTCATGGACCATCTAGGGCTGTCACCCACAACATAGATCTCTCAAGTAGGCAACTCTTACCAATTGCATCATATGCAACTCTTGATAAGATGTCATATGCAACTCTTTGCCATGATCATCTCCATGCCTCAAGGTACTAGATCCCATCCAGATCACCTTGTTAAGTCCAACCCAAAGCAAACACGATGAATATGCACCCTGCTAGGGCAGACCCACACATTCATCCTTCACGCTTCCACAAGATAGACGGTGCACCACGCTAGGGCATGCCCACACTTGGTCGATCAAGCTTTTCACGTGTGTCACATTTGGAAGGCATCTAAAACTTAATATTTTAATGAGGGATTTGGTTTTTATATACATATACATATCCAATCACCACAACACATAGTATGTATCATAAACATGCTATATCCCACAGAAAACATGCAAAACGATAAAAGCGATGATTATGGACATCCTAATGTGATTCCTCGAGCCAAGAGGAATCACAGTCATCTAGGTCTACATCACATGCAACCTATACAAGATGAACTCTGTGATTTGCCTTCTGAGTTGATCAACTCATCATATGAATGATCTTCTCTCTCTGGCCGGTCGTCTGGGTGCCACCAGCCAATCGGTTGGCTCCTCCAACTGATCGGTTCACCTGGTCGTCGTGCATCTCCTTCTGGCCGCCACCCGCTCATCTCGCTCCTCGAACCGGTCATGAACCGATCATCTCACTCCTTGAACCGATCTTCTGGAACGTCAACCGATCGGTTCACGCCTTGAACCAATCGTTTTAGTTGTCGTCGGGATGGCCTCCGTTCTTCGACATAAAAGGAAATAAAATCTATCCTATTTACAATTTAATTGTGAAACCCCGAGTTACATTCGGGGGGAGCAAAGGTAGGAAAAGAATTCTCAAATTATTTTGAGTTACATCAGGAATAGGAGAAGGGGAATCGATGTGCAGACCGAGATGCAAGCAACCACATACAACCACACACAGATATAGGGGTTTGTATGCCATAATCATGCTACACATCCACCACAAAACTCGTTTAAGGGCGACACGTATCGAGTGCATTAATAATATATATCATATATGTAATTGGGATTTGTGGATTTAGGATTGGATATGCATAAAGACAATATTATTCGCATCGTATGCAATAAATAAAGGCAACAAACCAAAATCGATCATATCAATATTCCTAAAATATAGATCAGTTGACGTGGCTCTGATACCACTGTTGGGTTTTAGGGGAGGCAGAGAAGGCAGCGGAAACAAAAATTTTCTCCCCCAAACCTGGAACAAGGAAATGCGTCAACGTCTATATAATAGGAAAGGATGGTTTGTGGAATCATACCTTGTCCCGAGGCTTTCTCGGCAAAAATACCTCGCGCCTTGCGTTGTCTTCAAAGCCGGTCTTGGACGGTGTCTGTACAGCTCCGGTTCGCACCGGGACTGACGACTCCTGGTCTCACCGGACTGTCGGGTTGACAGTTATCCTCCTGAGCGGCAGAAACCTCCCGCCTCTGAAGTAGTCCACACGGACCACCTAGAAATCCAATCTCCTTGTCCCACAAGGAATTGGAAGGAGTCACACCCTCCTTTTGACGTACTAGTCATCAACACACTCTCCTGCCTCCAGTTGCAACTGCAGTTGTCTTTCCCTTGCTGCACCTCCCTTTGCGGGTAGCACTTGCTCGGGTTCTTTCTCGGTTACCAAAACTAGAGAGAAGGACAACTTTGCAGAGCAACTGGTTCCACTGAGTTGTACTTTGAGAAGCCCCCAATACCCCTATATATATAGAAGGGTCATGGGACAGGGTTCTCCATCTCGGGCAATGAGGGACTAAAAGCAGGAGTAGAAGGGTTTGAGATTTTCCGCAAAAGCAACCAACTCGCAACCTGAACCGATCATTTCACAACTAAAACGGTCGGTTGGGGATCTAAACCGGTCGGTTGACACCTCAACCGATCAGTTGGGACACCTCAACCGGTCGGTTGGTGGTCCTGGTCGGTTCCCGATTGACTTTCCTTCTTTTGTTTCTAATTGGTATCGGATACCAATCCTATTTCCAATCAAATTGGGCAATTGAAACGAAAGGAAAATTCTCACCAATCCTATTTTCCCAAGTTGCTCAGTGGCACCAGTTGAATCGATCGTTTCAACACTTGAAGCAATCGGTTCACCCTGATCTTGAGCCGATCGACTCAACACTTGAGCCGACCAGTTCACCAAGATCAACCGACCAGTTCGTCTCATGAGTCCATCGGTTGGGAGTGCAGATTGTGCAGAATCAGTCAATTGTGGTTTCAATCAATCCGATACTCTAATCAATGTGTCCAACACCTTGAACATTATGACATTGAGCTATCAATTGATTGAGTGTTTAATTGAACTACTAAACTCCTTTAGTAATCAATATAAACATTGTTTGTGGACAAAACTCCTCTTCCAGGTTAAATCCTATGTGTGTGACCCTGCAGGTCCATTTCACGTTGGCAGTGAAAGTCCATAACACTTATGACTTCACAAGCAAAGAGCGGTGCCTAGTCACACATTAGTGCTACCCAAGTGAAAGTAGAAAGTTGGAGAACAACTTTTAATCCTATAATCCGTGAATGGTGTTATAGTGAATGTATAATTCCTTTATCGCTGATATCCCGAATGAACTCGAGGCATGGAACAGTCATCCTGTCAACGTTCATTCACTTTCTTGATCTCAGAGTAGATTGGAAGAGATATGTTATGACATCAGTATCACATACTGACTCACACATGCGTGCATGCCTTTCTCAATCCTACTCATCAAGTGGCCATGGATATCAAACTCCCTCAGGAGGGACAAATCCCATATCTATCACTCACCCCTCAAAAGCCCCATGTGTCAAAGCCACCCAATCATCACCTTTATAACAACCCATGTTTCAGGACTGCGTTTGATGATGTCAAAGTGTGCCCAACGACATGTGTTGAGTGTAGTGATTTCAGGTCAAAGAATCACACTCACCACCATCACTGTGAGTACTGACTTTGACTACCATGTCATGGTTCCATGTGTCAAACTCACGGTGGCTCTGTCCGGTACACTTTTTCTCTAACAAGTACCTATGTGTTTGGTTTGATATCTCTGTATCATGACTAATGAGATTTTGTCATCAACCAACACCAAAATCTAGTCTTGTGTGTCATTGTTGTCTATCTACCTTCCACAATGACATCCGACTAGGGACATAACAAGAATGTACAAACTCTTAGCATCCGTATGATCTCATCGTTCAGGTCATGAACCTGAAGGCATACGTCATTGAGTACTGTCATTCTCTAGACATTCAATCTATTCTATCACTATCTCATATGACTGAACCAGAAAGAATTGCAAGCTTGCTTTTAATGTTTATCAAATCAATCTTAATGTATCCCACCAATCATCCCATGATTGGCTCTCAGGGCATACATACCAACACCCACTGCCTAAATTGACATCAAAATTGGATTTGTTTTGAAAATTTGGATTTCGAGCACTTTCAGAAGGTAGATCGATACACAAAAATTGCGTCCAAGACCAAATTTGACCTGTCGATCAACAAGCCAATCGACATCAAAATTGATGAGAAACCAAGACATACAAGAGGTTGATTGCCTTGTTGGCATCCCTACTCAACACACTCAAATGCTCAATAGTAGTATCGACCTGCTTGGGCGAAATTAATGAAGAACAACACTCATACAATCCATCCATAACTGAGGTCGACACTTCAGTCGACTCCCTACTCGACAACATCATTTGTTTATTCAGTCAACAAGAAATCAAGTCATCAACACAATGTTGTCGACACTCTCATTGACAACCACAACTTCAACTGACAATCCTATCCACCCTCAAGGTCGACAGTCCGTCGACCTCCAATACCGACGATAGGAAGTTCAAAAGCCATCGGTCAATAGTCTGGTCGACCAATGGACCCATCAATCAACATCGATGGAAAGTTGTCGACACTGATAGGAAACACAAGAGGTTGATAGCCTCAATCCTATAAATAGGCCCCCAACACAGCTACACAAGGCTTCTGAGATTTTCAGGAGATAGAAACGTCGAAATGTTGCCGCTGAGATTAGAGCAATGATGAGACTTGTCGACCAAGGTAGTTTTGTCGACCTAGCTAGATGATGTCTATCGACCTCAAGCATAGATTGATAGATCCCCTTCATCTGCAACTCTAAGCCATCGATCTCCCTCTCTAGACGATCGATCTCTTCCCTAAGATATTGTTCATCCACATACTTTTGCTGCAAGTCAGGGTTAATACCTGAAGGAGAGAGAAGGAAGGAAGTCTGCCATCGCACACCACAACGAGTCACTTCCATTACCATCATGATCGTGATGGCATCCTCCTCCCCTTCTATTGATATTAATCTCACCATGTCGAGGGATTCGTCTTTTCATTGGGGTGTGGGGACTAGCCCCACTACCCCTTTCTTATAATTTCATTCATGTTCTAATTCTTGTATGAGCTCATATAATTCATAGCCATTCGTTTATTGCATGTTTTATGGATTGATCACCCTCTTTACATGATTTATTATAATCTTTTACCCTAAAAACTTCAAAATTTAAGATTTAAATAATGATTATTTTTTGTTGACCCACTGATGAGAACTTCTGATGAAAAGTCTACAGAGTAGTGGATAGAGGATTCGTAAGTAATGAGACATCAATCTTACAGAGATATCTACTCATGCAAGTTTCTGACGTCGAAAGGGGGAACTTGCATAACTCCAATTATATCTTCAAAGAAGGTTGGATTTGAATGATTGTGCATATTCGGGTAGTCGTGGTGAAACCCAGTTCCACCATAGTGTTTCCATCCATTGATAACTAGAACTTTAATCTGGCTCTTTTTATTACTGCAATCTTAGATGATACAAACCAATCTCAACTTTTGTGATAAATACTAATTCTCACTAGGTTACTTTGATTAGATAGTTCCTAAAAATGTTGTCCCTTGGGATTTGATCCTTAACTATATTGCAATAAGATTTGTCCGCTTGTGGGTGGCATTATTGCACTTTAGTTTTGGTAAACTCTAGGAATTATGTTCCTAGTGAATTTGTAGTGTGAAAATATTCCACATCAATTACCAAGGAAACATCTATGATAGAAATGCTTACTCACCACCTTGATTTAGTGGTGCATATAATGTTTGACATTATTACTTAAGAGCTTCCTATTCTAATAAATATTGATTTCAACTATTCTTTAAATTAAGTTACAACCCTAAGACTACAAGGCTCTATCCCTTAAATGGATTTATCTATAATCTATTTAACCATATAGAGTAAACAATGGTATACCAACTAGATCATAGCTATGTATACATCTAAGCTTCTTCTTTCTAAATGCTACATAAAACAGGTTTAGGGTCTCAGGGTATAACACGTCAGTTAAAGGTTTCATCACTAAATGGTTTCCCTATGACTCTGAATCTCCTATGGTTATGACTTGGTTCCAAAAGACCGTAGATAAAATTTGAAAGCTTATTCTTGTGCCGATATAATTTTAAGATGAAAATAAGTTGCCATGAAAATTTTAAGATGGAAATCCAAAAATGGTACCAAAATCAATCTGAGAACCAAGTCAACCACTTTCCTTACCCTACACACATGTTATTATCCTAACTTCTATAATCCATCCAAAGGGTCAGATATTTCAAGAATCTAAAAGGTCATACCAAAAGCATCACTAGCATATAACATAGGAAGAGGGAATTAGGGTTAAGCCTAAATATATGTGTTTGAGGCATCCTTCCTCCTATATTAGTTAAAATGATTTCTCATAAAGGGGGAAATAAGAGTTATATACTAGAAGAGTCAACTCCTACATAGTGAAATTTCCACCTCCAAAGAGGCTAGGGGAAGTAGGATTACTCAAAAGTGGCAAATGGATGTGACCAATCCACACTGGAATTGAAACCCTAATTGGTATTCCACAACTTAGGATTAGGTTTATCATCAAGTCATAAGGGTCACCTAACTACCCAACTAAGGAATTACACTGGATAACTTGAAATAGTTATGTTATCGACTGCTTTTGTGTGTGATACCATGTTGTAAAGAGCGGGACCCGATAGTGGGCCTGCTCAAATGGTAAAAGACACGAGTCATGAAAGGTTAAGGAGCAGAAAACATAACCATTTACAAAGTTACAAAATGTTCAATATACATATTCTTGTCACGCTAAGGGGGGTACACAAAAATAAATTTACTATATCAAATTTCAAAAGAGTCCTAGTTGCAGAGGGAAACATGGCCATCCTATGCTATCCACATACCAACTTCATGTATACAACCTTCATGTGTCCATGTCCTTCAAAGAACCTATACCTAGGTAGTTTTGGGAACAACATAGAAAATAGATAAAATGGTATGCATCTGTAACAACTGGTATATGTGCACAATATAAAAAAAATTGGTAAATTTAGGAAAAGAAGTACAAAAGGGAAGTTCCTGCGAGAGGAGTTTGAATTTAGGTAAGTTCAAGAGGATAAATTTTAAGAGAATGAGGAAATTAAATTTCCAAATGCAATATTAAAAGTGAAAAGTCTTGCCATTATTCACAATATTATAATAAATAGATATATTCGCATGCATATATATTCATATTAAGTAGTTATGGTACAACTAAGACACCACTGGATCTTTGGCCTATTGGGTTGAAAGACACACCCTGAGCAAAAATATGCACCCCTTTATATATAGGAGGTGGAAACATGCACCCTGGGTGGAAAGACGTTCCCTAATGGTTGTGCAAATGAACCATACAATAGATTCCTAGCTAAATTATCAAATGTGCATAAATAGAGTGGAAATACATGGTATAAGTTATTCACTAAAAAATTTATGGCATAAGTCATCAATCATATTTCCAAGTCCAAATAGCATTATAGGTGGGGTCATAGAACCAAGGTAACAAGATATTAATCAATTTAAAAGAATAAGGAATTCCATCATTGAAAAAACAAAAGGCAAATTAACAAGAATGCCTCATTATAGGAATATGTTAGTTAGGTTAATGCCCAAATATAAATAGGGAACAGACATACCTGATATCCATGACTGATCTTATTTCTAAGGGGAATTCTCACATCTTACTTCTCAACCTAAAAGTTTTTCATATATGTATTAGTCAACAATAATTTTCCTTGAAGTACAATCATTCTTTATATATCTTTATTAAGTAAAGTTGTGCCCATCTAGATCTAGTGACATACTAATTGATAAAAAATTATTTAAAGTGCTCTTATCATCCATTTCTAGGGTTTTGTTTTTGGTAGAGTATAATATCATTATGCAAAGACTTTCCCAGTCTTGGTGACTTTTGAGTATCTCTACCTAACTACTAACAATGAACGAGTTATATATATAGAAGTATTTAGAATCTAGGTTTCATGAATAGAACAAACTATAATGTTATTTAGAATGTGTTTTCAAAATATAACGCATCCATATTCCTATTCTAAATCCAAATTTGTGATTGAAGTTCTTCCCCTTAAAAACCAATTTGTTCAAAATAGATCCATCTACAAAAACATAGATTCAAAGTCAAATTTTTATTCAGAATACCAAAATATATGTATACGTATTTATTTAGGGTTTTAGGTTTATATAAAGGATAAAATAGTATTTAGTCTCTAAAATTTATTAAGTTTCTACATTTTAGCTTTCATGTTTGAATCTACTACATATTAAGACGATAATGGGTTTCATGGATCAGTTAATATATTTTGTCACAAGCTATTCGTTCATTATGAAAGTTAACTGTGATATATAATCCAATGTTTGTCTTATCACTAATAAAATTATTGTGTTTTTCTAATATGTATACCTTGATAGGATAGCTACATGTAATAGATTGAGTCATATACTTATTAAATTATTCATGAACTAAGACTACATAAGAGGAAACTGACTTATAGATGTATCATGATGAATATGTTTGCATCCCAGACATATAACTAATTGATGCATGTATTACTTATTAAAGCTTTGGAATTTTAGTATACATCAAAAAAAGCTCACCTACATATTCTTATACATTTCTCTACATCAACTAGGCTTGAGTTCGTCGTACTCATCTCTTTTCCCTAGAGACAAACTAGAGATGATCTATTCTACACACAGTGTGGCACGAGAAAACATACACCCTTGAGTTCCATTGCACTGTGGCCTGTAGTTTTGGGGTACTTGTACAGATAAACTAGGGGTGTGGGCAAGGCTCTTCTTCCTCTTGTTCTCTTGTGATCAAGAAGGGGAGTGAACTGAGTCTGGCCAATCTGAATGATGATAGGTAGTTTGTGGAGGTGGAGGGTAAGCAAATGATAAGTATCAAGTACTAGGGTGTATATGTTTGTTTGAAAGGGTCTCGAGGCCCCAATGATGAGTTACGTCATGATCCTAGGGTCGAAGGACTTTGAGTCTAAAAGTTTTGAGCAAACTCTAATGACTACAGTGTTGGTGCTCTGGCGATCCTTCACAAGGTCACGCTTGAGGTAAGCTTTACTGTCAGATGTTAGAATGGTAAGGAGACCAGAAGTAGGAGTTGTCGTTAGTGTCCCATGTTTGTGTTTGGGTGAAAATGACCATAGGGAGGATAAGAAGGGTGGTTGTTGGCACAACAGAATAGGTCGAGGTCTTTACAGAATCCTAGTAGGTGGTGACACTGATGCCCGCAATTAGGTGCCTGGCAGAAGGGATAGAAGAGGAGTCAAATGGAGACATTTGTTGCCTTGAGTGGTGGTGTTGGATCAAACGATGAAGAGGAGGGAGTTCCACCACACCATGTTGTCATCATGACCTTCACTAGTTTCTTTTCTATCAAAATACTTGATGTCTGGTAAAAAGAATCCATAGTTGTAGTTTTGATGATGTGGATAGAAGGCAATGCCTCCATTAATGGGTGTCTTCATGTGTTTGATCTATCATCCATTATAGAAGGTGGCGACAACCTCCTTGTTGCTAAGCCCACTGGGCGTAGACCGAGGAAGAGAGGAAGAAACTATAGTGTTGTCGTTAGAGGCATTGTGACTGTGGTCAGTGCAAGACTTACGGGTAAGGGGAGGCATGAGGTCGAATAAGGTTTAGAAGATGGGTTTTGGATGGAGGAATAAGATGGGGAAGGAGGAAAATAAATAGATGAGGAAGGTAAAAAGGAAGAGAAACAAAAGGGGAAGGAAGAGAAATAGAAGGGGAAGATGGAGTGAATTATGGTTGTTTCATTGTTGGTTGTCGAAGTTGTGGGGTTTATGAACTGTGGACGTTGCAGGGATATGATCTAGCAGATAAAGGGAAAATTAATGTAAATATTTCATTGCAATTTTATGTATTAAAGCATAGCTTTTCAACCTATTAATTAAAATTATGTGTATTAAAGCATAGATTTTCAACCTATTAAATGAATGGTCAATGGAGGTTCAATCTGTACAAAAATAGGAGGGTATGCTATATAAGAGGTGAGGACTTTGATTTTAACATCAATTTACTCTTTAAAAAACATTTGATATTTTATCTAATTGTTTTAAGTTAACTACTCAACTCATCATCATGATCATCATCATGATCATTATCATGATCATCGTCAGCATCATCTAAGCCTCAGTCCCAACTATGTTGGGGTCGGCTACATGAATCCTTCATTTCCATTCAGCTCTGTCATGGGCCATATTTTGATTGAGATGTAGAGATTCAAAATCTCTCTTTATAAGCTCATACCATGTTAGTTTAGGCCTTCCTCTTCTTATATTTATAGTGTTTGGCTCAATAGCATTGCTTTGTATAGGTGCACTAGTAGGTCTACATTGCACATGGCTATACCATCTGAGTCGGCCCTCACGCAACTTGTCCTCAATGCTCACTACCCCCACTTTATTCCTGATATAGTCATTTCTCAAGCAATCTTTTCTTGTCTTCCCACACATCCATATCAGCATACACATTTCAACCACATTCATCTTGTTGAGACCTTATTTCTTCACCGCCCAACATTCACTCCCATAGAGCATGGTTGGTCGTATAGTTGTTCTATAAAACTTACTTTTTAACCTGAGAGGGATCTTCTGATCGCATAATACTCCAGTTGCACTCCTTCATTTCAACCATCCTACAGTGATCTCGTGACAAACATCATTTTGGACATCCCCCTCTATTTGAATAATAGAACACAAGTAATGGAATTTATCACATTTTGGTATGTCTACTCAACTAATATATTTAATGTCTTTATTTATCAATTGGAGGCATTATTTCACATTTATTGAATATCTTTCATCATTTAGTCTAAGGAGGTTTTGTATCATTAGTCAAAACCAATTAATTGGTGAAGTAATATAATTGACTTCCAATTGAAGACTTTATTAAATATTTTACCTTTAGCTTTATATATAAGGTGATATATCTAAATATCATATATGTTTCTTGGATCCAATAACTCTTTCTTGCTCTAAAACAAAGGAAAACCGATTCATTGTTAATTTATTGAAAATGAGACCAAGGAGATGGAATGTTTAGATAACTATGCAAATTTGGGTATGCTACAACTGATGACCAAGACTAGAATGGGTAACGTCACAAGAGTCCACTGAAGAGAGAGAAAAAACCCAACAAGAGGGTATATCATAGAGATTACCCACAATTAGAGGGTTTGTCGTACAGATTACCCCCATCAAGAGATTACCCCCATCGGGAGGGTAATCTATAGAGATTACCCCCAGTGAGAGGGTTTACCATAGAGATTAAGAAATTATGGGTTGAGAAGTTATAAAAAATGCATGTTCTATTATTTAATGATAATTTTTGATATGGTTGACATGTTATTACACCTAATGCACATATTTTGGTTGCACCATGAACACAATACAGAAATATGTTGACTGTGTTTTGATTGTCGATGTTTTAGGTAAATGTCATTTATGAGGACACAAGGACATGGTGAATTAGAAGAAATTAATTCAAGATGCTAAAGCTAAGGAGGATTAGTTAGATGCTTATTCTCATATTTAATAGTTCTCATGTTGAAAGTTTATGTAACTCCTTAGAGGAGCATCATTATCCATTTTGTAAACAACAACTATGAAACATGGAAATTATTTGCTATTATTTATTATTTGCTAAATATGGATCTTGGGAATTCAGGTAATGGCTCTCGACTCTAAGGTCCTTCCTTAATTAGAGGGTACTAAAAAGTGAGGACATTCTATTTGGTATCAGAGTCCCATATTTTTCAAATAATATTAATGGTTGGTAATTTTGAGGAAAATTATTCGGGCATCACCTAAGGGTAATGGTGTGTAGAAAGGAAAACTGCTTTGGGGGATGGCATTATATTCATATGCACCATTAAGTTGGTATATGAGGAATCCTTAGCCAAGGTGATGCCTGCCTAGCAAGAACCTAGGGTTTTTCTGAAGTAATATTTCCTCTAAGTTTCTCATCTTTAATTTCTTCCACTTCTTATTTTATTGCTTAATAAACCCTAAAAGGTAGTTCCCTCCTCATCTCAAGTTAGGGTTTTGAAAAGAAGTAGGATTAAGGCATCCTCCACCAATGAATGTACATAAAAGGTTAAAATGATGAAATAGTTTCAAAAGAATGTTTTAAGGGTTTTCCTTGTAAGGGTAAACCCTAGATAGAACTAAGGCTAGTTTAAGAAAATCCTAATGGGTCAAGGGATACAAAAACCCTTAGATGTGGGTTGTAGTCCCTAACCCTAATGCTAAAGCTGAATCCTAATCATGGGTAATGGGAGTAGTGTGGGTAAAATAATAACCCTACCCTTATAAACTCTAAGTTAAAAAAATGGAAAGAGAAAATACAAATAAGTTGTATACCCATGCATGCATGATTCATGTGAAGAGTTTGAATATACATATGAAATATAGACAATCGATGGTGACATAAAAAATGAAAATATGAAAACCTCAGTTAAACTTTTAGAGTTGGCATCTAGACCTAGGGGGTCAACCCAAGAATGGGGAAAAGACCTATGGGGAAGGCAAAACAATAAACCCATGAGGTCGATTTGTGGTTAGAATGCCTAACAGGAGGAGGTTAGGCACTCTAACGGGAAAATGTATCCCCACACATGTATGAGTAGGAGGTAGTCATGCACCTAAGTGAAAGTCAGTGACATCACTCTAGAAGAGGGATTAGTTCTAGATTAGATTTATAAAGTCTTGTTGGAATACGTGATACATGGAATACATGAAATAAGTTTAGATGATATGATTTAAGTTTTATATAATGAGATAATATGGTTTATGATGTTCTTAGTCGGAATGAGAATTTGATTTTAGTTTTGAGTATTTGACACAAGATTTGATAATGTTGTGTTTTTTTGAGATAAGATTAGTTAAGTTAAGATAAGATGTGAATCAACAAGAGACTCAATCTCTTCTACAGAGGAGGACCTCTAGTGTTAGGACCAGTTATAGGGTTAACTCCTGAGAGGGAGTGAAACCCAGAGGGAGAAGGTCAGAAATCTAAACTCTGAGATATGATAAATATTTGTTGTGATATGTCCTAAAATAAAATCCTACTGAGTGGGCGAGTTGAGTTGCTTTATGCATGATTCTTGTAGTCTTGTTGTACCCTGGATGTCCTTGGGAGGACCAGACCCTAGGGACGGAGAAAGAGGGTGCCTACATATATGTGAATATGGTATGGGCATCTACCATCTAGGAAAGGGAGAGAGATTCCCAAGATCTAAATGAGGTAAGGAAAGTTAGAATGTAGTGAAGGCTCATGCTTGGGTTGGTGGTTCCCTGCATATGACTCTAGTGGTTGTTTATGAGAAAGAGAGAGTTGGGTAAGAGTATTTCATGAGCAAAAATTTATGAAGAGACTGACATATCATGTTTTGGTTTGGTTTGTGCTTGAGTGGTTAGATCATGTAATCTTGATGATTGATGTTGACAAGGAAAACCTGAGAATAGACCAAAGAGGAAGGTATTTCTAGTACATATAATACTCATAGAGTTTAGTGAGCTCATAGAGATTGAGCATGGCACCAACCTCAGGTAATTGGTCAGGGGAACCTCAATTGGATTTTTTTATATATGATTGGAAAGCCACTCATATGAGTTTGTTTAGCACAACTATAATATATATATATATATATATATATATATATATATATATATATATATATATGATCTAATCTTGAAATGTGCTATATGGATATGGCATGATGGAAGACTTAGGAATGGTTTAAGAGTTCCCTATGTATAATTGGATAACCATATGCATGAATTATGATAATGTGAAATAGTTGGTTAATCTTAGGATGAACCTTAATAAAGCTTACAACCTAATATGAGAAAGTGAATTGAGAAAATATTCATGATAAACATCAAATTTGATTGTATTTGTCATGAGGAATATGTGGTGATTAGATTTGTATCTTCAAGGTACCTTTTACCTATTGCTTGTCCTACTATATTGTATGGTTGCATTATGTGTGTACAAAATATTTGGCATATAGTATTGGATGGGATAATTGTTCTTTTATGCTATCTTGCTTGATTTTCTGTATATATCTAGTCTTGAACACATGAAACATACAATATATGTTCCATTATATCTAACCACTTCAACTCTTTGGTATTGAAGTGTTGGAAAGTAAAGTACTTTAACTCTATGGTAATAAGTGCTTGATAGTGATCCAACTCTTTGGTAGTAGACCACTTTGTATAATGATCCAACTCTTTAGTAGTAGATCATAAGGCCTTAATGCATATAATTCTTAGGTAGTAAATGCATACATGATATAATGGAAAATATGGCTAAAAGACATTTTATGTTTTATTGATATACATCTTTCTTCAAGTATGATTTTGTTATATTTTGTTATTGCCAAGTATTAGTTTTATCTTACCCTTGGAGGGCGAGTTCAAAAATCAGTTTAATAATTAAGGTAACCTTACATGTCACATAATGCCTTAAGGATTAAGTATGCCATCTTTGAGGGACATGAGGAAAAGTCATTGCGGAAGTGGTTGACAATATTGGACTAAGCCTATTAGGAAAGTAGCCATGAGGCCAATGTAGGGAAAAAAAGTGAATAATGTGCACCATAAGAGTTGGAGGAAATTTGGGTTAATGAAATTATACAAAAAATAAAGTGCTTGAATATTATTAGAAGAAACAAACCTAGAAAAATGTAACGAGATGAGTTTTTGACATCTCAATAAACCCTGGGGAGGGTAGAGCCCTACGTTAACTCTACGGTCAAGTAGTGATGATTAGAGGTGATCATGCTCTAAGTGCATAAGACTGAGGGATCATGAGATATACATTCATGTCTATTCAAGGCCCATGGGGTCAAGATATTGGCCACCTTAATAAGATCATGAGGCCCAAGGGTTAGATGTCATAGGTGCTCCATAAGTACATAAGACCATCAAGGTTAAATAGTAGATCACTCCAAAGGTACATGTATCTCTAGAGGGAGGTGACTAAGGCTAATGATATAAGATATGTGGATATGAGAATATAATAAGTCATGTAATAACATTGAATAAAATCTTAAAGGGAGTTGTGCATAAACTCAATAGTTAAGAAAAATCACTTTCTACGTGAGTGGATGAAATTTAAGAAAATTGTTGAAGATAATGTATTCATAGTATGGAGTCATTTTGAGAATGACTCAAATAAAATTTGGATTAAGAGATAATGTGTGTATACACCATACCTACTCTTGGAATGGGATGAGCTTTGTATTTGGACTGCAAGCAAATGCCTATTTCATCTTGTTATGAGTGTGAGATTGGGTAGACACATGTTATGCTTAAAAAAATTGACATATGAGAATGAATACCCAAGTTTAAATGTAATGACATAATTTAGGGTTTGAGGTGTTACCTCATCCTTATGTGAAAAAAAAGAATGATAGTTTGGAAACGGAGGTGAAAAGGTAATCAACAAGTGAAAATTGAAATCACAAGTGAAAATGCAATCGCCAAGTGATAATATCATGTAATGTATGAGGATGTGGAAATACCCTAGAAATGAATTTGGGTTCCCGACCTCAGTAAAATGAGGAAAATTGCATATCAACAGAAGTTCTTAAAGATAAGCTAGATAAAATATCATGTTTGAGGATAATAAGACTTATCATTCACCTTAACCTATTTTGGATTGATTTTGGGGACAAAATTCTATTTTAAGGAGGGGTGAATGTAAGATCCTCAAATTTGGCAAACTAGAATTGTACAAACATAATGCTTGAAGTTGGTAAGCACATTATATAATTGTATAATTGATAGAATAATAAACGTATCTTGAATACTCTTAGTGGCATGGGTTCAACCCATGGTCCAAGTGAGTGACATGAAACTTTTTACTTTGCTAATAGGTCCTTGTGGAACAAGTTTTAGAAATGAAAGGAATTCATGCTTAAATGAATGATAATGTAAAGAGTGGGACCTGAGAGGGGATCCACTCTTCACTAGGTGAGAAACATAACCATCCTATTCTAATTATGAAGGAAAGGAGGTATTTGATTATCTCCCAAATGGTATATATTACAGAGCATGTTAATGAACAAGCAGCGGAAACAAAACTATTACACAATTATAAAATATCCCTTGTACAATTGTTCCTCACCAAGCACAAAAAAAAAGAAAAATAAATAAAAGGCACACACCTAAGAACATATAAGGCTGGTTGTAGAGGGCAACCCAACTATCCCAAGCTATCCTCAATGTCCAAGTTCATGTATATGATCTTTCTGCATCGTTGTCTTCTAATGTTCCTAAATCGGGGTGGAAGGAAACATCATACATAACATGAAAAAAAACATAGAGGTCAACAAAGAGTTGAGTATGCACTTATAATGAACACTTTGGGCATTATATAGGGTTATAAGTACAAAAGAAATGTTCCCACAAGAAGGGGCTATATGAAATTAGATAATTTCAAAAGAAATCTAACAAAAGAAATGAGGCATATTAAAAATTCATATTACAAGCATGAGAATAAAAGTACCCTTCCATAATAGTTAACCACAATTTAGTTTAAAACAATAAACATTTGCATGCATAACAATGTAGACTAAATATACCTAAAATAGGGCCATAACACCATAGGAACATGGTCTAAAAGAAATAAGGGTGGAAACGCACACCCCGGGTAGAATACACATACCCTTTTTAAGTATGGTTGTATATAAGTACCACTATTCTAGATTACAGTCAAATATATAGCAGGCATAAATAGAGTGGCACGACTATCATCATAGTCAATTTATCATATAAAGGCAATCAAAGTAGGGGGTCAAAGGACCCATTGTAAACAAAGTATTTCAACAGTCATTGGAATAAATAATTTAAGATTAGGAATATAAATGTCCTAGCAATTAAATTTCTAATAGAATTAACAGTTTAAGAGATGCCTCATTAAAAGAATGTAAGTTTTAGTAAAATAATGCACAAAATTAAATAAAGGATGTACATACCTTATGATCAGACCTATACATTCAGTTACACCTCCTAGGCTCAGGGCCAGGGTTGTCTCAACCTAGTCACTATATATGTCCACTCAATTAATAGAAATTGCATTGAATCTCTACTAAGGATATGACCTTACTATAAGTTGGAAATCTGATTGTAAAACCTATCTCATTAAATTATTCATATTTTTTAGATTCCAAATATATATTTATATATGTTTGATTTGGACAAACCAATAATTTCTCATGAACTTTACAAGCTAAAATCATTTCTGAATAAAATGGAAAAATAAATTGCAAAAATACCAAAATACCCCTGAATGAAGCAAAAATAAAAACATTAGTGTGATGCTAGATTGTTGTTGTTTGTTTACTAGAAATCTAGTAAAATGTGGGTCAAAGCATGCAAAATGACAATTACTTCCCTCATGGTGTATTATTGTTAATGGTAGGCACCATGGGTAAGCATGTACACTTGCCCTAGGGATTGAATTCCACCTCCCTCGCCATGGATGGAACTCAGGAGCTCGTCTCTAAGCACTTAGCGTAGGAGGCCTCTCACCTACAGTCTTTGCAGACAAGATCAACTGCAGTTTCCATCGTGAGGTTGGGATGAATTGAGCAAACCATTTCTCATGTTCAGGTCGATGACAAGGGGAAGAAGTGTACCCTATCTAGAAGGTGGCAAGATAGGGAAACCTAGAGACTAAAAATGGCTTATTAAGGTTTGATGGAGAAATGAAGGCACGAGGGACCTTCTTCTGGGTCCAACAGACTCAGACGTTGTCTTTACCATGGTTAAAGGATGACTAGATGGACCAGACAGAGGGAGACGATGGTCAGCTTCAGGTATACTGAGTCTATGGCTCAAAACAACGATCCTGTTATACCTTTGGATCAGAAACCTCCCCAAGTACTTTGCCAAACATCATGATGGATTCGATCAAATTTTTGGGGTCCAAGACATATGAAGTCCCTTCATGATAGTGAGACAAAGAAAAATAGGTAGGCAGTGCTAGTTAACTAAGCAAACCAAAGAAAACTAAGGTCAAGTGAATACAAAGAACATAAGTGTGATATGTGGGGCTTGTTACCGTTCAGGGAATTTGACTGTTGTGGCATGAAGGAGGGTGGAGGATCTTCGGTTGTTGGGGAAGAAGATCAAATTGGAAGAGGAGGATCGGTGTGATGGCTGCTAAATTGATTGTGGATGAGTCTTTCTACAGGGATATCATGCTAGGGAGCCCAAGATATGGCAGTGAGTGTTGCTGGTTGTTGCTCTGCACTACCATTGTGGTGGGAAGGTCATTGTTAGTCTTAGGAATTTCATCGGCTGGTCCCAAGAAGGGTTCAATTAGGGCTCACTGGAATCAAGAAGGCAGTGTGGATCTAAAGGCAAAGATTTCATGAGAAAAGGGTGAGTGAATGGTGAAAGAGGCACAAGAATCAATCAGCACTGATGAGTTGGTCTTTCGTAGGTGTAGGGAAACATGAGTAAAATGGGGGAAGGGGATGAAGTCCTCCAGTATGCTTACTTGACCTGACTACGGATGTGTGACACATAATATAGAAATGTTAAATTTAACCTGGACTTAGATTGATTATGGTGTGACACCTGATTTACATGAAATGATTCAATGCACTTATGTTCTACCTTCTAAGCCACCATTGAGGGTGTATTTGACATCGGATTCAGCCCAAACTTGGCAGGGTAGCTAATTTGGGTATGAGGAACACAAATTTGAACTTAGATTTGCATTTTGAAATTATTTGTTTGTTATCCCCCATTATGAAATAATGACTTAGTTAGGGTATTAGGCTTACCCTAAAGGTCAAATTGGGTGAATTCTTTTGAGATGTTTTCAGTTCTCTAACTCTAAGATGCTAGAATAATATTAGGGTTACCCACACAAATTTTCTAGTTTCACAAACCACTTACCATGGTCAACATCATTTTTTATGAGGTCACTAGGTTTTTCTTTTATCTCTACAAACTTTGCTCAACTATGCATGATTGATCATTTTTTCTCCATAATTTACTTTTGGAATCACTCATATTCCAATGTCTATGTTGGTAGACTAACTAGTTTATGGAAGAAAATCTCAACATATACTATCAGGATTCTTACTGTTAGCATAATCATTATCTTTTACGAATATCATTTCACTTGTAATAAATATGTGGTGTACATATATTATTCATATAACATGCAAATAAGCCTTTTTTCTCTCGATACTAAGGTTAAATATTAGGTTTAATATTTATATCAATTTTAAAAAGGATAATTAATTACCTAATGTCTCATGTCTAAGCTATTGTATAAGGTCTATTAGGCAAATTAAGATTGAGGTATAATTTTAGGGTTTTGTTTGCAAACATGGTTACCTTTTACATGAGAGACTTCTAGTGTATGGTATGCAACTTATTAAATTATACAACCATGATTTCAGCAGACACAGTACATTACAATGCTTTGATCAAGGCATGATTACTTCTATTTCACTTTAGCTTATTATGATCATAAGGTAATTATGTACGTTCAATAATACTTACATCCTTAGTATGTTAAATCTAGTTGCTAGGATGGGTTTACCGATACCATTAACTTCAGGAAATATGAGGTGTGTGGGCATTAAGTTCAAGATTTTAAGTATAAACCAATTTTTTAAACCTAACTTAGTACTATACCCGACTTAAGTTCATATTTTGGAGAGAAGGAAGTTACACTTTGAAATTTATTTTAGATATCAAAATAACATTATGGTGATATAATTAGCAAGGCTCACTCACTAATCTATGTTAGGGGTTAGATACCTATGTTTGACATTATCATTAGAAGTTATCCATGTTTTACTAATTGTAACTATTCTTACTTCTGGTTATTCCTTAAATTATGCTACACTCCTAAGCATATAAGATTCCACCCATTAAAAGGGTTAATCTATGACTTATCTGATCATCTAGAGGGGAAAAAGGTGAGTCTAGGTCTTACATGTCCAAAGCTTCTTCATACACTCTACACCACACTTAGTCCTTGGGTCTCAGGTTGATCATTCCAATAAAGTGCTTCTTCATTTAAAGGGTTTCTCTATAATTCAAACTTCCTTGTGGTGACTGGGTTCCAAAACCATCAATGAATAATGAAAACTTTTATTTTGTACATATAAATTAATAAGGAAAATCAGTTTGACTATGAAAACCTTATGATCAAAAATCCAAAATTGGTGCCAAAAGTCAATTCGAAAACCAAGTCCTTATCCACCACATGATACCTATAGTATTATTCTATCATCATTGTAGTCTACCAACATCTTATGATTTATCAATCATACAAATGGTATGAAAAAATATATCTCTAGTCTTGTAGCATAGGTGTGAGAAGGGTTAACTATTACACAACTTCTATCAACCCCTAATAATGCAAGTCGTCCACCATTCCTCATGTCACTCTCAAACATACTTTACACTACCTCATTGCAACTCCTGAGGGAGTCATGAGATACCCAACATTATAGGAAGATATTTAGGTAAACTTTGAGCGAGTGATCTGATGCTAGGGTTCGGAGGCAAAGATGGGAGAGGCGGGGGTCGTGGTGCCAGCCACTCCGATCCCCATCTACCATCGAGAAATGGTGAAACCTCTCTGCACGCAGGCAACAACACAATCCCTATGCAGGAAGTGGATGGAGACGTCTCCATGGAATCGGTCGACGTCCCTTCTTCTCAGAACCCTAAGTCATACAAAGAGATGATGGTTGGCTGCACCACCAAGGCACCATCATCTCTTGCCCAAGTTCCCCCTGACCTGTTCAAGGCTGAAGAAATTTGGATCGATTGCAGTGGAAACCTTTTGAAGATCACCATCAACCCGACATCACTTCCCCCGCTGATGGAGCCCTAGAAATATGTTGTCATCATCAAAGTTATTGGCACTAACGTTAGCTTCAATGCTCTAATGAATAGGATTTCCATTCTTTGGGCTCTCTCTAGAGAATTTTGAGCAATAGATCTAGAGATGGGATACTACATCCTCTAGCTTGCTAACAATGAAGATTTCATCCATGCCATGACCGGGGGCCCATGGACAATCTTCAATCATTATCTGTCAGTCCATTCATGGTAGAAGGAGTTCTGACCTTCTGACCGAATCCCACACAAACTAGTCATATGGGATAGGATTGTTGATCTTCCGATATATCTATTTCATAACCAACTTCTTTCAAGCATTAGTGACCTCATTGGCAGGACTATAAAAATTGATACAACTACCTAGTCATGACAGTTCGGTAAGTTTTCCAGGTTAGTCGTTGAGGTGGATACATCAAAGCCCCTTCTCCCTATCTCTAACTCAATGGAGAAGTCTACAGATTGGAATATGAGAACCTACCTACATTGTGTATGAAGTGCGATCATTTTGGCCACGCTAAAGGGGACTACAAGTTCAGCCCACAATTCCCTATCATTGTAGGCTCGATTGAACCTCCTACTGCACCACTCCTCTCAACCCCAGTTTACATAGATGCTTTCCATGGAAAGATGCCACAGAGGAAGCCCCCCATGAAATAGATCCCTACTACCCACTCAAAAGGTGCCTCAAAGGAAAAGATGCCACCTCAATCGGACAAAGACTCCAGTAGACACACCAATGATAAGCACACTTCTCCAGAGAACCTATGGGAAGTCGTGACTAATCGTAAGAATAAAAAAAAGGCCTCGAATAAACCTAAGGAGCCGACTGGCCAGAACCTAGGCAAGCCACCACTCGGCCCCCCTTATCCACGTCCGTGAGGAAAAATGACAATACGACAATGATACTCATGGATGATGAAACCATCGACGGGAGGCCTACTAAAAAACTTCTTGACTCCTTCAAATTTAAGGCTAGTATTCCTACTTCTTCAAATGAGATTCTAATCGATTTCAATTAGGGGACCCAGGGAGGAAATGGGGGGTGTGATTCTCTGCAATAGGAGAGTTGTCTACCAAACAGTGAGTCCAGGTAGAGAATGGAAAAAGGGGAAGTTGGCCCAGATTGTCAGAGGTGGTGGGGAATAAAACCCTTTTGTTAAGAAAGCTCTGGCATTCGAAGAAGATGACCCAAGAGTAGACACCTCTATAGAAGGGGAGGTGGATGCATCGAGCCTCCTCATTGCAATTTGATGATTTCCGTTTACCTACACACTAACCATATGACTAACATCATCTACTAGAACATCCAAGGAGCAGGTTCCAAGGATAAGATAATCTTATTGAAGGAATATAAAAGAAGATACAAGCTTCACATTCTGGCCATCATTGAACCAAGTTGTAGTGGTGTCAAGGCTGACAACATCATCTGGAAATTTGGTTATACCTCCTCTCATCGGGTGGAGGTGCTAGGTTTCTCTAGTGGTATATGGATCCTTTGGGAAGACATTATTGTCAAGTGGACATCATCCAGAGCCACCGCCAGTATATACACCGATGTATTAACAACTCATGGTATTTGGCCTTCGTCTATGGCAACCCGAACCCAATGAAGAGGGACCTGTTGTGGCAGCGGCTAAGTACCCTTGCCTCCTCCATGACTAATGCCTAGGCATTGGTCGGGGATTTCAACATAATGTTGGATCCTTCTGAGAAACATGGTGGAAAGGGTTTTGATCGTCGTTCAAGTGTCAAGTTTAATTCTCTCCTCCTTAATTATGGTCTATCCGACATACGTTCCTCTGGAAACAAGTTCACCTATAAGAAAGGGAAGTTACTTGAGAAGCTTGACAGAGCCATAGCTAATATTGACTAGCTCTCTATTGAGAATGGTATGACTGTCAGTGTACTTCTGCCTGCCCATAGTGACCACAATCCCATCTTGATCGTTGGGCATAGTTCCTCACAACAACAACAAGCTAATTTTAGGACACAGATGATCTGGAGCCAAATCCCAACATTCAAGTCCAAATTGCTTCCATCTTGGGACAACTCCAAGCTCCTGCTGGAAGCCCTCCCCGCATTCCAAAAGGCTACAAAAAATTTGGGATAAGAACCAGATCAAGCAGCAACACAGATGCAAAGACTCAATCTTGTGCCGTCTTGAGAAGTGTTAGGTCTCCACACCTACCTCTAGTATTGCTAATCAATTGCTTTCTATTGATTTGCAAGAGCAACTCAACACCATTCTCCTCAGAGAGGAAGCAGATTGGCTATAAAAATCCAATATCAATTGGCTTCAGTATGGAGATGACAACAAGTTCTTTCAGTCTTATGTTAAATCCCAACGCCATCACAATAAGATCTCTTGGATCCGTGACGAAGATGGAGTGTGGGTCAAGTCACCAGCACCTCTACGAGTCATGATAAGATCATATTTCTACAAGCTCCTTGGCACTCCAGCCTCACCGCCCTCATGTAACAATGTGAAATCTAGATACATTGGCATATTCCCTGGATTCTATGACAACAACTCCCTAGGACAAATACCAAAAGTAGATGAAATCAAACAAGTTCTTTTCCTTATGGCCCCGGCCAAAGATACTGGCCTAGAAAGACTCCATAACAAATTTTCTCAAACTAACTGGGCTCACGTCAGTAACTCCTTTATCTCCATGATGTGTGGTGCTTTTCTTACTGGCAGAATTGATGAGCGCATCACAGAGTCATTGAAGATCCTTATTCCTAAGACTCCTAGTCCGCAACATTGCTCATACCTCCACCCCATCTCTCTGAACAACTGCTGTCTTAAACTCATCTCAAAAATTATTGTCAAAAGAATTAAACCCTATCTCAATGGATGGATTTCTAAAAACCAATCAAGCTTTATCCCAAGCAGGCACATCAACGACAATATCCTCCTAGTGTAGGGAGGAATTCACTCCATGAAATCTTTTTGTGGCAAGAAGAAATAGGTATCGATCAAACTGGACCTCTCAAAGGCATTTGATCGTATAAAATGGGATTTTATAGAGGATACACTTCTGAAAACTGGGCTTCATCATAGCCTCATCCAACTGATTATGAGAATCATCTCCTCAGGTAGCACCTCCATCCTTTGGGAGGGTGTACCCCTGGAACCCTTCAAAGCTTATCATGGAGTCCAACAAGGTCACCCTTTAAGTCCATACATCTTTGTTTTGTTCATGGAGCGTCTAAGCAGGCGATCAATGAGTCTGCCAGTTCTAGAAACTAGAGACCCATCCTGCTCTCTCACAATGGAGTACCTCTCACACATGTCATGTTTGTAGATGACATTCTTTTGATGGATGAAGTTTCCAACAAACAAGCTAATACTATCAAATCCACTTTGGAACAATTTGCTTGAATGTCTGACCAAGTCATTTCCAATGAAAAATCAAGATGTTTCTTCTCCCCAAATACCACAACTGCAGAGAGAAATGGCTTCTATCACAGGTTGGGTATTTCCAGCACTACTGATATGGGTCGATACTTGGGGGTTCCCTTACTACATCACCGCATCAACAAGCACACACATGCTTCCATTCCGTAATCTATATGCTCTAGAATGAGCAGCTGGTCGGCTTGCATCTATCACTCGTAGGTCGAGTCACCCCGGCAAAGAGCACACTTTAGAAAATTCCTTCCTACACCATGCAAATGGAAAATCTTTCCCCCACCTTATGTGATGACATCAATCGTCATATCAAGGATTTCATTTGGTCAGGAAGTCGTGAGAAATGAAAGCTTTCCCTGGTTTCTTGGCAGAAAGTTACTCAAAGCAAGGAGCTAGGTGGGATGGGTCTCAAAGTTGCACATTCACAGAATGAATCTCTAATGTTGAGGAATTATTGGCAGTTCCAGAACCATTCATCAAGCTTATGTGTACAAATAATGCAAGGCAAATACACCCAGGGAGGTATAATTTCCAAGAAACCTTGCTCTGCAGCTTGGTCCTTCATCAAATCCCAACTACCAAGATTGGATGTTGTCTGCCACAAAACCATTAAATCGGGTGCAACTACGAATGTTTGGACTGATAGGTGGCTCTTCGGCAAATCCATCAGAGACCTGGACCCTAACATCACAGTTCCTGAAGATCTAGGTGATCTCAATGTTCAAAGCAGGGTCAACCTGGACAACAGTTGGGACTGGGACTTCATACACTCCCACCTTCTGTAGAACTCATGGCAACTCATCCAGCACATACAAGCACCGGAGGTGAACGCTGGCCCTGATAGTTGGTGATGGCCGCTTGAGGTTGATGGAGAACTCACATCTCGCTCTGCATACAACTAGTTGCACTCCGACACTCAATCTATCACCACAACTAACTGGAAGGGCCTCTGGTCTAGGTCTATATCTCTCAAACTCCAAACCTTCCTATGGCTTCTAAAGCATAGAGCTATTCTTACTAATGCTAAGAAAGTTAGGAGGCATGTCATAACAAATGCTCAGTGTCCAAGGTGTAACTGTGAAGAGGAGTATGTGGTCCATTGCCTCAGGGATTGCCCAACAAGTAAGCAGATCTGGACCCAAGTGGGGATAGACCATTCTTTCTTCATGCTTACAAAAGGGGACTGGATCGATTTTATCATAATTGGTACATGAAACATAGAGGAAAAAACAACTCGATGGGTTGCCTGTTGGGCGCTCTGGAATGTGCACAATGCCTCTGTCCATAATGGAGATAACAAGGCTCCAATCGCCCAAGTTTCTTTCATCAGAGGTCGAGTGAAGGCCATACTACAGATTGACCAGAAACCGATCAGGAGGGGACAATGTGTACAAAACATGGTCATCAAGCACCCTAGGAAGTCACAACAAATCATTTTGTTGACACTGCCTTCCAAAGCCATAATCTAAAAAACGGTATTGGAATCCATGCACTAGACAAGCATGGACACTACCTCCTCGGCATAAAAAAGCCAGGCTAAGCCACATCAGCAAAGGAAGCAGAGATGAAAGGTGTACTTCAAGCTCTAAAGCTTTGTAAAACCCATGGTTGGAATGCTTCCACCAACTACTCAAACTTAACCTCTGCCATTGAATCGTTGCTCCAACCCATTAGCTCCTTAAGTAAGTTTGAACCATTGTGAAGAGAAGCTTCACACATCCTAGCTGCTCTTCCTCACGTACAAGTCTCTTTCATGCCACGCGAGAATAACCTGGTGGTAGACCACATCACAAAACACACTTTGTATTCCTTCTGTTACACCCCGATCTCACAATTACCAATAATCACGAGATTAGGGCATAAATTGAGGATTTAATGTAATACAAAGTTCATTCCCATCTTTTTCAATATCTTTGTTTTCTCACATTCAATCACATAAACAACTTTACAAGAGAATTAAACCTTGATTACTCTAATATGATGTCAACATTTATGATACACATACATACATTCATTATGTTCCTCACACTTCCATGTACATACTACATGATAACTAGATATGTACTCTATTATTAAAGAAGAAAAGTTACACTTTATGATTTACAACTCTCTCTCAACTCTATACAAGGATCTAGAGTGATAGGGACTGACTGAACTTAACTAATCTTATACTTAACTCATGTGGCAGATCTACTCTGATGCAATGACATCTTCAGTCCATGAGTTATCCCTAAAAATTTTGAGTAGAGGGGTGAGCCTACTCGCTCAGTGAATGAGTACTTCAAAGAAACAATCTAAAGCACTGATATAATTTCAAATATACTTTTGAGAAATTGATATCAATTATGACAACAGTAAGCTTAAAAGAGACTAATCATTCCCAAACATAAATATTTCAAGATACTCTAGATATCTACAAGAGTGTATCAATATATGAACATGCTTAATTGATCATAAAGAGAACTAATAATGCATAAACATACAAAGAATAATTGAATAAATGCACATACTTGTTTAATCTCTCATTCATCTTATTAACATATTTTAACTTGTGCCCTGATAATATGCAGTGTACTCTACATATGAAGACTCATAGCGAACTACGATCTCACCGTACAAGACTTAGCTAACACACCCGGGAATGCTAATTCAGACAATGTCACTAGTTTGCAACAGGAAAATGGCTCTCTGGCATCGACACACCTATTATTCCATAAAAATCTGGACTCCTCCTCTAACCTGAGCACATAGGTAGAGAGTCAAGCCACCTATTGGCTTTTCTATACTCTAGTGCACCAGGATCTCTGGTTGATGTTGGACACTACATACTGTATTTTTAAGGAGACTTCCACTAGGGATTCATCCCACGTACCACCTGTTAATATGTTCTGACCCCCGTATACTGGACACTGCCAGGGTTAGGTCGTTTCTTCCCTATAGTGCAGACCTCTCATAGGAAATCTACGGTGTTCAGGGCATCTAAATGTCTAATTCACTCTTTACATTCACAATTCAATCATCACATCAACATATCTTAGTTTAGCTTTGTCAACCATTCTTTTCATAGACAATCTGATAACATTTACCACAATTGAACTGTTAAGCATCACCACATCTCATACTAAGAATATTAATATCACAATATTTGATTCATTGAACACCCTATCCTTGGGGTTTCATTTATCTCATTCACTTATCACATGGCTCTCATAAGGATTTAATATGTCATAAACATCCTCTAAATACAGATTGCTTTAAACAAGTCATATACAATCAACATATGTATGAAATCCTCAAATTGAGCTAAATTAGGGTTTTCCATGCCATTCATTGATATATTTTGAATCAAGAATAACATTGCATAAATATAGTCTATGATGCCAAGAAAAACACTTCAAATGGATTTCACCATATTATTCACAAATTTCCAACTTTCCACTCATATAGGGCTTCACCCTCTTTACGAAGATATCAAGCGAACACTATTCACATCACATGAAATCCAAGATAGTATCTTCCATATATGTACTACGCATTCGAATAAACAATCATTCATAACTAAGGGGATCTAGATAAACAAATTTCTCTATTTAATTATACAGTAATTTCAGTCATAGACAAATTCCCTACATTTCAGTTTACTCTTATAACCTTTGCGAATACTTAGGGAATTATCATTAGGATGTATTGTATACATTTTGAATATGAATTTATCATCTAAAATTAAAACAAACAGAGGAAGAATCCATTTCATATCATTTTGCAACAACTTAGATCAAACTTACAATTCAGGGTATGTAGTCGCATACTAAGCAATTAAAGATTATTGATGATTTAACCAATATTCGTGCAATATACTATTTAAAGGAAGTTCCCACTCACCCTAATGTGTGAAAACACCGTAAAAATGTATCCCATATATGAAAATCTTGAATCCATATCAAAACCCTAGCAATCGCCACTTTCTTCTTCCTTTCAACTCGTAAACCCTAGAATTGAAGATTAAGAGAGAAAGAGTGAGAAAAGGACTTGATTTGATATGATTTCAAATCCAATCAGGGGAGGGACGGAATCTTGACATCTGAGAGAAGATTCACCATGAAACTATATCCAAAGAACCTAAGCTAACATGATTTCATCATTCCTCGGACCGTAAAACCCTAGGTCAACATCTTCATCACTTTCTCCTCTCAAACCCTAACTCTCCCTCACTCTCTAGGATTTCATTTCTCTAGATTGAATCACGAATTATGAGAGCTCCTTGTGTGTTAGGTTGACCATATAGAGCAATTGAGCTGCTTGGGTCAATTGCACATTGACCCCTCACTATACTTTCTCTTATTTCAACTGAATTTTCTGTCATAAAAATATTACTGTAATTCATCTAATGATAAGGTCTAAACGCATACAAAATTATAAAAATTTTAAATGTTGTTTATGATTCAGCTTAAGATCTCCATTTAAAATTTCAAATCATTTGGAGTTACCAATAAATAATTAAAAGTAAAACACTACACTGCTAGAAAGCACTATGTCAGCATTTTGGTCAAAGTATAGTTCGACCAAGAACCATATTCAAAGAACACTAAAAAATTCTGAAATTTTTCTCCTATATGCATGATTGAGTTATCCATATCATATCCAAAATTGAGTTATATTAAAATTTAAATAAAATATGAAAAATCATTTACCACATTGCTATCGTGATCAAATTCCATATTCTTGTAATATCAAAACCCTAATTTTTTCCGATTAGGGTTTACATTTCTCAAACCCTAAATCTTCAAACTAAAATCATAGTTAGAGTTTCTTCTTAGGTTTTAAACATCACAATTGATCTACTATCATTAATCAAGTCTAAAAGATGTTCAATCTAATCAAGCATGTAATCATTCAGGTAAACCCTAGTTTACCAATTAAGCAAAAAAGTGGTCATTACAATTCTCATCCCCTTAAAAAGTTTCATCCCCGAAACATACATATGCAAACAAAGTATATTCAAAGTTTATTTTTAAGCTTTTAAAATCTTACTTGTCATTATATTCGTGTATTTCATACTTGAATGCAGTTTTCAACATTAACTCCTTCATTTCTTTTCTAATCACAACATGTTTGAAATAGTTCTCAATGACAAAAAATAAATTCTCTATGCTACAATCAATCATAGCAGAGAGAGAGAAACAACCATTTCAATATATTTTTATACTCATGAGGTGTTACCTCAACATTGATAATCTGATCCAACTATCTCAATTCATACGGCTCAATATGTACTATTGTTATGTATTACCTCTAAGTCACAAAAGAGAGTTCACCATGTTCTTTTGAATTTTACTATTATGCTACTCAAATAGCAAAACAATCTTTAGTTGGAAGACTAGATTCAACAACAATTGTACAATATTACTCACAACATCCCCATTGCATCATGGATGCATAAGGTGAAGCATTACCATCACATTCCATATTATTCTCAAGTATGAACCCACACATAATTCAAGGTGTAACCATCGGGTTATAGCATACTAGGGTTTCAACAATAGTAACAAAGTACTCCATGATTGTATTAATCATTCAAGGACTATTGATACCCAATTACCATCACTTAGTTATATTAAAGCTAGGTATAACAAGCTATACCTCATTAGGGTTACATATCAATACAATATGGTTATCATCCCTTCTATTCATATGAGTGAATAGGTAAGACTACCTTATTCAGGGTAACCCTTCATTTGTTCCATCATTATTCAACCCATATCACCATACCACAATTGTACAATACTAAGATGGATTACTAGTATGAATGACTACAACTATCAGACACCTTTAATTAACATATTGCTTGCACATGTACACTAAAATCATATATAGAACCAATTTACTTCCCTTAATATACCTTCAACAAATTATACTTCTAAAAACAAATTCACATATTATAAAAAGCCATTGTTTTCTCTTATCTCTCTCCTCATTCACTACTACTTACTTTTTGCTACTTATCCTTCTCATTTTAATCATGTAGATTAAACATTCCTAAAATTGAAACATACAAGGTACAAATAGATTATTCATCATTCTTGCTATCACTGCAAGAATTTATCTCATATTGCACTTCACTCATATTGTATTTCTCCTTTTGTTCAAAACACACTTGTTGAATTTCGAATTTATATCTTACTCTTTACTCTGAATCATTTCCATATTGTTCATCTACCTTTCAGATTAGCTATCATTAAACCGTGGATTACTATCAGTGCTAGTTTACTTCTGATAGTGCAAATCTCATGATCTTGTTTTATAGAGATGCTAGTATTCAAGGTCAAATCACTAGTGACATCCCTTGAACTACTACAACTCTAAACATTCTAGGGTTTGGTCCTTATCAGTAGCATGACGTTATTTTGATGTGACTTTGGTCCCTTAATTTGAAATTCAAACTTTGGATCTCACAAGTTTGACTAAATTCTTCTTTATCTTATCGATTGAATTTCCTATCTCTTACTTGGCCATTCAGATAGATTACATTTTCAATTACCCTACTAGGGTTTCATCATCATATTGTGTGTCATTATTACATTCACTAGATGTCTCTACCACAGTGGTTATGCATCATATATGATTCATTTTCTTATCACTTCATTCCCATATTGCTCTCATTAAGGAAGATATGAAAGAGAAGATGATTTTGATAATTAGAATTCTTATCTTCAAACATTCAATAATACATTTCTCATATGTAGGTTTATTTAATTATCAACAAGGATACTTGACTAATTAGCACTTTCTTGAATCTCGCAACCTCTTTCTTTTATAATCTATGTTACTCCATTATGTTTCAAACCCTTCTTTACTTTCCATAATCCCCTTACCATATACTACTATTCCACATGTCATCTTTAACTTCTAGTTTTCTCTTATGATCATGTTGCTTCTTTTATGTGTTTGATCATGTGTACCATGTTGCATATATTTCTTTTTATCCTTCTACTAATGTGAAGTTGAAATTCTAAATCAATAATCTCTCTACTAGTTTCACATCATGTTTAATACATTACATATCCTTCATTTAAAATCAAATGACTCATGCATGGGTGAAACATAGTTTCTCTTTCAATCAAATTTTTTCCTTCCTGAATATAGTCTACCTTTGTATGACTTATTCATTTATTTAGCTACACTTTTGTTCTTATTTTAGATACTAGTTTGTTGTTCTATAAAGACTTAGAATCCAAAGGCAGTAATGATGAATGTATTAAACTTATTAATAAAGGTATACATTCCATGCTCTCAATTACATCATAACCCTCATTCCTTAATCAAGGTCATTATTTCTAACATTTCTCTTTGTTTCAACTAAGTTTGTTATCCTAGTTTTATGATTTACATGCTCATCTAGTTCTCTTCATTTTAACTCTTATGAAGACTCTTCACTTCTATGTACTTATTGTATACTTGGCTCTTTTCTTCTATTTTCCCTGTGCTTTGGAGTACATAAAAACATTGTACTCAGTTATATAATCCATTCCTCATGATTGATTATTACTATCTTGGCCCCTTACATACTTTTCTCATATCTTTTCCATATTTCATATTTAGAGTTCATATAATACTAATAATTAAACTTAATCTGAACCTTATGTCGTGTTCCTTTATTCCCAATTAAGGGTTTCTCATATAAGGCCCCAAAGTTGGATCTCAGATATCAGTTCCAACTGTTTCTTAGTTATCCCAGTCTTTCCCTTATACTTAAAAATCTTAGAGTATATACATTCATACTAGAATTTGGATCTAATCTATCCAGAATTTACTCTTGTTATGTTACTAATAGGAGTCATTAGATCCTAGTAATGCATCCTGCCAGCCGGACCAGGCCGAACCTGTAGTCCTGAAGCCAAGAGCTACTCAAGATTACTCAACTCCTATTCATCTCAAATGTGAGGAAGAAAACTTATCCACTTAGGAAATCTCATTCAAAGATCATTTCTAATCTACTTGATACAAAGAATGTAATAAATAAATGCTACAACTGCATAGTGTACAACAAATCTTAAAGACCCACATATATTTCAAAATACTAAATATCTGAATTCAAACATATAAGAGCTTTTCTATTCATCTCCAATAAAACAACAATATGAAATGAAAGTTCTATCTCATTTTATATTTATGCTCTTAAAACATGTTACTTATCCTGTTTCTAACCCTAATATTTCTAGGGTTCCTCTCTAGACCATCCTTCCACTGTATACCTGGCCAGGATATACATGAAAGAGTAGATAGAGTAGCTTGATACTGGTTGATGCAAGTACTCTCATACCGAGCCAGGATATCCAAATACTGAAATCCCCATAGATAACATCATAACATCTCCTATCTTCCACACTTATGACTCTAACTTACTAACTTAATGGTCTCTGACAACTCAACCTAAGCTCTGATACCAAGTTGTTACACCCCAATCTCACAATTACCATTAATCATGAGATTAGGGCATAAATTGAGGATTTAACGTAATACAAAGTTCACTCCCATGTTTTTCAATATATTTGTTTTCTCACATTCAATCACATAAACAACTATACAAGAGAATTAAACCTTGATTACTCTAATATGATGTCAACATTTATGATATGCATATAGACATTCATTCTATTTCTCACACTTCCATGTACATACTACATGATAACCAGATATGTACTCTATTATTAAAGAAGAAAAGTTACACTTTATCATTTACAACTCTCTCTCAAATCTATACAAGGATCAAGAGTGACAGGGACCGAATGAACTTAACAAATCTTATACTTAACTCTTGTGGCAGATCTACTCTGATGCAATGACATCTTCAGTCCACGAGTTATCCCTAAAAATTTTGAGTAGAGGGGTGAGCCTACTCACTCAATGAATGAGTACTTCAAAGAAGCAGTCTAAAGCACTGATATAATTTCAAATATACTTTTGAGCAATTGATATCAATTATGACAGCAGTAAGCTTAAAAGAGACTAATCATTTCCAAACATAAATATTTCAAGATACTCTAGATATCTACAAGAGTGTATCAATATATGAACATGCTTGATTGATCATAAAGAGAACTAATAATGCAGAAACATACAAATAATAATTGAATAAATGCACACACTTGTTAAATCTCTCATTCATCTTATTATCATATTTTAACTTGTGCCCTAATCATATGCAGTGTAATCTACATATGAAGACTCATAGTGAACTACGATCTCACTGTACAAGACTTAGACGACACACCCGAGAATGCTAAGTATGACAACGTCACTGGTCTGCAATAGGAAAATGGCTCTCTGGCATCGGCTCGCCTATTATGCCGTAAAAAATGGACTCCTCCTCTAACCTGAGCACATAGGCGGAGAGTCAAGCTACCTATTGGCTTTTCTGTACTCTAGTGCCACCAGGATCTCTGGTTGATGTTGGACACTACATACTGTATTTTTAAGGAGACTTCCACTAGGGCTTCGTCCCCCCGTACCACATGTTAGTACGTTCTGACCCCCGTACACTGGACACTGCCAGGGTTAGATCGTTTCTTCCCTACGACATAGACCTCTCATAGGGAATCTACAATGTTCAGGGCATCTAAATGTCTAATTCACTCTTTACATTCACAATTCAATCATCACATCAACATATCATAGTTTAGCTTTGTAAACCATTCTTTTCATAGACCATCTGATAACATTTACCACAACTGAACTGTTAAGCATCACCACATCTCATATTAAGAATATTGATATCACAATACTTGATTCATTGAACACCCTATCCTTAGGGTTTCATTTACCTCATTCACTTATCACATGGCTCTCATAAGGATTTAATATGTCATAAATATCCACTAAATATATATATTTCTTCAAACAAGTCATATACAATCAACATATGTATGAAATCCTTGAATTGAGCTAAATTAGGGTTTTCCATGCCATTCATTAAGATATATGAATCAAGAATAACATTGCATAATGGAGTCTATGATGCCAAGAAAAACACTTCAAATGGATTTCACCATATTTATTCACAAATTTCCAACTTTCCACTCATATAGGGCTTCACCCTGTTTATGAAGATATCAAGCAAACACTATTCACATCACATTAAATCCAAGATAGTATCTGACATATATGTACTACACATTCAGATGAACAATTATTCATAACCAAGGGGATCCAGATAAACAAATTTCTCTATTTAATTATACAACAATTTCAGTCATAGACAAATTCCCTATATTTTAGTTTACTCTTATAACCTTTGCAAATTCTCATTAGGATGTATTGTATTCATTTCTAATATGAATGTATCATCTAAAATACAAACAAACAGAGGAAGAATCCATTTCATATCACTTTGCAACAACTTAGATCAAACAGTCAATTTAGGGTTTGTAGTCGCATACTAAGCCATTAGCGATTATGGATGATTTAACCAATTTTCATGAAATATACTGTTTAAAGGAAGTTCCCACTCACCCTAAGGTGTAAAAACACCCTAAAAACGTATCCCATATCTGAAAATATCAAATCCATATCAAAACCCTAGCAATCGCCACTTTCTTCTTCCTTTCAACTCGGAAACTGTAGAATTGAAGATTAAGAGAGAAAGAGTGAGAAATGGACTTGATTTGATATGATTTAAAATCCAATCAGGGGAGGGATGGAATCTTGACATCTGAGAGAAGATTCACCATGAAACTATATCCAAAGAAGCTAAACTTACATGATTTCATCATTCCTCGGACCACAAAACCCTAGGTCAGCATCTCCATCACTTTCTCCTCTCAAACCCTAACTCTCCCTCTCTTTCTAGGATTTCATTTCTCTATATTGAATCATGAATTATGAGATCTCCTTGTGTGTTAGGTTGACCATATAGAGCAATTGATCTGCTTGGGTCAATTGCACATTGACCCCTCACTATACTTTCTCTTATTTTAGCTGAATTTTCTGTCATAAAAATATTATTGTAATTCATCTACTGATAAGGTCAAATCTATTCCAAATATTATGAAACTTTTAAATGTTGTTTATGATTGGGTTTTATATCCCCATTTAAAATTTCAGATCATTTGGAGTTACCAATAAATAAATAAAAATAAAACACTACACTACTAAAAAGCACTCTATCAACATTTTGGTCGAAGTATAGTTCGACCGAGAACCATATTTAAAGAACACTCAAAAATTCTGAAATTTTTCTCAAATATGCATTATTGAATTATCCATATCATATCCAAAATTAAATTAAATAAAAAAATTATAGAAAATATGAAAAATCATTTATCACACTACTATCCTGATCAAATTCCATATTCATGTACTATCAAAACCCTAATTTTTGCCGATTAGGGTTTACATTTCTCAAACCCTAATTCTTCAAACTAAAATCACAGATAGAGTTTCTTCTTAGGTTTGAAACATCACAATTGATCTACTATCATTAATCAAGTCTAAATGATGTTCAATCTAATCAACCATGTAATCATTCAGGTAAACCCTAGTTTACCAATTAAGTATAAATGTGGTCATTACACCTTCCTTCCTCAGCACTTCACTAGTGTAAGACCTACTTGGTTGTCTTTAGAAATTTCTTTTTCAATCCCTACATTATTAGCCCACAATAGAGAGTGGGATGAATGAAAATTAATCTCTATGGTTTGTTGAAAAAAAGGAAGATATTTAGGGTTTTCCATGAATAACTGGTTTGCATCCATAGTGCCTCCACAAGATAAGGTAACCTATATAGTTGACATATTCATATCAATCACTAGGTAAACCAAGCACACTAATGGCGATAAGCACTTGCATCCGCACCATCTAGTCTGAACACAACTATAGGAAGCATGGAGGCAAGGAGATAGACTATGTCGACCTCTTCAAGACTATTGAAGCTCACATTCAGTCACTCTACAATATACATAAAACGAAATTAACTAGTGTTCCTTCCAAAACTCTTCGGAATTGGAATTTATGCTAGTTAATTAGTTTTGAACTCTGTATTATCCTGCTTGAGTCCTTTATTCTATGTAAATTTCATGTTGGCTGCAATTTGTAACTTTGTCCCAATTCTTTGGGTTTGGAATATATTTACCCTAAATTTTCCAAAAAAAAAAAAGAAATAGGTAAGCACTCAATGGTATCTATTAAAATTATAGCTTTCATCAACCAATACTCATCTATGAGGAACAACAAGCTCGATGTGGTTGGCATCCATCCCTTAAATAGGTGAATTCAGAAAGAGCTATGTGGATATATGCCATGTTGATAGCAAGCCATGCCTAACTACAACATAGCCTTTAGATCATCCCTCCATACCAAGGAAATCACCACCTTTTTTTACAACTTATGTTGGAGTTCTATTTTTAGCATCCATGCATACTTACTCCTCCCAGTGGATGTATACAAGGCATGCTATAAAAACAACAAGGAAAGGGTTTAGGTCGGGAATTACAGTTAAGCCTATATCTAAGTATTCGAGTCAGCCTACACCTTAATAGTAAACTATCTTCCAATAAGATGGGCAAACATAAGATAATGACCCAAATATATCAACCCTATAAAGGTATATAATGTACTTCAAAAAGGGAATAATGTTAACTAGGGTTATCTAAAAATTAAGCATCATCAACAGTAGTGGGTTGGGAGGAGTAGTGGTCAATATAGATAAGGATTGAAAACCCTAATTGGCATTTCACTACTAGGAAATAGATATATCAACAGCCTCTAATGGTCACCTACATAATTAAGGGTCAAACTAGGATAACTTTAAACAGTCAAGTTACCAAGTGGTTAGGCTCTAATATCATTTGTAGAGAGTGGGACCCGAGAGGGGTTCTACTCTTCACTATTTGAGAGAGATAACCATCATATTTTGATGATGGAGGTAAGGTGGCATTTGATTATCTCCCAAATGGTATATATTACAGAGCATGATAATGAACAAGAAGCAAAAACAAAACTATTACGCAGTTACAAAATATTCCTTGTATAATTGTTCCTCACCGTATACGGTGGCACAAAAAAAGGGTATACACCTAAGAACATGTAAGGCTAGTTGCAAAGGGCAACCCAACTATCCCAAGCTATCCTCAATGTCCAAGTCCCCGTATACGATCTTTCTGCATCCCTATCTTCTAATGTTCCTAAACCTAGGTGGAAGGGAACATCACCCAGAATATAGGAAACAACATAGAGGTCAGCAAAGAGTTGAGTATTTACTTATAATAAACACATTAGGCATTATATAGGGTTATAAGTGCAAAAGAAAATGTTCCCACAAGAAGGGGGATATATGTAATTAGTTAAGGTCAATAGAAATATAACAAGAGAAATGAGGCATCTTAAAAATTCGGATTACAAGCATGAGAATAAAAGTGTCTTGCCATAATAGTTAACCACAATTTAGTTTAAAACAATAAACACCTGCATGCATAACAATGTAGATTAGATACACCTAAGACAAGGTTGTAACACCATTGGATCATGGTCTAAAAGTAATAAGGGTGGAAACGCACACCCCAAGCAGAATATGCACGCCCTATATAAGTATGGTTGTACATAAGTACCACTATTCTAGATATTTTAGTCAAACATGTAGCATGCATAAATAGATAAGTAAGACTATCATCATAATCAATTTATCATTTAAAAGAAATCAAACCGTTAAGGGAATTTGACTGATGTGGCATGAAGGAGGGTGGGAGTTCTCCAATTGTTGGGGAAGAAGCTCGACCTGGAAGAGAAGGATCAATGGTAGAGTGGCTAAATTGATTGTGGAGGAGTCTTTGTCTAGGACTATCATTGTCAGAGAGCCCAAGATAACGACGACGGGTGTCGCTAGTTGTGCCTCTGTGGTACCACAATGGTGGGAAGGTCATTACCAGTGTTGGGCATTTCATCATCTGGTCCTAGGAAGGGATCAATTAGGTCTCACTGGTGAAGATTTTGTGAGAAAAGGGTCAGTGAACAACGAGAGAGGCACAAGAATCAGTCAACAGCAATGAGTTGGTCTCTCATAGGCGTAGGGAAATACGAGGAAAATGGGGGAAGGGGACAAAGTCCACCAGTCTGCTTACCTGACCTAACTGCAAATGTGTGACACATAATACATAGATGTTAAATGCAACCTAGACTTAGATTGATTAGGCTATGACATATGATTTACATGGAATGATTCAATTCACTTCTATTCTACCTTCTAAGCCATAAATAAGGGTGTATTTGAAATTCAATTCAGCCCAAACTTGGTAGGGTACCTAATTTGGGTATGGGGAACATGAATTTGAACTTAGATTTGCATTTTGAAGTTATTTATTTTGTATCCCCCCCATTATGCAATACTGACTTATTTAGGATATTAGGCTTACCCTAAAGGTCAAATAGGGTGAATTATTTTGAGTTGTTTGTAGTTCTCTAACTCTGTGATGCTAGAGTAATATTAAAGGTATTCAATTATTATCTATATTATAGTTTATTATTATTATACACCAGTTTCCTATAGTTTAATTATTGGGGTTATTGCATCCTAGGATTTCATGTCCATGGATTACTGATGAGTCAAATAGGGATATTATATCAAAACAAAGTCTAATCTACCCTAAAATAGGTAATTATGGGTACTAAGACGTGTCTAATTTGAAAGGGTCAAGAAAAGGGAAGAAGGAGATTGGATAACAACATAGTTGAGTAGGGGCCTAGTAGAATGGAGAATCAACCTATTTTCCTAGGATTGAACATGTTACAATGCTCCACCCCTTAAAGAGGATTTCGTCCCCAAAATATATTCATGTATAACATTGCATACTAGGTTATACTTATGAACCAATCCATAAGATTATAGGCAATTTGATGCAACATATCATATATGACATCTATTTCCATTGCCAAGCTAGAAAACTATACTACCCCATTAGGTTCTCATATGGATGTCAAACTAGGGGTGTGGCACCAGTGACTAAAATAATCATATCCACATGATATTCATTAGGGTTACCTACACAGCTTTGTTAGTTTCACTAGACACTTATCATGGTCAACATCATATTTTGTGTGTGGTCACTAAGTTTTACTTTTACCTCTAATCAACTTTCCTCAACTAAGCATGATTGATCTTTTTTTCTCCATAATTTCCTTTTGGAATCACTCATATTTCAACCACTATGTTGACAGACTAACTATTTTATGGAAGACAATCTCAACATATACTATCATGACTCTTACTATTAGCATAATCATTTTCTTTTATGAATATCATTTCACTTAAACTATATATGTGGTGTACATATACTATTCATATAACATGCATACAAGTCTTCTTTTTCTCTCGATACTAAGTTTAAATATTAGGTTTAATATTTATATCAATTTTACAAAGGATAATTAATTACCTAATGTCTCATGTCCAACCTATGATAAAAGGTCTATTAGGCAAATTAAGATTGAGGTATTATTTTAGGGTTTTGTTTGCAAACATGGTTACCTTTCACATGAGAGCATTATAGTGTATGGTATGCAACTTATTAAGTTATACATACATGATTTAAGCATACACAGTACATTACAATGCTTTGATCAAGGCATGATTACTTCAGTTTCAGTTTAGCTTATTATGATCATAAGGGACCGATGAACATTCATTAATACTTACATACTTAGCATATTAAATCTAGTTGCTAGAGTGGGGTTACCGATACCATTAACTTTAGGCAATGTGAAATATGTGGGCGTTCAATTCAAGCTTTTAAGTACTAACTGGTTTTTTTAACCTAGCTTAGTACTTTACCCAACTTAAGTTCATATTTTGAAGACAAGGAAGATACACTTCGAAATTTATTTTAGATACAAAAATAACATTACGATGGTATAATTAGCAAGGCTCACTCACGGATCTTTGTTAGGGGGTATCTACCTATGTTTGGCATTATCATTAGAAGTTATCCAAGTTTTACTAATTGCAACTATTATTAATTATGATTATTCCTTAAGTTAAGCTACACTTCTAAGCATATAAAACTCCACCCATTAAAATGGTTAATCTATGACTTATGCATGCATAAAAAAAGGTGAGTCTATGTCTTACATGCCCAAATCTTCTTTGTACTCTCTACACCACACTTAGTCCTTGGGTCTCAGGTTCATCATTCTAGTCCAATGCTTCTTCATTTAAAGGGTTTTTCTACAATTCAAACTTCCTTGTGGTGACTTGGTTCCAAAACCATCGATAAATGAAAACTTTTATTTTGTACATATAAATTAATAATGAAAATAAGTTTGACGATGAAAATTTACTATAAAAAACCACAATTGGCGTCAAAAGTCAATTCAAGAACCAAGTCCACATGATACCTATAGTATTATTCTATTGTCATTGTAGTCTACCAACATCTTCTAATTCCTCAATCATACAAAGGGTATGACAAAATGCATCTCTAGTCTCACAATATAGGATCGAGAAGGGTTTCCTATTATGCAACTTCTATCAAACCCTAATAAGACACGACGTCCACCATTCCTCATGTCACTCTTAGACATACTTTACACTATCTCATCGAAACTCCTATGGGAGTCATGAGATTACCCAACATTATAGGAAGAGATTTAGGGTTTTCCATCACTAACTGGTTTGCATCCATAGTGCCTTCACAAGACAAGGTAACTTATATAGTCGACATATTCATCTCAATCACTAGATAAACCATGCATAATAATGGAGATGTAAGAGGTAAACACTCAATAATATCTATTAAAATTATAGCTTTCATCAATCAATTGTCATGTAAGAGGAATAACAAGCTCGATGTGGTTGGAATCCAACCCTTAAATAGGTGAATTCAGATAGAGCTATGTGGACATACTCCATGTTGATAGCAAACCATGCCTAACTATGACATAACTTTTAGGTCATCACTCCATACCAAGGGAATCATCACCTTTTTTACAAGTAATGTTGGAGATCTATGTTTAGCATCAATGCGTACTTGTTCCTCCCAGTGTATGTATATGAGGCATGCAAGAAAAACAAAAAGGAAAGGGTTTAGGTGAGGAATTGCGGTTAAGCCTATATATGAATATTCAAGTCAGCATACACCTTAACAATAAACTATCTTCCCATAAGGTGGGGAAACATAATCTGATGACCCGAAGATGTCAACCCTTGTATAAGGATATTTTGTACTTCATAAAGGGAATAGGGTTAACTAGGGTTATCTAAAAATAGAGCATCATCTAAAGTAGTGGGTTGAGAGTGATAACGACCGATATAGACAAGGATTGAAAACCCTAATTGGCATTCAACTACAAGGAAATAGACATATCAACAACCTCTTAGGGTCACCTACATAATTAAGGGTCAACCTAGGATAAATTGAAATAGTCAAATTACTGAGTGTGTAGGCTCTAATACCATTTGTAAAGAGTGGGACCTGAGAGGGGATCCAGCCTTCACTAGTTGAGAAACATAACCATCCTATTCCAATTATGGAGGAAAGAAGGTATTTGATTATCTCCCAAATGGTATATATTATAGATCATGATAACAAATAAGTAGTGAAAACAAAACTATTACACAGTTACCAAATATTCCTTGTACAATTGTTCCTCATCATATAAGGCATCACACAAAGAAAAGGTATACACCTAAGAACATGTAAGGCTAGTTGTAGAGGGAGACCTAATTATCCCAAGCTATCCTCAATGTCCAAGTCCGTGTATATAATCTTTTTGCATCCTTGTCTTCTAATGTACCTAAACCTAGGTGGAAGGGAACATCACCCTGAACATAGGAAACAGCATAGAGGTCAGCAAAGAGTTGAGTATGTACTTATAATAAACACTTTGGGAATTATATAGGGTTATAAGTGCAAAAGAAATGTTCCCACGGGAAGGGGGCTATATGCAATTAGGTAAGGTCAAAAGAAATATATCAAGAGAAACAAGGCATATTAAAAATTCAGATTACAAGCATTAGAATAAAAATGCCTTGCCATAATAGTTAACCACAATTTAGCTGAAAACAATAAACATTTATACGCATGCATAACAATGTAGAATGCATATACATAAAGTAGGGCCATAACACCACAGGATCATGGCTTAAAAGAAATAAGGGTGGAAACTCACACCCTGCACAGAATACACACAACCTTTATAAGTATGGTTGTACATTAAGTACCACTATTCTAGATATTCTAGTCAAACATGTATCATGCATAAATAGAGTGGCAAGACTATCATTGTAGTCAATTTCTCATATAAAGGCAACCAAACAGGGGGGGTCAAAGGACCCATTGTAAACAAAGTATTTCAACAGTCATGGAATAAAAAAAATTAAGACCATGAATATAAATGTCCTAGCAATTGGATTTATAATAGAATTAACATCTCTAGAGATGCCTCATTAAAAGAATGCAAGTTTTAGTCAAATAAAGGCTAAAATAAAATAAAGGATGTACATACCTTTTGATCAGACCTAGATATTTAGTAACACCTCCTAGACTCAGGGTCAGGGTTGTCTCAACCTAGTCACCATATATGTGCACTGAATTCATAGAAATTACGAATCCTTACTTAGGAAATGACCCTACTCTAAGTTGGGAATCTAATCATGAAACTTGTCCCATTAAATCAGACACATTTTTCCGATTCTAAATATATATTTATATATATGATTTTGACAAATCAATAATTTCTTATGAATTTTACAAGCTAAAATCAATTCTAAATAAAATGGATATATAAATTGTAAAAAAACCAAAATACCCCTGAATGAATGTGAATATATAAACATTATTGTGGCATTGGATTGTCGTTGTATGTTTACTAGAAATCCGATCAAATGGGGGATCAAGGCATGCAAAATGACGATTGCAACCCTCATGGTGTATTTGTTAACGGTAGGCACCATGGAAAAGTAGGTACACTCACCCCAGGGATTGAATCCCACCTCATGTGCCATGGATTCAACTCAAGAGCTTGTCTCTAAGCGCTTAGTGTAAGAGTTTTGGCCCCTCAACTTTTACATACAAGATCTATTGTAATTTCCATCATGAGGCTGGGACGAACTGAGTGAACCACTACTTGTGTTTAGGTATACTACGAGGGGAAGAAGTGTACCCTATCAGGAAGGTGGAAATCTAGGGAAAGCTAGAGACTAAAAATGTCTTATTAAGGTTTGAAAAAAAATGAAGGCATGAGGGATCTTCTTCTAGGTCTGACAGACTCACATGTTGTTTATTCCATCATCGGAGGATTACTAGGGCTCTGTTTGGCAACATGATTATTTTAACCAAGGTCATACATCCAAGATGAACCACCACATAAAATTAGTCTAGTTGATAATCAGTTTAGTAATTGCACATGAGTGTGAAAAGTATGTCAAGTTTTACCGATTGTTAATCTGGTGTTTCAGTACTGAAATTATTAGCTACTCACAATTGACTTTTGATTTTCCACCACCATTGTATCTGAAGTAATCATGTTACAAAAAGATACGTAGATGGGCCAGACAGAGGGAGACAGTAACGATGGTCGGCCTCAGGTATACCGAGTCGATGACTCAAAATAGCGATCCCGCTATACCTTTCGATCAGAAATCTCCCCTAGAACTCCGCTTAAACATCACGATGGATTCAGCCAGATTTATGGGGTCCGGGGCCTGACAAGTCCCTTCATGACAACGAGTCAAAGAAAAAGTGGTCAGTGGCACTAGTCAACTGAGAAAACCAAAGAAAACTAAGGTGAAGTGAATACAATGAATAGAAGTGGGATAGGTGAGGTTCATTACCGTTCAGGGAATTTGACTGTTGTGGCATGAAGGAGGACATGGGACCTCCAATTGTTGGGGATGAAGCTTGATCTAGAAGAGGAGGATCGGCATGCAGGTGACAAAATTGAGTGTTAAGGAGTCTTTGTCTAGGGATATCAATGATAGGGACCCCAAGATACAACGATGGGTGTCACTGGTTGTGACTCCACGGTGCCACAACTGTAGGAAGGACATTGTTGGTGTGGACATTTCATTGTCTGGTCCTAGGATGGGGTCAATTAGGGCCCACTAGAATTGAGAGGGCGGCATGAATCTAAAGGCAAAGTATTTGTGAGAAAAGGGAGAGTTCATAAAGAGAGAGGCACATGAATCAGTCAGCAACAATGAGCTGGTCTCTTGTAGGCGTACAGAAACACAAGGAAAATGGGAGAAGGGGACGAAGTTCACCAGTCTACTTACAAAGATGCTAAATTCAACATGGACTTAGATTGGTTAGGGCGTGACATCTGATTTACATGAAATGATTTAATGTGCTTATATTCTACCTTCTAAGCCACCATTAAGGGTGTATTTGATATCTGATTCAGCCTGAACTTTGTTGGGTACCTAATTTGGGTAAGAGGAACACAAATTTGAACTTAGATTTGCATTTTGAAATTATTTGTTTTCTATTCCCCCTATTATTAAATAATGACTTAGTTAGGGGTATTACGCTTACCCTAAAGGTCAAATAGGGTGAATTATTTTGAGTTGTTTCCAATTTTCTAACTCTAAGATGCTAGAGTAATATTAGTATATTCAACTATGATCTATACTATAGTTTATTATTATTATTATACTCCAATTTCCCATAGTTCAATTATTAGGGTTATTACATCCTAAGATTTCATGTCCATGGAATACCTATGAGTCAAATAGGGATATTAGATCAAAACAAAGTCAATCTACCCTAAAACAAGGAATTATAGGTACTAAGAGGTGTCTAATTGAAAAGGGTCAAGAAAAGGGAAGAAGGAGATTGTATAACAACACAATCAGGTAGGGGCCTAGAAGAATGGAAGCGCAACCTATATGCCTAGGATTGAGTATGTTAAATATATTGTCTGTATGGATTTTTTTTTGGGAAATAGGGTGTTGTGCCTCTTTACTCATAACCAAAAAGTCAAAATTGGTGTACTGCTAAGGTAGCAGACAACAATTTGTACAAAACAAAAACAAAAGAACTGTACAAGAAGAAGAAAGAAAACTAAGGTCACTATCTGTACATATCAGTAAGGACATCTAAACAACTATTCCAAACTGAATTTGTATCTCTCTTTAGGCCCATAAAAATACTACCATTTCGTTGTCTCCATATACCATCAATGAGTAGAATAGCCAAAAACTTAATCTCCTTCCTCAGAGACATAAGATCTGCTGCAAATTTAGGAACTTGACCATATTATCCTTCAAAATGACTCCAAAGACTAGAAGAGAAATCACAATAAAAGAACAAATGATCAATATCTTCCACACTATTATTGCAAAGTGCAGATTTTGGGGCCAGATTATACCCAACTCTTTGCAGATAATCCAATGTGGGTAACTTTCTCAGAAAAATTTTCCATAGCCAAAAAGAAATCCTCCTTGGTACCTTTGAAGACCAGACCCACTGAAACCAAGGGGTCTTAGGATGCTTTTTCCTAACCACATGCCATCGATCCTTCATACTTAGGGTATCATTTCCATTAAAACGAACACATTCAGCGTTGTTAGAAGGGAAACTCTGTTTACCCAGAATATCATTAAAAACATCAAGACCATGCTCCATCCTTTATGCAACAACTAACTTTACAATTCACACCTTCACCCAATCTGTAAACATATTGAAAATCAAGCAAATTGACTAACTTCTTTTTACCCCTCAACCAGGGGTCCCTCCACAAAAGGAAGTGATTTCCATCACCCAAACAGAAATCGACATCATTTAAAAGAATATTTCTCAGACTAATGATTTTTCTCCAAAACCAAGAAGCGTTATACCTGGCCTTACATGACCAAATAGACTCATCCCTTACATACCTCTCATGTAACCATTTGACCCAAAGTGACTCCTTGTCGGTAGCTAACTTCCAAAGGTTTTTAATAAGCCCTGCATTGACCAATCCTCCAAAGATCTAACACCGAACCCTCCTTCATCCTTGGGTCTGTAGATGACTTTCCAAGAAATTGTGTGCATATGTTTGTCTTCTGTTGTGTCACCCCAAATGAAGTTCCTCATAAGTTGTTCAAGCTCCTTTATAATAGCTATTTGGGAGGGGAAAAGCAGAAGACCAAAAAATACTATAAGCTGATAAAGTAGATATGACCAACTCCACTCTTCCTACTTGCGATAGAAAACATCCCTTCCATGATTCCAATCTTCTCTTCACTTTATCAATAATAGGAGAGAAAATGTCCTTAGTGACTATACCAGTAAACAAAGGTAAACCCAAATATTTAACCGGAAAAGAAACCACTTCAATGTTCAAAATAGAGGATATGTTGTTGGCAAGAACATTTTTGCTTAAGAAGATATGGCTCTTCGTATTACTAAGTTTTAGACTAGAAATCTTGCTAAAAGTAAACTGGATGTCCTTCAAACACTTTGCACTTTTATCATCTGCCTTAGTGAAAATGAGTAAATCATCAACAGAAATGATATGTGAGACAACCACTTTCTCAGATGCATAAACAGGGGCAATATCACCCTTTCTCACAATAGCATAAATAATCAAAGAGAAACCTTGCATAGCCACCAAAAACAAAAAAGGAGATACTGGGTCACCTTGTCTAACCCCATTAGATACATAGAACTACTCAGAAGGGTTGCCATTAACCATGACTTTAAAAGAGGTTGAAGAAAAGGTGACTCTAATCCAATCAATCCATCATTGAGGGAAACCCATTAAACCAAGAAGAAAGAGGATATAGTCCCTTCTAACCGTATCATAGGCCTTGGCAAGATCAGCTTTAACACAGATATTCCTCTGATTTCTTGAAAAAGTACTCAAAATGTCGGTTGCCAAGATAATGGCATCTCCTATCTACCTACCATTAATAAAAGCGGCTTGGCTTTGATCAATAAGACCAGGGAGAATATATTTAACTCTGCTAGCCCTAATCTTCATGATGACTTTTTAAATGAAGTTGCAGAGGGATTTATGTCTTAAATCCTTCAACTGACTAGCTCCATGCACCTTAGGGATCTAAGTAATCAACGTACTATTACATTCCTTGAGGAGTTTCTTGGAACTGAAAAAACTCTTTATGGCAGCTATAACATCCCCATAAATAATGTCCAGGATTTAAAAAAAAACCACATCAAACCCATCAGGGCCAGGTGCCTTGTCATCCTTCATAGCCTTCACTACATTCTCAATCTCAGTGGACATCACAACCTGTCTCAAATCATCAAACTATTTTTCAGAGATGGATGGGAGAACCCACTCCCCATTCCATTCCACATAATCATTTAAAGAAGCATTGAACAACTTCTCATAGAAAGATTTAGCACAATATTTAATCTGGCCAACATCATGAACCACATTTCCCCCTTCAGTAATGAGCATGTTAACTACATTACAAAGTCTTCTCAATTTTAGGGAGGCATAGAAGAACGTTGAGTGTTTATCTCCCAACTTGGGCCATTGAATCCTACTCTTCTGTCTAATAAGAGTTTCTTCATCTCTTTCTGATTTTAAAGCTTTCTTCCTAGCTTCAATAAGAGCAAATTGCATGTCTTTATCACTAGGGTCAGCTTCAACAACAATTTGCAACAGACGGACATTTTCTTCAAGCTCTCTCATTTTTAAACAGATGTCACCCACCACTTCTTTTTCCACTTTTTAAGTTCAATAGCATCCAACGATAACTTTCTATATACCCTAAACATAGGGGTGCCCAAAATATCATTCCTCTCCCAAACCCTTTTGATCACATCTTTATAACCATCTTGGTTGATTCAAGCATTAATAAGTCGAAAGGGAGAGGGTAATTTCTTCTCCACATCCAACCTCAAGACCAAAATTTTATGATCACTAAATAAGGAAAAAATGACTTCACCCCAACATTAAGAGAAAGAGGAAATAAAATCATTAGTGCTAAATATACGATCAATTCTCGAAAAAGTATTCATACCAGATCTACTATGGCTATCCCAAGTGAAGAAAGGTCCTTTAGTATTCATCAACATCAAATTAGTATTAGCAACAGCTGTATTAAAGTCTCTCATACTTCTATTTGAAGGGGGTTGTTTAACCTTTTTGTCACCAAAGAATCTCACAGAGTTAAAGTCACCAAGCACACACCAGTTACATGGATTAGACATATAGAACTTCACCAAGGAATCCCACAGTCGAGGTCTATCAGCATCAGGATTAGCCCCATACACAACTGAAAGAGAGAGACAAATCACATCCTTGGTAATAGCATAGTGGATGACTTGTTCATTGGCAGAGATTTTAATAAAATTAATATCCTTGTCTTTCCACATAATTAAAATTCTAGTGTATGTATAGAAATTAGGATTATCCACAAAACTGGCACCTGGCATGATTTTATCAACAAAACTGTGAACCTCATCCCTATTAACTCTAGTTTCAAGTAAAATAAGAATATCCACCTTAACTTTCTCCATCTCCTTTCGAATGTGAGGAATCTTATTACTACTGTAAAGAAGTGAAATCACCTCCGTACTAAAAATTTGAACAATAAAACCTCCAGTCCAAACATACTCGGAAGGTATGATAGAGTGGGTGTAAAATTTTCAAATCTTTATTTAATGGTAACAAAAGACCAAAGTATAGTAGCGGAATAAAAATATGACTATATTCAATTATAAAACAAAGGGTTACAAACATACATCATAAGGATCCACGTAGAGGAAATCTAAACCACCTCAAGATTGTCTCCAACATTCATCATCAGAAACTAAGTCCAGGTCAACATGCCTTGCATCCAAGTCCTCCACCTAGGGTTGGAAGCATACCCCAGCAAAAGAGAAACAATAGGAGACATCAACAAAGGCTGGTATGTGCATACTAAAAAGCAAATTGAGCAATTTATAAATAATAAGAGACATCAAAATAAACAGCTTCCCATGCAAGAGATAAGGACTACCCAAAAAGGGCATAAAAGATAAGAATCATCATCACATAATATAAGAGGATACTTGGCATATCAAACAACAATAAAGAAGTGCCACATAAGCACATATCAAGATTTGGGCACATAACCCATCATCAATTTGGGCACATACCCCATCATAAGCATCATCGACATGTAGGCTTGTGAGATAAGCATAACCCTAGAATAATATAAATAGAATTGGTGGCCAACCCTCATAAAGTTGAATCCTGGTAGAGAAAGGAATACTGTAAATCTCCCAAATATATATAAAAACATGGGCTAAGAATCACACATCTTGCCCTGGGTATGAGGTTCCTTTCCATCCCAAAAGACCAGGAAATATCACATCTGCTATAAACAAAACCATTGCAATTATACTACTCTAGTGCTACTAAATCACATAACATGTTTAATGTAGAGGCAAGTAGAAAAGTATAGCCAGAATATGCAATGTTGCCATCACACAATGAACAACACAAACATATAAGCATCCAGTTCATGAGTGGGAAAGAGACATCACATGTCATCAAGTAAACATCCACATCACAGTGGACATATAATATCAAAATTTCAACTTGCACCAAGGCATAAGAAAAAGGGTCAAGAGAATGTCTATGATCACAACATCAATAACAAAATAAGATACATCACATGAAGCATATTTCAAAAGAACAAGATAATGTGTAAGCTAATGTCCATAGGACCAGAGTAAGAAAAAAATAGGATAATTGCTCAGGAAGAATAATCGGGGATGTAAACATACTTCAACTTCAGAGTCTAACAGATCCAAAGTCACTTCTAGGTCCAAGCCTAGGCTTCCAAAGCACCTATTAGCATATATGTGGGATTAGGGTTAGGTTTCCATTAATATACAAAACCCTAAAAGCTACCCTTATATTATTATGTGAATTAGGTTACAAAAACTGTGCCACTTATTAGATTAGGATATTACGACTCCAAAAAAATATTTTATTATATTTTTCTGACTTATATATAATTAGTTATGATTTTTACAAGTTAATTCATCATTATTTATATCTATTGAAAAAACCTATAATAAATCTTTAGATTTAGTTATCAAACATATACCATTATTTAGATCTTACTTTTCTGATTCCAATGAATATTTTTCCATATTTTTCCGATGAACAACTAATTAGTTATAAATTTTCAATCACCAACCAATCAGGAAATTACACATCATTGAATTGATTTGCAACAGATGAGAGAGAGAGAGAGGCCATGTGGACCTGGGTCGGCCAATCAGAACTGCCCAAATCAGTGGGGCACTCGACCAGCTCAACGAGTTCAAGCACAAAAGCAAAAGAAAAAGGGACACGCGAAAAGACTAATTTGCCCCTGATCGTAAACAAAAACGTGAAAGACAAAGTGGAGGGTAAAGATGAGAAAACATAATGGGGCATCTTTCTCCCCCGATCTTGCCTCCCCAAGAGACGAGCCATGGCTCAAGTCTGCTCCAAGTGCGAGACCGATGGAAGAAGCTGGGAGCCCAACACCCACAGCGAAGACCGCCACTGACATCGCGGTCACCCGCCGACCACAGAGAACGAAAAGCCAGCAAAAACCACGACGACATGGCTGAGAAAGAACCCAGAAGGAGAGAGAGTAGCGGATGAAGAAAGCCGCAAAGAAAAAAGAAAAACAACAACTAAAGGCACGACGAGGTTCAAGATGAAGAGACTAAGCCAATAGATCAGTCCAACAAGGACGCCAATGATAGAAACACCACACCCAAAAGGTCAAAACTTGAACAGCTAACCTCAAAAGTAGAAACTGAGAACCAGGGTAAGAAGCTAAGACCTAAAGGTAGAAAAGGGAAGGCGAAGGTGCCAGGTAACTTACCAACTAAGCAATTGAGTCAAAGATGGCGCACAAAGTCCGATCGAGGTCGCGGCCACTGGAAACCAAAAATGAAGTAAGTCGGGCATTTCCACGAAGCAATTATTCCAATTGAAGCGAGAGTAAACTAAGTTAGGGTTTAGGATGCTCCGGGGTGCCTATATATATAGGAGAGGAAGAGTAGAGTCACGAAAAGGAAACAGGGTTGTTGGGGAACTTTTGGCGGTTTTGGATTTGGAAAGCAAAATATAGGGAATGTAGGGGCCATCAGATGCACCATCCTCTCTCGAGAACAAGGAAACAAAAATCATTGAGAAAGGTGGAGGGAGAGAGAACGAATGAAAAAAGAAACATACTATAGTACACATCCTGGTCGATCTCCTACTCAAGGTAACAGATGACCGGATGTCGTCCATACAGAAGATCCAATGGTCACAGTTGGTATGCGCATAAGTAAAGCGTGTGACACAGAAAGCTTAGGCGAAACGTCAGATTCAAATCGTGACAATTAAACCTAAATTTGATTCGTATAAAACCAAAGTGGGGTCACATTAGTATGCCTTTTCTCTCTCTCTTCGATTTAGGGGTCTATCATTATCCAAATTAGATGTAAATTTGTAAACACGTTAAATTAAACATGTAGATTTTGATTCCTCCATGATATTTCACCTTCAGAAACCTTAAATCTATTATTTAATATATTCTTTGTTTCTCTTTCTAGATGCATTAATGACACATGGATTATCCAAAATTAGGTGAAACTTCATCCACAATTTAAGTGTGTTGAATACAAATTTTCCATCAATTTTACATGTTGGAGTTGTTTGTATATATATTTAATATTTTGAAGGTTCCACACACTTTCTCTCTCCTAATTTCACCTTTTAAGCAAATTTTCTCCAAATTGGATGAAAATTCACCCAAAGGCTATATTTATTATGTAGATTACAAATCCAAGATTATTTTCCTCTTATGGAGCTATTTATTTTTTTATTTGATACTTTGAGGAAAACACACATATTCTTTTCCAATTTGAATTAAATGAATTATTATTATGTGAATAAAGTGAAACTTGAATCCCAAGGCAATTGGGATGCAAGGAAAATGATTTTAAACTTAGATTTCACTTTTGGAATTTATTTTTATGAGATATGACATATAGCCCATTAATGTCCCATTAGCCGCATTACTTAACCAATTAAGTTCTTTATCATCTTATTATCACCAAATGAGTTATGTGACATATTAGATTACATTATTCATACATTTGATTATTAGGATCACTCTAACCTCAACCGTGTTTGGTCAAACCCAAAAGGTCATAGTTCTAGGGTAGGGTCCAAGATTTGGTATGTTACAACACTCCACCCCTTAAAAGGATTTTGTCCTCGAAATCTATTGATCAAACATCAAAAACTAACTACTCTCCACCCCTTAAAGGGTTCAACCTAACAAGTCAAACTAAACAACTGTTAAGAGCTACCCACATCTCTTAGTTGTGAAATTTTTATAGATTTTTGTTTCTCATGTATCCAACTATCAATTCACCAACGAGGGTTGAGCTTGAGGTCCTTGTGTCTCTAACCTATCAACCCTACATGAACATCCAAAAGTCATAGGGTAGGCCAACTACACCTTTATTTCAATCCTAGTCACAAAACTAGAGTTAGATTCTACTCAAATAGAGTTTCATCTTCATTGTGACTTAGTTTGAGAAAACATCGACAAACCTGAGAAAACTTTTGTACGAATAGTAGTATAATGAAAATAACTTTTGGAGATAAGAATCATTGTGAGGTGAAAAAAACTAGTTGGCCAAAACTCAATGCGAAAACAAAGTCACAACTTTTCCATATTAGGGTCTTATCATAACCCAATTTTATCCTCAACAAACCTTATTGCATAAAAGATCATCATTGATCAAATCTAGGGTCAACTACTCATTTAGAGGTAACTAACTAAGTCTAGGGTTCTATAGGGAGACAAAATTGAAATAGTCATATTATGTCTACCATGGGCTCTGATACCATGTTATAAAGAAGTGAAATCACCTCCGTACTAAAAATTTGAATAACAAAACCTCCAGTCCAAACATACTCAGAAGGTATGATGGAGTGGGTGTAAAATTTTCAAATCTTTATTTAATGGTAACAAAAGACCAAAGTATAGTAGCGTAATAAAAATATGACTATATTCAATTATAAAACAAAGGGTTACAAACTTACATCATAAGGATCCATGTAGAGGAAATCTAAACCACCTCAAGATTGTCTCCAACCTTCATCATCACAAACTAAGTTTAGGTCAACATGCCTTGCATCCAAGTCCTCCACCTAGGGTTGGAAGCATACCCCAGCAAAAGAGAAACAATAGGAGACATCAGCAAAGGATGGTATGTGCATACTAAAAAGCAAATTGAGCAATTTATAAATAATAAGGGACATCAAAATAAAAGGCTTCCCATGCAAGAGATAAGGACTACCCAAAGAGGGCGTAAAAGATAAGAATCATCATCACATAATAAAAGAGGATACTTGTCATATCAAACAACAATAAAGAAGTGCCACATAAGCACATATCAAGATTTAGGAACATAACCCATCATCAATTTGGGCACATAACCCATCACAAACATCATCAACCTGTAGGCATGTGAGATAAGCATAGCCCTAGAACAATAAAAATACAATTGGCAGACAACCCTCATAAAGTTGAAACCTGGTAGAGAAAGGAATACTGCCGATCTCCCAAATATATAAAAACATGGGCCAAGAATCACACATCTTGCCCTGGGTATGAGGTTCCTTACCATCCCAAAAGAGGAGGAAATATCACATCTGCTATAAACAAAACCAATGCAATTATACTACTCTAGTGCTACTAAATCACATAACATGTTTAATGTAGAGGCAAGTAGAAAAGAATAGTCAGAATATACAATGTTGCCATCACACAATGGACAACACAAACATATAAGCATCCACTTCATTAGTGGGAAAGAGACATCACATGTCATCAAGTAAACATCCACATCATAGTGGACATATAATATCAAAATTTAAATTTGCACCAAGGCATTAGAAAAAGGGTCAAGAGAATATCTATGATCACAAGATAAATAACAAAATAAGATACTTCAAATGAAGCATGATTTCAAAAGAACAAGATAATGTGTAGGCTAATCTCCATAGGAACAGAGTAAGACAAAAATAGGATAATTTCTCAAGAAGAATAATCAGGGATGCAAACATACCTCAACTTCAGAGTCTCACTAATCCAAAGTCACTTCTAGGTCCAAGCCTAGGCTTCCAAAGCACCTATTAGCATATATGTGGGTTTAGGGTTAGGTTTCCATTAATATACAAAACCCTAAAAACTACCCTTTTATTATTATGTGAATTAGGTTACAAAAACTGTGCCACTATTAGATTAGCTTATTACGACTCCAAAAAATATTTTAATATATTTTTTTGATTTATATATAATTAGTTATGATTTTTACAAGTTAATTCATAATTAATTAGATCTATTGAAAACGCTTTTTATTAATCTTTAGATTTAGTTATCAAAACATATACCATTGTTTAGATCTTACTTTTCTGATTCCAACGAATATTTTTTTGATCAACCACTAATTAGTTATAAATTTTCAATCACCATCCAATCAGGAAATTACACGTCATTGAACTGATTTGCAATAGATAAGAGAGAGAGAGAGAGGCCATGTGGACCCGGGTCAGCCAATCAGAACTGCCCAAATCAGCGGGGCACTCGACTAGCTTAATGAGTACAAGCACAAAAGCAAAAGAAAAAGGGATATGCAAAAAGACTAATTTTCCCCTGATCAAAAACAAAAGTGTGAAAGATAGAGCAGAGGGTAAAGATGAGAAAACATAACGTGGCATCTTCCTCCCCCGATCTTGCCTCCCCGATAGACGAGTCATGGCTCAAGTCTGCTCTAGGTGCGAGACCGATGGCTGAAGTTGGGAGCCCAACACCCACAACGAAGACCACCGCTGACATCTTGGTCACCCACCGACCACAGATAACCAAAAGCCAGCGAAAACCACAACAACATGGCCGAGAAAGAACCCAGAAGAAGAGAGAGTAACAGATGAAGAAAGATGCAAAGAAGAAAGCAAAACAGCAACTAAAGCCACGATGAGGTTCGGGATGAAGAGACGAAGCCAATAGATCACTCTGGTAAGGACGCCAGTGATAGAAACAGCACACCCAAAAGGTCAAAACTTGAATAGCTAACCTCAAAAGTAGAAACTGAGAACCAGGGAAAGAAGTTAAGACCTAAAGGTAGAAAAGGGAAGGTGAAGGTGTCAGGTAACTTACCAACGAAGCAATTGAGTCAAATATGGTGCATAGAGTCCGATCAAGGTTGCGGCCACTGGAAACCCAAAACAGAGTAAGTCGGGCGTCTCCATAAAATGATTGTTCCAATTAAAGTGAGAGAAGAACTAAGTTAGGGTTGAGGATGCTCCGGGGTGCCTATATATATAGGGGAGGAAGAGCGGAGTCACGAGAAGGAAATAGGGTTGTTGGGGAACTTTTGGGGGTTTTGGATTGGGAAAGAAAAATATAGGAAAAGTAGGGGTCATTTGATGCACCATCCTCTCCTGAGCATAAGGAAACAAAAATCATTGAGAAAGGTGGATGAGGGAGAGAGAGCGAATGAAAAAAGAAACACACTACCGTATACATCATGGTCGATCTCCTACTCAAGGTAGGAGATGACCGGATGCCGTCCATACAGAAGATCCAATAGTCACATTTGGTATGTGCATAAGTAAAGCGTGAGACACAGAAATCTTAGGCGAAAAGTCAGATTCAAATCGTGACAATTAAACCTAAATTTGATTCGTATAAAACCAAAGTGGGGTCACATTAGTATGCCTTTTTCTCTCTCTTCGATTTAGGGGTCTATCATTATCCAAATTAGATGTAAATTTGCAAACAGATTAAATTAAACATGTAGATTCTGATTCCTCCATCATATTTCACCTTTGGAAACCGTAGATCTATTATTTAATATATTCTTTGTTTCTCTTTCCGTATGCATTAATGACACATGGATTATCCAAAATTTGGTGAAACTTCATCCACAAGTTAAGTTAAGTGTGTTGAATACGAATTTTCTATCAATTTTATATGTTGAAGTTGTCTATATATATTTAATATTTTGAAGGTTCCACACACTTTATCTTTCCTAATTTCACCTTTTAAGCAAATTTTCTCCAAATTGGATGAAAATTCACCCAAAGGCTATATCTATTATGTAGATTACAAATCCAAGATTATTTTCCTCTTTTGGAGCCATTTATTTTTTTATTTGATATTTTGGGGAAAACACACATCATCTTTTCCAATTTGAATTAAATGAATTATTATTATGTGAATAAAGTGAAACCTGAATCCCAAGGAAATTGGGACCCAAGGAACATGATTTTTAACTTAGATTTCACTTTTGGAATTTATTTTTATGAGATATGACATATGGCCCATTAATGGCCCATTAGCCACATTACTTAACCAATTAAGTTCTTTATCATCTTATTATCACCAAATGAGTTATGTGACATATTAGATTACATTATTCATGCATTTGATTATTAGGATCACTCTAACCTCAACCGTGTTTGGCCAAACCCAAAAGGTCACAGTTCTAGGGTAGGTTCCAAGATCCGGTATGTTACAACTACCTCCCCTCACATTCCATGAAACAATTGTGAATGGTTTAACCATTAGGGGGGGAAGTAACTCCGGAACCACCACCAACATCCTGATGTACTAATTCCCCTTCCACCAGGTTAGGCATATCAGCAAGACTAGATATCGTAGAGTACTTATTTATAGATTCAGGAATCTTCCATGTTCTGTTTTTTTGAACTACCATAGGGGGCGATCTAGAGCCCTTCTTCTTAGTTACCCATGAGGTATCAGGAGACAGAACATGGGATAGGACAGGAGTAACTTCGTTTGTAATATCTTTATATGTAGGCATACTCAAACCATTTGCAGAAAACCCAGTACTATCTGTACCAGAGATGAGAGGATTCACTACTTCACTGCCCTTGGGAAATCCAGATCCAGTCGGACTAGTGACAGTAGTAGGAACTTCAGAAGAAGGAAGATTCATTTCAGTATCAGCAATAGGTTCCTCAGAATCAATAAACACTTCAGCCTCCTCAGCCACTATTGGTTTCTTTGGCACCCAATTATGTGTCATTCTCTTTTTCGGGGCTCTACCCTCATGCATTGCCTGAGTATCACAGAGAGATGGCTCATGTCCATACAGGTTACAGGTCGAACACTTGGTGGGCATCCATTCATATTAAAATTTGTTAGTATCAAGTTTCCCATCATCACTCATGATCTGGAGTTTGTTTGGATAGGAAAAGTAAGAAGAAATGGCCACCTATATGCGAGCATACTCCAACCTACAGAATTCCAACTTTGGCCTATCTGGACGGAGAGGGGTACCTAGAACAAACCCAATGTTGTTGAACATTTCCACATCCCACAATTCAAGAGGCAAATCATGGATTTTCAACCAAATTAGAATATCAGTAAGTTTCATTTTCTCTAACGGCTCCCCTCGCTCCCAGTTCTTAACAATGAGTGGTTTTCCAACAACGAACCATGGTCCCCCATCAATGGAAGTAGCCATGTCCTCACCATCAACGAACATTATAATGAAGAACCCTTTACCTCGGGATCTCACTTCAATAAATCCCTCCACCTTCCATATCAAAGCTAGATGGCAAATAAGAACATTCCAGTTAGGTTTGAGACCTACAACATAGCCAGCCATCGTTCTGTTCCATCGAGCCATATTCTATTCAACTATATTCTTGGAATAGATCATCTTCCCATCCTGCATCCGGATCTTCATCTTGGTTAAACTGACTGGGCTATCTGCATTCTTATTGTAACATCCCTGACCTGGGTTATGCTTTAACCCTAGATGTTTTGTTCAAGAAAGATAATTATATGCTTGCTCGTATCTTTTGAAAAGTAATTAAGGCTCAAGAGAAACTTATGTTTTAATTTTTGTCCTTTTTGAATAATGTTGAAAACAATGGTTTGCCCGTTTTGGATTAAAGTGCAAATTACCCAAGTTGAGGGGTTAACCTGCAAATGTTACATGATAAAATGTTCCTTAAGTTCTATAGAATCATAATAATGAGAATGATGCAGAGATATGACTTGTGAAAGCCTGAGCACCAAGAAAGAGCTTGTTAAGCAATGTTTGTGCATTAAAACCTAGTTTTGGTGTAATGTGCAAATTACCGAAAACCTAGGGTTCAATATGTAAAATACCACTTCTAGAGAGTCCTTAATGTTTCTTGGTATTAATTAGAGACAAGAAAATCATAGGGGCCTCTCATTTGAATCTCTTTGGGGGAGAGAGAATCTTGACTTTAAAATAATCAAGATTTAAGCATAATTGAAACCCTAATTCAATTTAATGCATATATATATATATATATATATATATATATATATATATATATATATATATATATATATATATATATATATATATATATATATATATATAATGGAAGTGCCCTTCAACCCAAAGTGTGATGGTTGAATTTTTATAAGTATGGACGTCCTTGTGCCTTGTAATGGCATTGAAATATCAAAAGTGAGTGGAGAGCCCACTCACATTAGTTAAATAAAAAGTAATATCCACTAATTTTTGGATATTATTATTATATTGATTAAGGTGCTTAATTTGTTTTCATTTAATTATTGAATAAATAAGAGGATTTCGAAGGGGAGGATAATGGCTTCATATGCAAGGAAGTGAGGGGGATAAGTGGCACCAATTTTGGGAATTGAAGGATTTTTATAACACTTTCTCTCTCTTAAAATTCCCTTACATATTCCCCATTTTCCACCCACATGAAAGACTCTTTTTTTCGAATATACTTTTTTTCTTTGCTTGGTCCGAAGACAAGGGAGCTTAGGAACAAGAGGAGAATGTGCCCCAACATGTAGGTAAGCTCCATAGTCATCTTCAACCTTGATTTCATGGTGGAAATCGAAATTCAATGTTTATTTTCTTCTTTTCTCCATTCAATCTTCAACTCTAGCCATTCTTTTCACTCAAAGACTTGAGGACAGACCTTGGGAAGTTTAGAAAGCTACATTCACCATTAAATATGTGAAGCTTGAAGTTTGGATTCAACTTTGAAGGTGGGTAATATAACTTGAACCCTTAAATGTTATTATTGATTTCATTTCTTCATCATATGCTGAATCTTTCTTTCTCGAAATTCCCTTTGATTAATTGTTGAAATCACCACAAAGATCACAACAAATTTCAAAGGTTTGTAGATTGAAGATGATGATGTCATCTTAGCACACACCTCAACAAAAATCATGACCAAACGGTTTGCAATGTTGATGACCAAACGGTCTCAAGACCATTTGGTGATCAAACGGTTTCAAGACCGTTTAAGGGAAAATGGTCTCAAGACTGATTGAGGTCAAATGGTCTCAAGACCGTTTGGGATCAATTGTTGATGTGGATGAATGAAGATCCAATGGTTCCAATTGATTTAATTATAATGGATTCAAGAATGGATGATCCATTGATTACAAACCCTAATCGGATTGATTGGTTGAAACCCTAAATTGATTGAGTTGGTTTTTATGGTGAATGGATCAAACGGTCTCTAGACCATTTGAGGGCAAATGGTCTCAATACCGTTTGAGGTCAAATGGTCTCAAAACCATTTGAGGTTAAGAGGAGTCATGTATGGTTGGAGATCCAAGGATTACAAGTTGATCTATTTCAATGGTCTTATTGTTGGATGGTTCAATGAGTGAAAACCCTAAATCAATTGATTAAGAAACCCTAATTGATCCATTCAGTTTCAAGGTGGTTTGGACCAAACGGTCTTGAGACCGTTTGAGTCCAAACGGTCTTGAGACCATTTGGGATCAAACGGTCTTCGGGCCGTTTGGAGGGCAAACGGTCTCAAACCGTTTGATGTCCAATCAGTTTCAATGATGGGTTGTTCATTCAGTTTCAATGATAATTTGATCAAATTGTCTCAACACTAGATGCCCAAATGGTTTCATGACCGTTTGGAGGGCAAATGGTCTCAAAACCGTTTGAAGGTCAAGGAGGTTAAAACCATTTGAAGGATCAAAAGTATCAAAACTGTTTGGTTACCTAATAGTCTCAAAGCTATGAAAGGTCAATTAACCCTATGATTGTTAATGATGTTTATCAAAGATAGTTACAATGGTTGTACCTTTAAGGTACTAGGGTGATTAGTAACCTTAGAAGGGTTAACCTTTGATGCTTATGAAAGTAATATCTCAATACATTATGCTAACCCTAAATGTATGTACTTGAATGAAGGGTTGAACTAATCTAATCAAGCTTGAAGTAATCAACATCCTAGAGAGGATGACAAAGAGAGGAATTCATACATGTATAATAATCATGTAGTGGTTAAGACTCAACACTTTCAACATGAATAGAATATGTAATTAGGATATAATCCTTGACAAAGAGAGAATGAAACCCTAATCGAGAAGGTTGATGAGACCTAACCCTAATTTAGGACAATGCTAGATGAAACCCTAATCTAGGGTAAATGTGTAACCCTAATCTAGGGTGATGACATGAGAAATCCAAATTTAGGGTAATAAAATGAAAAACCCTAATTTCGGGTAAAGTTACATGAAACCCTAATTTGGGGAAAAGTTATGAGGAAACCTTAATTCAAGATAATGTGATGTGAAACCCTAATTTTGGGTAAAGTTACATGAAACCCTAATTTGGGGAAAAGTTATGAGGAAACCTTAATTCAAGATAATGTGATGTGAAACCCTAATTTTGGGTTATAGTGCATGAAACCCTAATCTTGGGCAATATGATAATAAACCATAGCCCTAATTTTGGGTAATGGGATGAGTATCCCTAATTGACATGAGTTGGGAAATCCCTAACCCTAAAGAGGGAATAGTGATGCTACCCTTACATTGCATAGTGTTGATATGTAATTGATATAACTATTATTATGTGTACTAACTATGCAGGTATCATGAGATGTTGGGCATAGCCAGGTATGAGCCATGATGTTTTGTTATCGAAATTGTTTTATGGGCCTTGTAAGCCATAATATGCTTTGTTACCTAGTAAGAGGTAATAAGAGATGAATTGGGCCTTGAAGAGCCATGTGATATGTTTGTGTAGCAAGTATCATGTTTACCTTGGTCAAATGATCTGAAGGTATTAGTTACCTGATAAGTGGTAACAAGTATTCTTTAATGAATTGAGAGTTTTAATACACATATTCCATAATCATGATCATGAGATGTTAAGGGATGAGAATGCCCATGACGTGACAAGGGATTGAGATCCCAATGTTTTATAAAGTTTCGAAAAGGACATGATGGAAGTATTGCACATTCTTTGTAGAATTTGTTATAATAATTTATGTTTGAAAACCTGACTGATTCTAAAAGAATATGGTAATGTACTTAATTAATCAAGTGAAATCTTATCATGTAGAGCCCTGGCCATAGATCCATCATCGTTAGTAGTTGGTGATGGTGAAACAGGTTTTCCTACGGGATCTCTTGGAGGGCATACTGTTGAGTATCTGGGGGTTATGGGCATGAATATCCTTGTGCCCTAATGTGGGACTAATGTGAGATAAACATTAAATCTCTCAATCATTCATTATATGTGCCAGGATGGATGTATTAAGAATCTCCCGATAATGTTAATGCTGGATCAATGTGAGATAAATATGAAATCTCTCAATTGCGAAGAGAGTACAACCGCCACTGTAACTCTATAGAGAAGTTTCATGTATACCCTGGAAAGCTATGGTACCGATTTCAATTTCGCAATGGTCTGTTGGAGTATGAGCGGTATACCTCATCTCCTCATGGCTTAATTATGATTGTAAAATGTAATCAGCCGTGTAACGTATTTGCTTAAGGTTGAAATGCGAGAATCATTGGTTGATGTTACCTTGCCTAGAATATCCTAGATGGATAAATGTTATATATGTTCTTCAATTCCTTATCGGATAAGTGACATGCTTCTTTATCAAGATATAGATGAAATGCTTCGAATAAGAATATTGCTCTAATCTATTTAAACTTTGGTTTATCTGATGTTGAATATATATATATGATTCCTCTGCTCAGTTTTATTCTATTAAATGGCAATAATAATATTTCTGGCAGAGAGTTTTATCTCTCGCTGGGACAATTTCAATTATCTCACCCCCGTGGGATCCAACCTTTTTAGGTTGACGCGGAAGAAGAGGAAAAAACTCTATAGCAGGAGAAGAAGAAGAACAACAACAACAGGGACAACAATGATATTCCAGGTGGAGGCACTGGATGTCATGTTTTGTATAGAGAGTCCTATGTGTCATCTATGTACCCTCAGGTCCTTGGAGTTAGTAGTTAGTACTTTTAATGAATCGATTTGAGATTTTGGCTTGATGTCTCGAGGTTCTTATGTTGCATGTGTATAGTTTTAACAAAGTAGTTCATGGTTGTAATCCTCGAGAAGAGACAGTACATGATATGTACTTATGAACTAGGATGTAAATAAAATACCTTGGTTCTTGATAAAAGAGTTTTCCTGTGTTTGGATCTCTTGTAAATGGTTTTAATTTTTAGTTATTTTCAGTAATCCACTGTTAATAACCGCTTCTGCTTAGTTAACAATGTTTTGTTCGAACGGTGTGCGACAAGTTTAGTGGTATCAGAGCTCTAGGTTCGCTGAGTCTATAAAGACATAAGATTAAGGTTATTGAGTCTGTTCTAGTGTCTTCCAGTATATCTGATAGTGTCTTCTGCTCATATAGGAGGAGAAGAAGAACTTAAATATGTATGGATCACACGAAGAACACGATGTTGAGAGTAGTGTTGCTGCACCAGGAAGAGGTGCAAGGGATTAGGATAGGGAAGAACCAGTACCTGAACATCCCCAACTTAACCAAGCAGAGATAGAGAGCCCGACCTTCTATAATTTGTTTGGGCAGTTCATGGCAACCATGACACATATGGTGGATAGGATGCCACCACCTGCACCTAGGCCACTAGCTCATAATGAAGAATAGGGAACCGGCAAGACTTTTGAACGGCTTTGCTGGGTAGGAGCCACTGATTATGCTGGTATAGCTGACCCAACAGACGCAGATATGTGGCTGACTGAGTTGGAGAAGGCCTTTAGAATCCTCAATATCCCTGAAGCAGAGAAGGTGAGGCGTGCAGTGTACCTTTTAAAAGGGAGGGCTGGATACTGGTGGACAATAGAAGAGGGCAAGAGGCCAGGTGTTGAAATTGGATGGGAAGAATTCTGACGGAATTAGTCCATAGATACTTCCCCAAGACGTATCTAGATGAGAAGATCTCTCAGTTTGAGACGTTAAGGCAAGGACCAATGAACATTAGAGAATATGAAGCTAAGTTCATGGAGCTTTTGCGGTTTTGTCCGCATATGGCAACTACTGATGAAGAGAGAATTCAACATTTTGAGAAGGGGTCGAACGCTGAATTGACCACTCATGTGTCTACCTTAGAGAACAGGGAGAGGTTCGACACCTTTGTGGAGTCCCTGAGACAGATAGAAAGGTCGGTGATTGAGAAGCGTCATACTAAGAGTAAGAAGGTATATACTTAGTTTCAAGGGCAGAGGTCTGAAGGCTTTAAAGAATCGAGATTTTCTACACCAATAGTACCACGAAGATTCAATACCCAGACGCAATGGACGTCGAGTAGGGGTAGAGTCTGTAGTTTACCACAAGAGGGAGCCCACAACTTAGCATCAATATCAGTAACAGGACCACCCAGGCCACAAAGGGAGACCAGAGGCTATTTTATATGCAGAAAGACAGGGCATTTGATGAAAGACTGTCGAGCTAGAGATGTAAGTGTGACTCAACCTTTGAGGCAGAGTCAGCAAGGCTCTCAGAGGTGATAGTTTTTGAGTGGCGCTAGAGGACGTGGACAAGCATTCCAAGCTAGTTCGTTGGCACCCAACAACCGAGCACAAGGTCAACAACAAGCAACGGTGGGATTTTATGCAATGAATCAACCCAAAGTAGTAGTCAACCCTCGAGTTGTGACATGTCAGATGGAACTATTTCATTTTGATATGTCTTCATCCTGCTTCATATCTGTTTTGATTGATCTGGGTGCTACACATTCCTTTATCACTAGAGAAGTGATCCTTGACTACAATATGACTGTTAGTCATAGAGTAGATAGTCTATTGTTAGAAACCCCTTTGCTGGGATCTACAGTGCTTAGGAGGTGTGTTCTCCCTACATTCTTTCCTTTTCTGAACATCACATTCAGGTGGATCATATACCACTTAAAATGCATGGGTTCGATATAATCCTTGGGATGGACACTCTAGAAAAGTATAAGGTTGTCTTGGATTGTAATTCCAAGCAAGTTGTATTCACAGATGATGGTGACACATGGATCTTTCAGGGAGATTAAAAGATTCTTCCAACTTGTCTAGTGTCGGCTAGGGTAGTTGAAAAGTTGATGAGATAAGGATGTTTTGCATTCTTGGCACATGTGGTAGATACCACAATAGAGAGCCCTCATCTTTTTGAAGTTCAGATAGTTAGGGAATTTGAAGATGTGTTTCCTGAGGAACTTCTAGGTGTTCCTCTACCCCGAGAGATTGATTTTGAGATTAATCTGATCCTGGGCACGCAACCAATATCACAAACACCGTATAGAATGGCACCTGCTGAGATGGCATAACTCAAGAAATAGTTGCATGAGTTGCTTGAGAAAGGATTTATCCGACCGAGTACTTCACCATGGGGTGCTCCAATTCTCTTTGTTAAGAAGAAGGACGGATCAATGCGGTTATGCATTGATTATAGACAGTTGAATAAAGTAACCATAAAGAACAAGTATCCTCTTCCAAGGATTGATGATCTGTTTGATCAGTTGCATGGTGCAACTATCTTCTCTAAGATATATCTAAGGTCGGGATATCATCAGTTGCGTATCAAGGAGAGTGACATACCTAAGTCTGCCTTTAGGACAAGGTATGGTCACTATGAGTTCATAGTTATGTTGTTTGGACTAACTAATGCACCAACTGCATTCATAGAACTCATGAATAGAATATTTCAACCTTTTCTTGATCAGTTCATAGTAGTCTTCATAGATGACACCTTGATATATAGTAGAGATGCTCAACAACATGAGCATCACCTCCGTCAGGCTTTAACTTTGCTAAGAGAGCATAAGTTGTATGCTAAGTTTAACAAATGTGAGTTCTGGTTACCATAAGTTTCTTTTCTAGGACACGTAATATCTGCCTCAGGTATCCGTGTTGATCCTAAGAAGGTAGAATATATCCTACAATGGGAACAACCAAAGACACCGATGGAGATACATAGTTTCTTAGGACTGGCAGGCTATTATAGGAGGTTCATTAAGAACTTCGGTTCTATAGCTTTACCCCTAACCAAGTTGACCAGGAAGGAGGTTCCTTTTGTCTGGAATGACAAGTGTCAACATTCTAGGAGGTTCCTTTTGTCTGGAATGACAAGTGTCAACATTCTTTCCAGCTGTTGGAAGAAAGGTTACCAAGTGCACCTGTGCTGGTGTTACCTGAGCAAGGGAAGGGGTACATAGTTTTCTGTGATGCATCTAAGAATGGTCTAGGATGTGTGTTAATGCAGGATAATCAAGTAATTTCTTTTGCCTCTCGACAACTTAAGAAACACGAGGAGAATTATCTGACACATGATCTAGAGCTAGCTGTTGTGGTCCATGCTCTAAAGATCTGGAGACATTATCTCTATGGAGAAACATTTTAGATTTTCACAGATCATAAGAATATAAAATATATTTTCTCACAACATGAGTTGAACATGAGACAATGCCATTGGATGGAGTTAATCAAGGACTATGATTGTACAATTGATTATCATCCAGGGAAGGCTAATGTAGTGGCTGATGCACTAAGTAGGAAATCATCATCACTAGCCTTAGATAAAGCATAGTTGAATCCTTAGTGTGCTTTAAAAGAAATATGCTTATCTCCTTGAGGAAAAACAATATATAACTTAAGGTATCATTGTTATCCGGGCTGTTAGCTGAGATGCAAGTGAAACCTACTCTGAGACAGCAGATTAAAGAAGCACAACAAGCAGATATTGTGATTCAGTAGATCAGGTCAGAGTATGGTAGTGAGAAACAGGATGGCTTTCATGAGTCAGAGGATCAGGTAGTCTGTTACCATGGTAGGATGGTAGTACCTGATGCCCATGACTTAAGGAAGTTAATCTTGGAGGAAGCTCATTCCTCGATGTATGCAATGCATCCAGGAAGCACCAAAATGTATCATAATTTGAAGGATATGTATTGGTGGCCAGGTTTGAAAAAGGATGTAGCTCAGTTTGTTATGCGGTATCTGGTGTGTCGGCATGTTAAAGATGAACATCAAAAGCCCACATGAATAATGCAACCTTTTCCTATACCACAGTGGAAATGGGATCATGTGACCATGGACTTTGTGGTTGGTTTTCCTAGAATAACCAAAGGTCATGATTCCATATGGGTGATAGTTGATAGGTTGACTAAGACAACACATTTCCTTCTTGTCAAAACAACCTACACTGTTGAGAAGCTTACACAAATATATATAGATGAGATAGTGAGGTTGCACGGACTTCCAGCTACTATTGTTTCTGATAGAGGTCCCCAGTTCACAAGTCATTTTTGGGAGTGAATCCATAAAGCTTTAGGTACGCAGTTAAGGTTTAGTATTGCCTTTCACCCAAAGACAGATGGACAATCTGAGAGGACCATACAAACCTTGGAGGATTTACTTAGGGCATGTGTCCTTCAGTTTGTAGGAAGTTGGGATCTACATCTGAACTTGATAGAATTCACTTACAATAATAACTATCAGCACAGTATTGATATGGCACCATATGAAGCATTATATGGTAGACGTTGTAGATATCCTTTATGTTGGTATGAAACAGGAGAATATCAACTTTTGGATTCTGAGCTTGTGCAGCAGACAAATGAGAAGATTAAAGTAATACAACAACAATTAAGGACTGCACATGATAGACAGAATTCATACGCCGACAAACGGTGAAGACCTTTAGAATTCCAAGTTGGAGACATAGTATATCTCAAGGTCTCACCTTGGAAAGGTGTTCTTAGATTTGGGAAGAAGGGAAAGTTTGCTCCTAGAATTATGGGGCCTTATCCAGTCATTGAACAGATTGGAAAGGTAGCCTATAAGCTGGAGTTACCACCTGAGGTGCATAAGTTACATCCAATGTTCCATATCTCCATGTTGAGAAAGTGTCATCCTGCCACCGAGTCAGTTTTGCAACCTATGGAGGTAGAATTAAATGATGATATATCATATGTTGAAGGACCTATGATGATCCTTGATAAAAGAATTAAAAAGCTGAAAAAGAAAGACATATGTCTTATGAAAGTTCTCTCGCATCACTGCGGCATTGAAGAAGCTATGTGGGAGCTACAGGAAGAGATGAGGAGGAAGTACCCTTCTCTTTTCTCTTGATGATTTCGGGGACGAAATCCATGTTAGGGGTGGATAACTTGTAACATCCCTGACCTGGGTTATGCTTTAACCCTAGATGTTTTGTTTAAGAAAGATAACTATATGCTTGCTCTTATCTTTTGAAAAGTAATTAAGGCTCAAGAGGAACTTATGTTTCAATTTTAGTCCTTTTTGAATAATGTTGAAAATGTTTTGCCCGTTTTGGACTAAAGTGGAAATTACCCAAGTTGAGGGGTTAACCTGCAAATGTTACATGATAAAATGTTGCTTAAGTTTTATATCATCATAATAATGATAATGATGTAGAGGTATGGTTTGTGAAAGACTGAGCACCAAGAAAGAGCTTGTTAAGCAATGTTTGTGCATTAAAACCTAGTTTTGGTGTAATGTGCAAATTACCCAAAACCTATGGTTATGCAAAATACCACTTCTAGAGAGTCCCTAATGTTTCTTGGTATTAATTAGAGACAAGAAAATCATAGGGGCATCTCATTTGAATCTCTTTGGGGGAGAGAGAATCTTGATATTAAAATAATCAAGATTTAAACATAATTGAAACCCTAATTCAATTTAATGCAAAAATATATATATTAATGGAAGTGCCCTTCAACCAAAAGTGTGATGGTTGAATTTTTATAAGTATGGACGTCCTTGTGCCTTGCAATGGTACCAAAATATCTAAAGTGAGTGGAGAGCCCACTCACATTAGTTAAAGAAAAAGTAATATCCACTAATTTTTGGATATTATTATTATATTGATTAAGGTGCTTAATTTGTTTTCTTTTAATTCTTGGATAAAGAAGAGGATTTCGAAGGGGAGGATAACACTTTCTCTCTCTTGAAATTCCCTTACATATACCCCATTTTCCACCCACATGAAAGACTCTTTTTTTCGAATCTACGTTCTTTCTTTGTTTGGGCCGAAGACAAGGGAGCTTCGGAAGAAGAGGAGAATGTGCCCCAACCTGTAGGTAAGCTCCATAGTCATCTTCAACCTTGATTTCATGGTGGAAATCGAAATTCAATGCTTATTTTCTTCTTTTCTCCATTCAATCTTCAACTCTAGCCATTCTTTTCACTCAAAGACTTGAGGACGGACCTTGGGAAGTTGAGAAAGCTTCATTCACCATTAAATACGTGAAGCTTGAAGTTTGGATTCAACTTTGAAGGTGGGTTATATAACTTGAATCCTTAAATTTTATTATTGATTTCATTTCTTCATCATATGTTGAATCTTTCTTCTTTCTCGAAATTCCCTTTGATTAATTGTTGAAATCACCACAAAGATCATAGAAAATTTCGAAGTTTTGTAGCTTGAAGATGATGATGTCATCTTAGCACACACCTCAAACAAAATCATGAGCAAACCGTTTGCAATGTTGATGACAAAACGGTCTCAAGACCGTTTGGTGATCAAACGGTCTCAAGATCATTTAAGGGCAAACAGTCTCAAGACCAATTGAGGTCAAATGATCTCAAGACCATTTGGGGTCAATTGCTGATGTGGATGAATGAAGATCCAATGATTCCAATTGATTTTAATTATAATGGATTCAAGAATGGATGATCCATTGATTACAAACCCTAATCAGATTGATTAGTTGAAACCCTAAATTGATTGAGTCGATTTTTATGGTGAATGGCTCAAATGGTCTCAAGACCATTTGAGGGCAAACGGTCTCAAGACCGTTTGAGGTCAAACAGTCTCAAAACCGTTTGAGGTCAAGATGAGTCATGGATGGATGGAGATCCAAGGATTACAGGTTGATCTACTTTCAATGGTCTTAATGTTGGATGGTTCAATGAGTGAAAATCCTAAATCGATTGATTAAGAAACCCTAATTGATCCATTCAGTTTCAAGGTGGTTTGGACCAAGCAGTCTTGAGACTGTTTGAGTCCAAACAGTCTCAAACCATTTGATGTCCAATCGGTTTCAATGATGGGTTGTTCATTTCGTTTCAATGATAATTTGATCAAATGGTCTCAACCTTAGATGCCCAAATGGTCTCAAGACCGTTTGGAGGGAAAACAGTCTCAAAATTGTTTGAAGGTCAAGGAGGTCAAAACCATTTGAAGGTTTAAAAGTATCAAAACTGTTTGGATACCTAATAGTCTCAAAGCTATGAAAGATCAACTAACCCTATGATTGTTAATGAAGTTTATCAAAGATAATTACAATGGTTGTACCTTTAAGGTACTAGGGTGATTAGTAACCTTAGAAGGGTTAACCTTTGATGCTTATGAAAGAAATATCTCAATACATTATGATAACCCTAAATGTATGTACATGAATGAAGGGTTGACCTAATCTAATCAAGCTTGAAGTAATCAAAATCCTAGAGAGTATGAGAGAGAGAGGAATTCATACATGTATAATAATCATGTAGTGGTTAAGCCTCAACACTTTCAACATGAATAGAATATGTAATTAGGATATAATCCTTGACAAAGAGATCATGAGACCCTAATCGAGAAGGTTGATGAGCCCTAACCCTAATTTAGGGCAAAACCCTAATCTAGGGTAATGGTGTAACCCTAATCTAGGGTAATGACATGAAAAATCCCAATTCAGGGTAATATAATGAAAAACCCTAATTTCAAGTAAAGTTACATGAAACCCTAATTTGGGGAAAAGTTATGAGGAAACCTTAATTCAAGATAATGTGATGTGAAACCCAAATTTTCGGTAAAGTTGCATGAAACCCTAATTTGGGGAAAAGTTATGAGGAAACCTTAATTCAAGATAATGTGATGTGAAACCCTAATTTTGGGTTATAGTGCATGAAACCCTAATCTTGGGCAATATGATGATAAACCATGCCCTAATTTTGGGTAATGGGATGAGTATCCCTAATTGACATGAGTTGGGAAATCCCTAACCCTAAAGAGGGAATAGTGATGCTACCCTTACATTGCATAGTGCTGATATGTAATTGATATAACTTTTATTATATGTACTAACTATGCAAGTGTCATGAGATGTCGGGCATAGCGAGGTATGAGCTATGATGTTTTATTATCGAAATTGTTTTATCAGCCTTGTAAGCCATAATATGATTTGTTTCCTAGTAAGAGGTAACAAGAGATGAAATGGGCCTTGAAGAGCCATGTGAGATGCTTGTGTAGCAAGTATCATGTTTACCTTGGTCAAAAGACTTGAAGGTATTAATTACCTGATAAGTGGTAACAAGTATTCTTTAATGAACTCAGAGTTTGAATATCCATATTCCATAATCATGATCATGAGATTTTAAGGGATGAGAATGCCCATGATGTGACAAGGGATTGAGATCCCAATGTTTTATAAAGTTTCGAAAAGTACTTGATGGAAGTATTACACATTCTTTGTAGCATTTGTTATAATAATTTATGTTTGAAAACCTGACTGATGCTAAAGGAATATGGTAATGTACTTAATTAATCAAGTGAAATCTTATCATGTAGAGCCCTGGCCATAGATCCATCATTTTCAGTAGTTGGTGATGGTGAAACAGGTTTTCCTACGGGATCTCCTAGAGGGCATATTGTTGAGTATGTGGGGGTTATGGGTGCAAATATCCTTATGCCCTAATGTGAGAATGATGTGAGATAAACATTAAATCTCTCAATCCTTCATTATATGTGCTGAGATGGATGTATTACGAATCTCCCGATAATGTTAATGTCGGATCGATGTGAGATAAATATGAAATCTCTCGATTACGAAGAGAGTACAGCCGCCACTGTAACTCTATAGTGAAGTTTCCTGTATACCCTGGAAAGATATTTGGTAGAGACACAAGATGTCCTGCAGTTTGTACTCACACTGACTGAGGAGGATGAGGTCATGGAAATCTGGCTCTTCCTTGACCTATGTATGGTACCAATTTCAATTTTGCAATGGTTGGTTGGAGTATGAGTGGTATACCTCATCTCCTCAGGGCTTAAGTATGATTGCAAAATGTAATCAGTCGTGTAGCGTATTTTCTTAAGGTTGAAATATGAGAATCATTGGTTGATGTTACCTTGTTTAGCATATCCTAGATGGATAAATGTTATATACGTTCTTCAATTCCTTATCGGATAAGTGACATGCTGCTTTATGAAGATATAGCTGAAATGCTTCAAATAAGAATATTGCTCTAATTTGTTTAGACTTTGGTTTATCTACTATTGAATATATATATATATATATATATATATATGATTCCTCTGCTCATTTTTATTCTATTAAACTACAATAATAATATTTTTGGAAGAGAGTTATATCTCTCACTGGGACAATTTCAATTGTCTCACCCCCTGTGGGATCCAACCTTTTTAGGTAGACATGGAAGAAGAGGTAGAAACTCTATAGTAGGAGAAGAACAACAACAGCAATAGGGACAATAGTGATATTCCAGGTGGAGGCACTGGCTGTCATGTTTTTTATAGAGAGTCCTATGTGTCGTCTCTGTACTCTCAGGTCCTCAGAGTTAGTAGTTAGTACTTTTAATGAATCGATCTAAGATTTTGGCTTGATGTCTTGAGGTTCTTATGCTTCCTGTGTATAGTTTTAACAAAGCAGTTGATGCTTGTAATCCTCAAGAAGAGACGGTACATGATATGTACTTCTGAACCAGGATGTAAATAAAAACATTGGTTCTTGATAAAAGAATTTTCATGTGTTTGGATCTCTTGTAAATGGTTTTAATTTTTAGTGATTTTCAGTAATCCGATTTTAATAATCTCTTCCACTTAGTTAACAATGTTTTGTTCGAACGGTCTGCGATACTTATCCGTGAAGAGACCTGACTAGTTCATTGCTTCCTTTGCCACCGATACTCCATAAGAGGTTCCCTTCACATGCTTTGTCGCTCCTGATTCTGACTGAAGTCCTGGATCTGGAGGTTTGGACGCCGTCATAGTCTCAACAGTCACCCCTGCACTCGCCTCAGTTGCCACAGTCGCCAGAGCATATGACATGACTCCACTCCGAACTATGTATTCCTTATACCCTTTATTATATCGGTTATTAGATAACTAAAATATGGAAAAATAGACAAGTTTCCAAAAGATTCTAAGATATATTATGATTTGGATAACAGATGGAGTAATGATCTAATCCTAACTTTCAAGGAAAGTTGTGGGCATCAAATAAGAATAATTCAATCTATTTTTTAGAATACTTGAAGAGAATAAGGAAAATAAGATAATTCTATAATTTGAGAAGTAAAGGACTCTCCATGTGATGTGAGTAATTGATTTAAGGAAATACTTAAAGGGAAAATTTTGTACATGAGAGTTATCCCAAAAGTTTGATATAAATTGAGGAAAGTATTAATGAGTTACCCTCTGAATTTCATAGCAAAAGAAGGACCCTATGGCCTCTAGGGAATTGAGAAGAAAGAGGAACTTAGTTGTAGTAAATACTTTGTTTCTGTAATGGAAATTTTAAAAAAATGTTTCTGACTTTAGCTCTGGTTAGCGGCACCCCTTTTATGCATCATGCTCTTTGTAACCACCAAATCTAAGATCAATAACTTCTCTATTATCTCCTACCTCCTGTCTATATAGGAAACTAGAGTAGTAGTATTAGCGATCTTCTCACATCTCTCTCTCTCTCTGATCCACGATACTAATTGAAAAAGTTCCCATTGAATTTGGGAGATAAACCAAGCCTTCTTATCCATGGTTAGCTTTACTTTCATGTAGAATTGGGACTTTCCCCAATTGTCTATTGGAGTCAGACTTCGTTGAAGGCCAACTTGCTAGACATGCCCATATAAGGGTCACTACTCTCTTTGCGAGACATAAACAAGTGTTGTGAAACCTAAAAAAAACTCAAAGTGCCCTTCTCTGCCTCCAATCTTGCCCCAAAAATCATTGTATCATGTTACCTTGTACCCTTCTCATGATCTCCATCTGACTCATGGTTAGAGCTTCCTCTTCCACCACTCTCCACCATAGATGGGTCGCACAACTTTGGGGAGCCTGGGCGAAGGTACCTACAACAATAATTTTGTTGATGTGTCTTGAGATCAAGGAGTCAACTATGTAGTTGATTATCATCAACAATAGGTAGAAGTGTGGACCATGTGATCTGAGGAAGAAGAAAGGGATGGTGGAGATTATGTTACCACCTCGAGGTTGACACTTTCAGGTAAAGGACCAACTGGTCTTTTTAATCCCTTTTTTTTTTGTAGCCACGTGGGTGTAGACAGAAGGTTGGCATGAGCCTATTGGCTTAGCCCAAACCCTGAGTTGATATGAGTATTAAACTAGTTGTTGATACGACGTTCTACCATTGGTCAAAATAGGGTTATTTTGTAAATATTGTAGAAATCAATTGGTACTTGGATTGTAGCAAAAGTATATTGATTAGAAAAAAAAGGAGTAGAACACAAAATATACTTTTAGAATCTAATTATGCTTCATGTTCCAAAAATATACCTAGAACATGTATATTTGATGATGAATATATTGAAATCATAGTATCAATGATTAAAGTGTTGAATACATTAAATACCTTTCTTTTATGTTATCATATGATGTTATTGTATATAATGGGAATTCAAGATGATGATGTATAATTAGGGTTTCTAGGTCAATAACCACATACATGTATAATTAGGATTATGAAACCAATGTATATCTTGTTATCATCTTCAATGCACATAATCTGATCTAAATGTACATAATAACCTAATATGTCAATCTAATGAGAATCTACGTTCTTTATAATAATAATGATCATGATTAGGATTTTGAGTCATAAATATGATAATTAGGGTTTAGAAGCTTATATGCTTTTTCATTGGATCTTAAGTTGCATAATCAAAATGTAATTTCTCTAAATGATCTAAAATGCTTAACTTGATAATTAGGGTTTCACCGAATACCTAATTTGGGTTTGAAAACCTAATGAATCATGATGTGATGGAATTAGGATTCATAATAACCTAATATGCCAATATAATGAGAATCTAAGTCCTTGATACAATTTTAATAATAACGATCATGATTAAGGTTCTGAGTCATAAATATGATAATTAGGGTTTAGAACTTAATATAGTTTTTCATTATGATCTTGAGTTGCATAATCAAATGTAATTTCTACAAATGATCTAAAATGCTTAACTTGGTAATTAAGGTTTCACCTAATACCTAATTTGGGTTTGAAAACATAATGAATCATGATGGGATGTAATTAGGGTTTGATATCCTTATTTCTTATCCAATCTCGATACAACCCTAAACCCTAGTTTAGGAAAAATGTTAGATTAGTATGTCTTGAATATGATTAGTGACACTTTAGGGTATACATAGATGCAAATAATGTTGATTGATTATGTTGAATGCTTGGATATTTGGATATATTATTGAAGTACATATCGCATGGTTTTTGCATTAAAAAGGTACGTGGTTTCTTACGGATAACTACTCTAATATGTTGGATCCTAGATGGGTGATTAGATGCTATAGTGGGGGGTGAGTAAAGATGAATGTAGTTAAACAAAACTCATTAGACCTTCAAGGATATATCACAAGATAAGGTTGCTAAATAGGAAATTTGTGTGCAACTAAAATATGCATAGAAAGGGAGAGAGAGATTGAACATACACCAATTGACAAGCTGTTTTAGAGTGGTTCCACACTTCAAACTAGAAGTGAGTCAGTCCACTACCTAGAGAGGTCAACCTATAGGATTTTTTAACCTTGCATCTTCATTATATTCATTATAAGAGATACAATACATGACCACAAAAGGACTTACCTATACAATACAAAGAGTCTTCAACCTTACCAAGGACTTACCCACTTTGCAAGAGTCTCCCACCTTCTTCCAAGGACTTACCTACTCTTACACAAGTCTTCAGCCTTCAAGGAATTACCCACTCTTCTTGGATCTTCCGCCTTTGACTTCAGCTTCACTCGGAAAAGCTTCCACCAAGGACTTACCCACTTGAACAAGGAGTCTTCTACCTTCACCAAGGGCTTACCCACTCTTGCTCCAAGTATTTAACCTTGATCTTCACTAAGGGACTCCTTCCCTTGTTCTTCTTCACCTCTCTTAGTCAAGAGAGAGAACCTTCATCTTCATGGTTGAAGTGGTAGAAGTGAGAACCTCACAAGATTTACAAGTAGGACTAGCTCTCTTACAAATATCCTACTCACTCTAATGGATGTAGTAAGTGATTAATCTTAGAGAGAGAGAGGAGTTTGTAGGAAGCACTCAACTATAGAATAGGAACCTCACATAGAGTTTGCATTGAATGCTCAACCTTTGAATGAAGTCCAAGGGGTCCTATTTATAGCTGGGGATGCCTCTTAGCCTTTGGGAACACTTGAGAACAAAAACTAGCCATTCTGTGGCTTGCAACATATATATTTTCACTTGTTGCAACACTACAATGTCTAGAAGCACTTTTCGGCACTTTTCCGTACAGTGCAATCGATCGAGTTTCTATAAGGGTAACTCAACCAATAGAGTAAATGACAAAACCGATATTCAGACCATATGTCGAGTTTGTCCTGGGGAAACTCGAACGACCAATGAAAATTGAATTGGTTTGGTACTCCATTGATCGAGTTCTGTGAAGTGTAAACTCGACCGATCAAAAATCATTTTCAAGATCCAATCAGGATCGGTCGACTTTGCAACTCACAGAACTCGATCGATGAACAACCTGATGTGAATTTTGGAAAATGGCTTTTGAGTGCTTAAACATTCGATCTAAGTGCTCCTGATTTTTTCTAAGCTTAATTACAAGTCATAAAATCATTACAAGTGATTTACAACATGATTCTAATGGATTTACATCATATTACAAAAATGTGCACTTGTATTGACTTTGACTTGTCTTTTCTTCAATTGGATATGCACAAGTTAGGGCATTTGGAGTGTGTCTATACCTAATCTAAAAACACTCAAGTAGAGACATTAGACACCAATATGTGGAATGGTTAGTCATCATCAAAACACGGGTTTAGTCAATTTAGATGTGAGTTAACATTGACCTAATTGACCTTGATTCAACATTCTCCCCCTTTTTGAAGATGACAAACCATTCCATAAATGTATTGAAAGCTTTTAAGTAAAATCATACCTTCATAGAAACCTAGGGGTTTCCATAGAATGGAGTTCATATGCTCCCCCTAAATTGATGTGCACGGAGTTCTCATACTCCCCCTCAATTGATGCTATTTCTCCTGCATGGTTAGCTTTCATAACATTTATAGAATACTATGTCTTCTCCCATTTTACCTTCTCCCCCTTACATGGACATATTTCTCCTCTTCATGTAAGACATTCCTTCTCCCCATTTTGTCAAAAGAAGACATACCTTTCTCCCCCTTTGTCATTTCAAAAAGTGGGGTTATGAAGAAAATAAGAAACATCACTTGTTAAAGAGAAAGGAGATAACACAACTATATATAAGGAGGGTAGAAGAGCACAAATAGGGGCTTGTCCAAGCATAGAAAGAAAAACAAGTTAAAGCATATACTTGAACAATCCAAAAATGCAAGATGAAGTGCTGCAGAAAAACAATAAAACACAATTTTGACCCTCAAGATGACATAATTTTCCAAATAGCATCAGGGCTCATGGAAAAACAACGAGTCTTGCTTAGAAGGCCGATTCTACATGAAAAACACTAGTCTTGCAGCAAAAACTGAAACTGGTGCAAAATCTGCATAAAATCTAAAAATACTCCAATTTCTACATATAATGTAGATCTATGTACCCTGCATCACAATGTTATACAAACAACTCAAATGCAATTCAAGGAACACGCTTGAGCATGTAAGAGACAAGATACAAGCATAACATATAGATGAGCAAAGATGCCAATTATAAACAAGGTTAGAACTACATGTATATGAACTACTAGTAGATGTTATCACAAGTGAGGACTACTAGTAGGATCTAGATCGTAGAAAGAGATACCAAAAGATACACAAGATAAAGCAAGCTATGAGTAGATGTAGAGATATATCCAAACAAAGAGATATGAAATTTTAGAAGCATGAAAGGATATAACTCACTAACAAATATGCATCACCAAAGGAATATTACCACTAAGAACCTCAAGGTTGTATCAACACAAGATATACACCTATATAGATGTAGCAAGTTAGAGCACAACGGAAGCAATTTAAGACACAACCAATAGATCTAAAGTGGTCATCATCAAAACCTGCAAAACAACTCAAAGCAAGTAATTGCAAGATATAGGTATAACAATTTAGAGAAATTAGAGAGATAGAGTTTTCAGCAAGATAGGAAATTTATAACATGGCAATATGCATATAGAAAGGTACCAAATGAGGGTGCCAAAGAATAAGGCTGTTGGTTGAGAAAATCTAGTTGAGAGGGAAATTCTAACTCAATAAGCCAAATGTATATTCTGTGCACAGTGTTATCGGTCAAGTTCTGTGCATTGACAACTCGACCGATGATAGTTGTTGGAAACACCCATAGGTGCCTATCGGTCGAGTTTCAAACAGGACAAACTCAACCGACAGAGCTGCTGTCAAAAGGTACATATATTTCATAAAAACATATTTAAAGGCATGCTAAAAATACAAACCATTCCAAACATGTCTAAGCAAGTTAGTAATGCACTATAGAAGCATTAGAAATATTTTTTGAGCAAGTGTGAAGAGAAACACAAAATACCACTTTTGACTCAAAAACCATATGCATAGTGCACACCAACTTGACAAAAACAAGTTAGAAAAGGTTATAAGCAAGAAAATTTTACCTTTGTTCTTACCATTCCTTTTTTCACTTGTTGTCACCCCATACACATCTCACCTTTCTTCTTTCATGTGGATTGAGAAGTCAATTTGCAATTCAATAGCTCAAGTCAATCCATTTGTAAGTACCTACAAGAAGAAAGAGGAAATGGTCCCCAATCACATTTTTGGTTCCGGAAAGGTTATCTTAGCAACCCAAGTCCTATTGCTCTTGGGTGATTTTATAAAAGGACAACAAGTAGAATAATGGCCAATATCATTGCAATAGTTGCATGTGCCCATAGTCTTGGAACTAGAGGATTCTCCATGGAATATTGGAGGTCCTTTATCTTTGTTGTCCCTTTGACTACTATCATACCCTAAACCATGTCTACAAATTTGTTTAGTAGTATGGTGTAGGATGTCATTAAGACTCTTTTTACCAACTAACAATCTTTGAAAAGAGGATCTAAAACAATCATTATCATGCTTAAGAGAATCAATAGTAGAAGACAAATGATTGATATTATCTCTAGCATGTAGAAGATCATTTTCTAAGCAAAGAGCTTTAGTTAAATAAGAGTCTCTATCAATATGAAGAGCAGCAACATCATTCTCTCTATTAGTAGAACTAGAACAAGATTCATGCACATTGATTTTAGCAAGCAAGGAGGCATTTTCAGTTTCTAATTCTTGCAATACAAAATCTTTTTCCTTGTTTTTAGATTTAAGAACATCAATATCATGCATGAGAGAATCAACAATTAAATTATGCTCTTCATTAGAACTAGGCATGAGAGGTTGAGCTTCTATAAATCTAATCTTATCAAGCAAACTAGAATTTTCAAGTTCAAGAGAGTCTACTTGGATAAGATAAGCATTTTTGTCATCAAGCAAGAAAGAATTTGCATGTTCAAGATCATCTAGTTCTACATGCAAATTATCAACAGTTCTAGCAAGCTTTTTCTTTTTCCTTTTATAAGACTTAAGAGAGGCACAAGTATCATGAATAATAGCAATCAAAGATTCTTTGTCTAAAGAGTTTAGATTTACCTCATTTAAGTCTTCACATTTTGATGCTATAAGAGCAAAATGGCATTCTCCTTCATCACTAGAGCTTGAGCTTGATCCTTCACTTGAATCATCACTTGAGCTTGAGTTTGAGGAGTCACTTGAGCTTGAGTGCCACTTATCTTCTCTTTGCTTGTAATGATGGGTCTTCTTGCCTTTGTAGAATCTATCCTTGGAGTACATGGAATTTTCTTTAACTTGAGAGGATGGAGAAGCTTGACTAACAATAGACTTGATTTGAGCTTTGATTTCAGCCTTCTTCATTCTCTTGAGTTCTTTCTCCTCTTGTCTTTCTACTTCCTCTCTCTTGTCAAGTGTGGCTTCATGTGCTTGTAGATTTCCAATGAGCTCTTCGATAAGGACATCCTTAAGGGACCTTGCTTCTTCAATGGAAGTCACCTTGGGTTCCCACCTCTTGGGGAGAGTTCTAAGGATCTTTGAGTTGATCTCTCCATTAGACAAAGGATGTCCTAGAACACCAAGACCATTCACAATGGTGTTGAGCCTTGAGTAAATATTGGCTATCCTCTCCTCCTTTCCCATCTTGAAGTTATCAAGCAGCCCTTTGAGGATGTAGACTTTGCTTTCCTTCACTTGATCTGTCCCCTCATAAACGATGCATAGCTTTCTCCATACCTCATAGGTTGTTTCACATGAAGAGATCCAGTGGAACTCGATGGGGGTCATGGAGGCAAAGAGGATGTGCATGGCTCTAGCATTCAAGGTTGCTTTCTTCAAGGTAGCTTCATCCCACTCTTCAATCTTTGTCTTTGGTAGCATGTATGGGATGTTCACCATTTGCCACATCTCAAGACTTGATCCTTGGATGTAGAATTGAAGCCTTCTTCTCCAATAGAGGAAATTTCTCCCATCAAAGATTGGTAGGCTGATCAAGTATCTCCCTCCTTGGTAGTCACCCATCTTCTCCTACTTGTAGAAGTATGCTTGGAGAAGCCCGCTCTGATACAAATTGTTGGATCCTACATGGGTGATTAGATGCTCTAGAGGGGGGGGGGTGAATAGAGCTGAATGCACTTAAACAAAATTCATTAGACCTTCAAGGATATATCACAAGATAAGGTTGCTAAATAGGAAATTTGTGTGCAACTAAAACATGCATAGAAAGGGAGAGAGATTGAACATACACCAATTGACAAGCTGTTTTAGAGTGGTTCAACACTTTAAACTAGAAGTGAGTCAGTCCACTACCTAGAGAGGTCAACCTCTAGGATTTCTTAACCTTGCATCTTCATTATATTCATTATAAGAGATACAATACATGACCACCAAAGGACTTACCTATCCAATACAAAGAGTCTTCAACCTTACTAAGGACCTACCCACTTTGTAAGAGTCTCCCACCTTCTTCCAAGGACTTACCTACTCTTGCACAAGTCTTCATCCTTCAAGGAATTACCCACTCTTCTTGGATCTTCCACCCTTGACTTCACCTTCACTTGGAGAAGCTTCCACCAAGGACTTACCCACTTGAGCAAGGAGTCTTCTACCTTCACCAAGGGTTTACCCACTCTTTCTCCAAGTCTTCAGCCTTGATCTTCACCAAGGGACTCCTTCCCTTATTCTTCTTCACCTCTCTTAGTCAAGAGAGAGAACCTTCATGTTCATGGTTGAAATGATGGAAGTGAGAGCCTCACAAGATATATATGTAAGACTAGCTCTATTACAAATCTCCTACTCACTCTAATGGATGTAGCAAGTGATTAAGCTTAGAGAGAGAGGATGCTATAGGAAGCACTGAACTATAGAATAGGAACCTCATATAGAGTTTGCATTGAATGGTCAACCTTGGAATGAAGCCAAGGGGTCCTATTTATAGCTGGGGATGCCTCTTAGCCTTTGGGAACACTTGAGAATGAATATTAGCCATTTTTTGGCTTGCAACTGATATATTTTCACTTGTTGCAACTCCACAACGACTAGAAGCACTTTTCTGCACTTTTCCGTACATTGTAATTGGTCGAGTTTCTATAAGGGTAACTCGACCGATAGAGTAAATGACAAAGCCGATATTCAGACCATCGGTCAAGTTTGTCCTGGGGAAACTCGACCGACCAATGAAAATCAAATTGGTCTGGTACTCCATCGGTCGAGTTCTGTGAAGTGGAAACTCGACCGATCAAAAGTCATTTTCAAGATCCAATCAGGATCGGTTGAGTTTGCAACTCATAAGACTTGACCGATGAACAACCTGATGTGAATTTTGGAAAATGGCTTTTGAGTGGTTAAACATTTGATCTATGTTCTCCTGATTTTTTCTAAGCTTAATTACAAGTCATACAATCATTAGAAGTGATTTACAACATGATTCTAAGGGATTTACATCATATTACAAAAACGTGCACTTGTATTGACTTTGACTTGTCTTTTCTTTAATTTGATATGCGCAAGTTAGGGCATTTGGAGTGTGTCTATACCTAATCTTAAAACACTCAAGTAGATACATTAGACACCAATATGTGGAATGGTTAGTCATCATAAAAACATAGGTTTAGTCAATTTAGACGTGAGTCAACATTGACCTAATTGACCTTGAGTCAACATAATCAAATTCTAATGTTACCTGAAGTTTCACAAATGGATTCACCTTAACCTACTTGGTTGTTTATTTACTTCTTGCAAACTATAAGGCCCTATGTTCATCACCTTATATGAACATAACTTCTCAAAGCCAAGATGCTATATCTAGAGGGTTGGATGTATAGAAAGAAACTCATTATGGAGATTAATGATGAACAAGCTTGGTAGGGGGAAGGTCATGAGAGTCTAACGAATGGACAAAACCCCAGCAAAAGGGTATACCATAGAGATTAACCCCAGTGAGAGGGTATGTCATTAAGATTACCCCCCAGCGAGAGGGTATGCCATAGAGATTACCCCTAACGAGAGGGTTTGTTATAGAGGTTACCCCCAATGAGTGGGTATGCCATTGAGATTACCCCCAGTGAGAGGGTATACCACATATATTGAGAAATTATGGGTTGTGAAGTTAAAACAAATTATGCATGCTATATTATTTAATGATAATTGATTATATGGTTGATATGTTGTTACAACTACATGCACGTATTTTGGTTGCACCATGTACACAATATAGAAATGCTGAACCCATTTTGATTCTTGGCATTTTCGGTAACTTCCATATAAGAGGATATGAGGATGTGGTGAATTATAATAAATCAATTCAAGAGATTAAAGGTAAGGAGGATTAGTTAGATGCTTGTTCTCATATATAATAGTTCTCATGTTGAAATTTTATGTAAATCCTTAGAGGAACATCATGATACATTTTAAAAACAATATTTGTGATATAATAGAAATTATTTTTTATTATTTATTTGCTAAATATGGATCTTGGGAATTTAAGTAATGGCTCTCAACTCTAGGGTCCTTTGTTAATTGGGGGACATTGAAAAGTGTGGTCATTACATGTATGTTGGAATAGGTGTATATTTTTCATTTCTCAAATGGTGATACACAAGAGAAAAGTATAACAATGGAATAATAAATCATGACTATATTCAGTTTATAAAGAATACAAAAGGATCTCCCATTAAGAGGCTTACATCAAATAACAACTTCAGGATCTAAGTAGAGGAATATCTGAACTATCTCAAGTCTATCTCCCAAGAGTCATCTCCTTAAGCCAGGTCCACATTCGTATGTAATGCCATGTCCTTCACCTGGGGGTTGGAAGCATACCCCACTAGAGAAAATAGAGTTGATATTGTCAGCATAAAAGCTAATATGTGAAAGTTAATAGAGGATTGAGAAATATTTGGGGAAAGGGACATCAAATATAACAAAGGATTCACATAGAAGAGAAAAATACTATCAAAGTAGATATCAAGAGAATATGAATTTTAATAGAATGATAAAAAAGAAGATATTTTCTTGCCTTAAAATAGTGTCATAATAATTATATCACAATTCATAGACAGTGCATGTAAACAACATAGACTAAGGTTATTTTAAGCAGGGACGGGACACCATAGGATCTCATGCAAAAAGTATTGGGTGGAATGTGCACACCTTGGGCAGAATACACATGGCCTTTATATATACAAGTTAAATACACACACTCGAGACAGAATACACACGTCCAAAAGTACAGTTGTAAAGATGTACCACTGCTAGAAATACATTTAGTCTAATTCATACACAATATAGAGGTAAGAATAAGTTTATTCAAGCTTCAAATAAGAGGATGAGGATATCCAAGAATTATAATGTGGGGTCAGAGGACCCATAAACAAATATTTAATCATGTCCACAAACAGGTGCAACATAAGATCATAAAGTCCACCACAAAAAGTTAGGGTATCAAATACTCAAATTAGGGTCTCCACATGTAATAAAATGAAAAAGATATATATACATACACACACACACACATATATATATATAGAGAGAGAGAGAGTCAAGCTAGAATACACTCGAGTGTACAGAGCACACGAATACACTCAAGTGTGTTTGCATATCAAGACTATTTTTTACAAAATATAAACCATTGATATTCATCGTCATACTATAACTAGGATACATATAAATTTTGAGCCCATTTGGATGAGTGTAAGTCACTCATCTGAGGGCAATAAAATCGATGCATGAAACTAATTTGAAATGCATAATTGTTTTGGTCTTTATAACATGACCTATAAATGTCCAAAGGTGCTCAAGTTTTGCATATGACACTATTCACAACATGTTTAAGAAGATCAATGGATTATATTTTTGAAAACAAATATTGCATCATGGAAAACTACTTGAGTGTTTCTCCGAATACACTTGAGTGTATTCTAGCCTGACTCTCTCTCTCTCTCTATCTATCTATATATATATATATAGTTGAAGAAGAATATCCCACGAAGTAATATGATCACAAGATCCATAACTAAGTACAATTTCTCACATATATCAACCTCTTAGAAGAGAGAGAGAATGTCTGAAGGATAGTATATCTCAAAGGACCAAGAAAGAGAGATGAATATGTGTGGTTTGCTATTATGATAAGTAGGGAATGCAATATACATTAGTTGAAAGTCAAAATATCCAATCCAAACAAGATCATGGTAAGATTCATACCGTACCTATATTCATTATATATTATATGAATTAGGTCAATATTTCATTCTTCTTTTCATTTGTCTATTTATCTAAACTCTTAGTGAATTTAAACTATGGCAGGAGAATACTGACTTGTAGCCTTGGATATGAAGGCATGTGATCTTTAAAAATTTTGGTTGAAACTAGCCTTAGACAAATAGACTCATGATCTTCTCCAGTTGCAAACACGTTTTCCCTTTGATTAGTCACATGGAGTAAGATCTTTGTATTCTTGATCACTTTTGAAGAAGAATACATGACTCTAGATCACTAGTTGACTTCAAAACATTTATGGAGGTCAAAGGGATCAAGGAAGGTTGACGGTTTGGTTCAAATTTGTAAGACCATGAATCCATGTTGTCTATAGTGTCCAATATCTTTGAGTTGTAGGCCAACAATTGTGGTGGTCCTACATTCCTTGAGGCAGCCTTAGATATTTTGCACAAGTCACATGTATTGTGATGGAGTTCCCTAAATAGTCCATTGATGTGAGGAAACCAATCCAGGACATATATTAGAGCTAGTGGAGCATGGTCTATGCATTGTAAACATGATTCTTTGATGGTGTTCCATGCTCCCTTCAAAGGAGGGAATCATGATGGTAGTTAGCATTTCTTCATGGTCATGGTGGAGGGGGAGGATAGAGAAGGGAGAAGAGAAGAGGAGACTGTGAACAACCTTCGGGTTGAGTGACCACGTGTTGTGTAGGAATATAATTATTCCTTTATGGGGATTCCAATGGACATTTGAATTGGAAATTCCCATCTTCTTTGCACTAAAAGTAGTATAGTTTATCATTAATAGACTAGTACATGAAAGGAAATTATTCCTTTATGAAGACCTATAACATTCATCCACTAGGGTCGTAACTCCTGATTGTGACTTTTGTTATGAGGCTTCCATTTCTTGTTTCCCATTCCCTATTCATGATTGAGTTCTTTCTTTTGTTCCCATTCATCACCAGATCTGGGTGGAAGCTGAAGAAGCTTTTCCCAACCCCACATTTGTTTGCTGAAGGGAAAGGGGAAGAGGGAACAAGGGGTTGGGGCATAATGTCAAATTGGAACCATGTAGGCCAACCCAAGGTAAAGAAAAGACAAGAAAAAAGGCAAAAACATGTTATCTTCAACAATCATCATAATTATAGTTTTATAGGTCTTTTTGGCATGATTTTGGTGTCGTTGGACTCAAAACTGAATCCTCTACAATGTGAAAAGTACCAAGGTGCCAAGATATTTCTATTGATGAGGATTAAAAAAATCCAAAAATGACACATCAAGGCAAGAAACATAGGTAATAATGCAAAATTGTATCACATCTTAGGCCACAAAATTCATATGACCACAATCACACCTCAAGACACTTAAATGATGTAATTGACATCAAATTGGGTGACATGGATCACTTATAGAGAGAGAAAGAGTATATATAGGAAAGAGAAATTCTAGGTTTTCACATCCTTCCCTCCTTAATAGGGAATTTTGTCTTCGGAATTCATTCAAGATTGTAGTAAAAGGTCAAAATCGATATTTATCATGTTGTTATCATTTGTCTATACATATCAAGGGAGTGACATGCATCAAGGGGGTATCCATTCCCCATCATATGGATGATACTAAGGGCATCATCTTAGCATAACATTATCTCAACGTCAGGGTTTCATATTTCTTATCCTATAAAAAGTTTTTGTTTATGTATCCATACAAACTCGAGGAGTGTAATCACAATCTACATCATCTACATTGAAAATGAACATGCTTAGAGTCATCATTTCTAAATGATATTAAAATCAAGCATGTATTTCATCATTATACTAGAATACATGTGTGTTTTAGTTTTGCACCAAAATTCTATCAATTCTAATCAATTAAGTCATTCCTTTTCATCTTGTGTTTGAAATTAAGTATGGTATTCATGATATTCAAGCTAATATGTCAAGGCATCATCATATCAAGTTCATGATTTCAAACATACATCTTTCTTATATGGTGTGGTTTCATATTAGGTATAGCTAATTAGAGTGACTTATCATACATATGTCAAATTTTAATGTAAGTGAGATATTATTTCATGTATTGAGCATCATTTAAGGAGCAACATCATCATCAACATTGAAATTTAATAATTCATCTCAATGGTATCTCAAGGGAGCATCGTAATCTTGTGCTATTCAAGATAATACCTAACTATGTCAAACAAGACATGTTAACCACAACCATCTACCCATAACAAAAATTTCTATCCCACTTAGAAAATGATAGCAAACGCTTGTCCCAAGTATTACGCTCATCATGAAGATCACACATCATGCACATCATATTAGAGTCTTGGGACATTTCCCTCACCTATATAGAAAACATCATATATCACTTGCCTCTTTCTCTAGGGCTAGATATTTTCATAGGAAATTTAGCGTTCAACATTTTCAAGGAAACCACACACTTGGGGACTCAACACTCATACTTAGAAGTTGTATAGCTAGGGACTCATCGTCATGTATTTCATCATTCATATTTTTGAATATCACATATCGTAGAGTTCAGGTACTCTGACCTTCTCTTGTGTGGGGTCGATTCATATCAAGAGTTGTTCCTTATCGTATGTCCCACACTAGAGCTCCTTCTTTGTAAAGAGGTCGAGGACTATGTTGGTCCTAAACCATAACTCACATCAACATATATGAAACTAGACACAATAAAGAATGTCAACACACTAGCTATGTTAAGTACATCAACCAAGTCATTTATATCCAATATGGTGCTAGATTATCTAGGGTTGGATCATATCATATAATCCAACCATCTTGACTTCTCCAAAATCAAAGTGGATCATCTTGAAAGAACTTATACCATCAACACATCAACACATCAACACATCATCATCATCATCATCATCATCATCATCATCATCATCATCATCGTCGTCGTCGTCGTCGTCGTCATCGTCATCATCATCGTCATCGTCATTGTCACAACCATCGCCATCGCCATCACCATCATCATCATCATCATCATCATCATCATCATCATCATCATCATCATCATCATCATCATCATCATCATCATCATCATCATCATCATCATCATCATCATCATCATCATCGTCGTCGTCGTCATCGTCGTTGTCGTCATCATCATCTTTGTCGTTGTCATCATTGTCTTAATCATCATCATCTTTGTCTTCATCGTTTTCATCTTAATCATCATCATCATCATCAAAATAGGTCATCTAGGCTACTTACTAGCCTAACCTTTATCATGTCTCTAGAAAACTCTAGATACTACAACTAGAATCGAAACACTCTCATATAGTGATGTTACATCTCTTTCTCTTAGGTTAAATGGACACTCACTGCCTTTCTGCGTGTGTAACATTTTCATATGTTCATACACTAATACTTGAAATACGTTTTCTCGAATGTTGAAACAGGTGATGGAAACCACCATACTCCATTTGAATAAAACCAAAACTAAAAGAGAGTTACCACATCATTAGGCAGTATAGTACCATTACACCTAGAGAACTAGCAAGAACATGGTGCAGAATTGTGTTGTTACCCTAAGCACATGCCTCAAACATATGTCTAGGGTTGCATTAAGATCTCCCTTTTCTCACCCTTCTGAACCTACAACCCATACTATAGGATAGAATGAGGTGAAAAGAAAGGGTTCTAGGGATTATACAACTCTACACCTAGTTCCATAACATCTAGGTTCTAACCTAGAGGCGAAGTCAAACTTGGTCCACAAAGGATAACTTATTAAGTTTCTAAGTTTGAGATGTAAAGTTGTGTTTAGTTTGTGTTTCATGTGAGAAATGTTTGGTTTGGTTATTGTTCATTCTCTGATACCATCTGTCATGGAACCATTTATTACCCAAATCCTAACTCCAAATGACTACAAAATCAATGGTGATAGGACCTAGGCGTCTGTCCTAGCATGGTATTAAAAAGTGTGAATGTGGAAGCGTAAAATCTTAGCATACATGAATAGATAACAAGATAAAATCACTAAAATAATACCAACATTTAACAACATACATGAAGTAACATTGTTTTATTACAAGATTACAGTTCCATATTCAAGAGTCATATTTACATGTCTGCTCATGTACACTAGGGATCTTACAACAAGTACACCTAACATAGCTCTCCAAGCCCATCAAATTCTTTCCATCTCTGAACCTATAAAATGTGTGAAACAAGGTGGGTCAAGCACATGAGATGCTGAGTACAGGGCTGAAAGATACATATATATGATCTTTGCATAATTTGAAAAGATTGCAAAAGTAACCAATAAGAATAAACATGTTAAGTATTTAGCAAAATGAGAGCCCATGTTTTATACCATTTTAATCCAATTATGCCAACAAAATCATATATCATAAGGAATTTTTGAATAAATTCCCATTGGAAGAGTCTGTAAGGGTGCTCAAGATTAGCTAACCCTTTTCTACGTAAGGGTCCTCAAGGCCATTGCCAAGAGGTAACTCTTTTATCGACATGGTATGCCATATATTGACAACTCAAGTAGGATGCCCATCCTCGTGTTCTTACCTCCAGAATACATGTAGGTGCACAAGGTTTGTATAATGGAGTTTTTAATATAATGTTTGCAAGTTCCTATTTAACTTGCATTAACCCTAACTAGCTCCAATTTAGGGTTTTAGGAAAGTTAGGCTTAGGGTTGGTTAATTAAATGATTGGTGATACTATACTGATTTAGAGTCCATTATAAAGGCATGGTTCAAGTTTCATGTCGTCCCTAGGTTCCATCTCTTTTATGTGAAAATTACAAGATTCATGTTACCTATGTACAATCTAGGTCAAAAGGACTCACAATAAGCAACCAAGGTCAAGGGTCATCAAGAAATGAGAACCATGCATTTAAGATGGTTTAGATTAGTAAGGTAAAGACAAGATCAACCTATCTCAAGGATCGGTGGATGGTCACCTCAGTCTAGCCTCACAAGGGTCATCCTTATATTCAATATTACAACATGCATAACTTACATATTGAACATGTGATTTAATTGAACCATCCACCTGAAGAAGGGTCACAAAGATTAGAACAAACTGATTTGAGAGTGAAGGATATAAGAAATAGATCCATATCATGATTTGGGCACAAGAGAGACAAACAAGTCATTTGTCTCACACTAGGTCATCACTAGTTGACTTAGGGTCATCACCACTGTCATATTCAATAGTGGGGTGAATAATAGACATTAGGGTCTCAAAGAATCTTAGAAATACTGATTTCAGATATTCAAGGTAGTTGAGTATCTAATTTAGGTCAAACACTTCATTGAATCAAAGTATAACAAACATCATTATAAAGGGGATACAAATGTACATATTAGGCCATCATGAGTACAAGAAAGGTTATTAGGGTTTCCCTAGTGCTCCAACTTCATAAATTTTATGATTTAATGATTAATTAAGCATTTGGTGTCACTAGCTACAAATATTAGCATCAAATGGATAAGTTACGTCATTAGAGTATAATCAAGTGGCATAATAGCATTTAGAGTCCTTGAGGGAAAAAAGTGGTTATTAGGACCCTCTTAAAGACCAAAGATTCATGAAGTTACTGATTAAGAGATCATTGGGTAGATTGAACATCAACGGTCCCAACATTGTCATATACATGTATCAAGTGAGTTCAATATAGATAAAGTAGAATATTTCATAAAATAAGAGACCGGGAAGTGGAATTTGGATCTATGGCCAAACTCATCGTGTAGGTCTTCTTGAGTTTATTGATTTGACATATTGGTTTATTTAATTTGGACGAGAGAGGTGTTTCAAATGGAATTTTGAAGTTTTTACATTAAAGTTATATAGAAAAGGGGCTAAGTGTTACCTATATCACTTGTCCCTTGATCTGGGCTGCTAATATCTGATCAAATGGCCCACCGTGTTACTACGCACCTGCATTTGTGTGCTTGGGGATTTGTTTGGATGGAGGTTTCTAGTGGTTGACCCATGTCTCTCTAGCTCACGGTCATAGGTCGTCCATAAGTCATTCCAACTACAAACAACGATTCACCTTCTTCGGCATCCGCTGCGCTGGTGGGGAAACACCCCCTTCACCCGATGATGCGTGTTTACTACACATACTAAACACAAGTGTATGTATCGAGGAAATATATGCCAAAATAGGAACAAATATCAAACTCAGGGAAATGTGAATCCAAAAACTACTACAAATAGTAATCCAATCAACTAGACCTATGGAAAAGAGTGATTGCTTGATTAATTGACTAATTGCAAGAAGTAAAACTAAAATAATTGGTTCACAAGCACAGTTGGAATGGATTCCTTAAGAATACTATTTCACCATGGTTCAAATTGCAATTTATATCATTTCATTAATATTTATTCCTCATAACCTTGGACCAAGGGGCCAGTAGCAAGAATTACTCGGTCTCACTGCGTAATTCACTACCAAATTTAATACAAACCCCACTCTTGTAGAGATTTAATTATTAGTTTGGTGATTTGATGAATTCTATGGGTTATTTCCTTCATAGCTGTAGGCCTTATCTCTAAGTGCGGTCTCAGCTATGTAAATATACAACATGTCCAACCCTTAATTCCTCTCTCCAAGCAATTGACAGTCTAATAAATCACCTATAGTGATCAGGCATAGAAGAAATTATAGAGATATGTCCAGAAATTAAGATATATATATATATATATATGTGTGTGTGTGTGTGTGTGTGTGTGTATAACGTCAAGTACAATGCAAAATTGGGCTACTCCTAGGTCCTAAGGAACAAAGGAGTTTAGCCCCACATTATTTATGTTATCATATACATGGGAGAAGAAAAGAAAAATGTGGGAAACACTTAGAAAACTAAAGTAACCCCTGAAGAAGATGGATGGATGACTCCCTCTCTAGAATGTGTTATTTTTTTATCCTCATGCTTCAAATCCATCCACCAGAAGTGCCTAAATTGCCCAGAGTGTAGCTTTCTTCTCTCCTTTCTATGCTCCCAGTTCTTGGTTGTCATGAATGGAAAAGAACGTGATGTCTAGGTTTGGCTACACTCCTAGTCTTAGAATGGACTTAGGGCATCATTAAGTCATGAACGTTGGATTAACTGCAATCTTTAATCTGACCTGATTGCGACAAGCCAGTACTACTGACTTTTTCTTGACATATTCTGTTGAATTTCATATTCATCTCTGTTCCTTTTCTTCCTTTGTTAGTACCACTAAAAAACCTATTAGTCACACCGAGCTAATTTGATTCTTGTCAATTTTCCCAAAATTTAACAAGAAAGAACATATGTTCCACATATAATGATAAATCAATATTGAATAGTAAACATAATGAATATTTGATGCAATTAAGTGTCACATGCCAATAATGATAAATCATGCACAAATAACATCAAAATGAGCAATAAGTGCACAAATATATAGTAAAATAGCTCATGAAAAGTGACAATTATTCAATGCATCAAAATCCCCTAAGTTTAAATGTTGCTCATCCTCAAGCAACACACCTTCAGATCTATTTGAGACAATTCAGAAGAAAGACAAAGAATATGAACTTCATTTATCAAGTACCACTACTCGACGATCCTAAACTGGACCTTACGGATCACTGAACAATTAACTACTCTTAAGTGACCAAAAATATTTATTAAAGATGTCCACCCTTATATCAGTGAAATACTATCAATAGAGAAGTTAATATCATAGTCAATCAGGCATTCATTTGGTGCATCGTGTGATTCCCTATCTACATTTCTCTTTTCCTAACTACCAACTAATTGGAAGCATTTCTCTTTTTAAGAATGAATGAGGAGATCAATCATATATAGCCTACCAATAAGAGAAATGGGTGGAATGAAGTAGGAGGCTTACGAAGAATCACAAGTAACATCTGAACCATTTATGCAAAAATAAACATGATGAACCTACTTGAATGAAGGTAATGAGAGATGAATGAATCCTAATGCCTACTGATATGGGTGGAATGATATGTGCACTGAAAGTCTCATCAGTTTGATGAGAATGAAACAAAGGAATACATCATGTAGCTATTTTTATTCTCTTTGAGGAAAGATTCAGAAATGAACTCAGGGCATCCTTTGTCCCTCTTTATTTCATAATATTTTTTCCTCCTTTTTTCATTGGCCCACTATTTTAGCATGATTGAAGATTATTCTCAGGCTTCACTATAGTAACTTATTCATTTTATTTTGAGGGGTATGGATGTGTATCCCTGTACTTTATTTTTAGAAGAAAACAACATGGGTACATGATGCGAGAATGAGTGTTGTAAAAGATATGCAATCTACATGGATTTGTTATGCAACAAACCGATATCCACAAAAAAAATTTCATGTTGTAACCAAAGAGGTGTGATAGTGATACCAATTTTCTTGAGGGTGGTGGCGGTGGAGGTATTGGTGGCTTTTGGATTAAGTTATGCTAACATACATCCCTCTTGTTTGTACCACCAACTTGTGTCTTAGTGGTACCAATATAGGACATTCTCTATCCTTCTTTGAGTTATATGAGTTTGTGTCACTGACATGTGTGTCAGTGGTATCGAAAACCTTTTCCTATAGATCTATGTCTTTTGCTTAGAAAAGTTGATAGTACTGACTTGGGTGTCAGTAGCATTGACTTTCTTTTCTGGAGTCCTATGATTTTTTGAGAAAAGTTGTTCGTACTAACTTTGGTGTCGATAGTATTGACTTTCTGTATACTTTAACCTGATTAGGGTGTCGGTAGTATCGACTTTGACTCTTCCTAGAGCATCAAGGTACCTGATTACATTAACTAAAACTAATAAGAAAATTATGAAATGTGAAAAATAAACACTCCTAACAAAAAGTAAACAATGAAAATAAAAATTGGGTTGCCTCCCGTGAGCACCCTTGTTTAATGACCTAGGCATGTCAAGGTGATTTTCTTCATCCTAGGTTGTTATAGGATGGTTATGAAGATTCATCTGGAAGTATGAAATCTACTCTATCATCGTCTATCCCGAGTGTCATGTAGCCTCTACCAATGTCGGTGATCACATCGACTGTATCTTGGAATGACCTTCCTAACAACATCTTTGATCCTCATATCTTATGCATATCCATGACCAAAAAACCATCATGAAAGATGAATTTGTCGACTTAGACTAGAAAATCCTCGCATATCCTATACGACCTCACAATTGATCCATACTCCAACCCGATTGACAAGGATGTTTTTATTGGTTCCTTCAACCCCAACTTTTGAAATATAGAGAGAGGCATGAGACTTCTTCTCACCCCCAGAATCACATTGTGCTTGTTGGAAATGTTTTCTCCCTATAAAATAGGGAATGTAGAAACAACCTGGATCTTCTCTCTTCCTCAGTAACCTTACCTGGCTCATGTAACCATTTCATCAACATACAAGACATTTGTATCTTTTATTTGTCTCTTATTTCTATTAATATGACAAGATATTATTCACATCACATGCAATAATAGAACGACAAAACCAAAATCCGATCATATCTATTATCATTTAATATAATAAATTGAAGTTGGCTCTAAGATCACTGTTGGGAAATATGGCTACAGAGCAGGCGGCATAATTTTAAAATTTATCTACCATATTCCCATAATCAGTAGATCGTGCCAATAAATATAATGCAAGAAGGATGGTTTTGAGGATTTACCTGGTCCTGGAGCAAGTCCAATGACAATCCTCATCATGTTAGATGCACAATTCTAAATCTTGGTTGCAATGAGACTCATCTAAATGCTGCTCCTCCTTGTTAGCACTACAGACTGTAGTGATGAATGCATATTCATCATGATTTTCAATCGTCTTTTTTAACTCTTTTTTATTCAATACATCCATTTTCAGTTACTAAATATCAAAATGTGCAAAATTTCCTAATTGGTTCAATTATCAAGGTTTCTAACTGAGTTTATGTTGATTTTGTTGGATCCTAGATGGGTGATTAGATGCTCTAGAGGGGGGGTGAATAGAGCTGAAAGCACTTAAACAAAATTCATTAAACCTTCAAAATATATGACAAGATAAGGTTGCTAAATAGGCAATTTGAGTGCAACTAAATCATGCATAGCAAGGATAAGAGATATTGAACATGCACCAATTAGACAAGCTATTTAGAGTGGTTCCACACTTCAAACTAGAAGTGTGTCAGTCCACTTGCCTAGAGAGGTCAACCTCTAGGACTTCCAACAATTGCACTCTTATATTCACTTATAAGACTTACAATACATGACCAACAAAGGACTTACCTATCCAATAGAAAGAGTCTTCAACCTTACCAAGGACTTACCCACTTTGCAAGAGTCTTCGGCCTTCTCCAAGGACTTACCCACTCTTGCACAAGTCTTCGTCCTTGTAGGAATTACCCACTCTTCTAGGATCTTCCGCCTTTGACTTCACCTTCACTCGGAGAAGCTTCCACCAAGGTCTTACCTACTTGAGCTTGAGTCTTTTGCCTTCTCCAAGGGCTTACCCACTCTAACTCCAAGTCTTCTGCCTTGATCTTCACCAAGGGACGCCTTCTGTTGTTCTTCTTCACCTCTCTTGGACAAGAGAGAGAACCTTCATCTTCATGATTGCAAATGAGAGAAGTGGAGGTGGTGGAAGTGAGAGCCTCACAAGATATACAAGTAGTACTAGCTCTCTTACAGATTTCCTACTCACTCTAATGGATGTAGCAAGTGATTAATCTTAGAGAGAGAGAGGAGGCTGTAGGAAGCACTCAACTATAGAATAGGAACCTCACAAAGAGTTTGCAATGAATGCTCAACCTTGGAATGAAGCCCAAGGGGTCCTATTTATAGCTGGGGATGCCTCTTAACCTTTGGGAACACTTATGAACGAAAACTAGCCATTTTGTGGCTTGCAACGAATCTATTTTCACTTGTTGCAACTCCACAATGGCTAGAAACACTTTTATGCACTTTTCCGTACAGTGCAATCGGTCGAGTTATGATGGGTGTAACTCGACCGATCAAGTAGGAGGCAAACCGATGTTCAAAGGATCTGTCGAGTTTGTCTTGAGGAAACTCGACCGACCATTTCAACTGGAAATGGCCTAGTACCCAATCGGCCGAGTTCTGTGAGTGCACAACTCGACCGATGCAATCTTCAGAAAATCGACAAAGGTTGATCGGTCAAGTTTCAGGGTGGGAAACTCGACCGACCAAGTGCCTGCAATTGATTTTCTAAGATGCATCTAAAGTGCTCTAATTTTCGATCTAAGTGTTCTTGATATTTTTCTAAGCTAAATTACAAGTCATACAATCATTACAAGTGATTTACAACATGATTCTAATGGATATACATCATATTACAAAAATGTGCACTTGTATGAATTTGACTTGTCTTTTCTCCAATTTGAGATGCGCAAGTTAGGGCATTTGGAGTGTGTCTATACCTAATCTGAAATTACTCAAGTAGAGACATTAGACACCAATATGTGGAATGGTTAGTCATCATCAAAACACGGGTTTAGTCAATTTAGATGTGAGTCAACATTGACCTAATTGACCTTGAGTCAACATTCTCCCCCTTTTGAAGATGACAAACCATTCCATAAATGTATTGAAAGCATTTAAGTAAATTCATACCTTTGGAGAAACCTAGGGGTTTCAATAGAATGGAGTTCATATGCTCCCCCTCAATTGATGTGCATGGAGTTTTCATACTCCCCCTCAATTGACGCTATTTCTCCTGCATGGTTAGCTTTCATAACATTTAGAGAATACTATGTCTTCTACTCACATATGTTCTACACATATATGTCTTCTCCCCTTTACATGGACATGCTTCTCCTCTTCATGTAAGACATACCTTCTTTCTCTTTTAAAAGAAGACATACCTTTCTCCCCCTTTGTCATTTCAAAAAGAGGGGTTATGAAGAAAATAAGAAACATCACTTGTTAAAGAGAAAGGAGATAACACAAATATATAAGGAGAGTAGAAGAGAACAGATAGGGGCTTGTCCAAGCATAGAAAGAAAAGCAAGTTAAATCATATACTTGAACAACCCAAAAAGCAAGATAAAGTGCTGCAGAAAAATAAAAAATCACAATTTTGACCCTCAAGATGATGGAATTTGACCAAAAACCATCGGAGCTCATGGCGAAGCAATGAGTCTTGCCTATGCATGAAAAACATTAGTCTTGCACCAAAAATTGAAACTGGAGTAAAATCTGCATAAGAACCAAAAATACTCCAATTTCTACATATAATGTAGATCTATGTACCCTGCATCACAATGTTATGCAAGCAACTCAAGATAGTAGATATGGAATTTAAGGAACAATCTTGAGCATGTATGAGACAAGATACAAGCATAGCATATAGATGAGAAAATATTCCAATTATAAATAGGGTTAGAACTACATGTATATGAACTACTAGTAGATGATATCACAAGTTAGGACTACTAGTAGGATCTAGATCATAGCAAGAGATACCAAAATATATACAAGATAAAGCAAGCTATGATTAGATGTAGAGATATATCCAGACAAGGAGATAAGCAATTTTAGAAGCATGAAAGGATATAACTCACTAGATATGCATCCTTACCATAAGATGATTATCCCAAAAAATCTCAAGATTGTATCACAACAAGATATACACCTAGATAGATGTAGCAAGTTAGAGCACAACGGAAGCGATTTTAGACACAACCAAGAGATCCAAAGAGATCATCATCAAAACCTACAAAACAACTCAAAGCAAGTAATTGCAAGATATAGATATACCAATTTAGAGAAATTAGAGAGATAGAGTTGTAGGCAAGATAGGCAATTTAGAACATGGCAATATGCATATATAAAGGTACCAAATGAGAGTGCCAAAGAATAAGGCTATTGGTTGAGAAACTCTAGTTGAGAGGGAAATTCTCAATCAATAAGCCAACTGTGTATTCTGTGCACAGTGTTATCGGTCGAGTTCTGTGCATTGTCAACTCGACCGATGACAGCTGTTGGCAACACCCATTGGTGCCCATCGATCGAGTTTCACTAGGGCAAACTCGACCGACAGACCAGCTGTCAAAGAGCACATGTATTTCATAAAAAACACATTTAAAGGCATGATAAAAATACAAACCATATCCAAACATGTCTAATCAAGTTAGTAATGCACTATAGAAGCATTAGAAACAGTTTTTGAGCAAGAGTGTGAAGAGAAACACAAAATGCCACTTTTGACTCAAAAGCCATATGTATAGTGCACACTAACTTGACAAAAACAAGTTAGGATAGGTTATAAGCAAGAGAAACATTACCTTTGTGCTTACCATTCCTTTTCCATTTGTTGTCACTCTCTACACATCTCACCTTTCTTGTTTCATGTGGATTGAGAAGTCAATTAGCAATTCAATAGCTCAAGTCAATCCATTTGTAAATACCTACAAGAAGAAAGATGAAATGATCCCCAATCATGTTTTTGGGTCCGGAGGGGTTAGTTTAGCAACCCAAATCCTATTGCTCTTGGGTGCTTTCCTAAAAGGACAACAAGTAGAATAATGACCAATTTCATTGCATTAATTACATGTGCCCATAGTCTTGGAACTAGAGGATTCTCCATGGAATATTGGAGGTCCTTTATCTTTGTTGTTCCCTTCACTACTATCATACCCTAAACCATGTCTACCAATTTGTTTAGTAGTATGGTGTAGGATGTCATTAAGACTCTTTTTACCAACTAAGAATCTTTGCAAGGATGATCTCAAACTGTCATTATCATGCTTAAGAGAAGCAATAGTAGAAGACAAATTATAGATATTATCTCTAGCATGCAAAAGATCATTTTCTAAGCAAAGAGTTTTAGTTAAATAAGAATCTCTATCAATATGAAGAGCAGCAACATCATTCTCTCTATTAGTATAACTAGAACAAGGTTCATGCCCATTGATTTTAGCAAGCAAGGAGGCATTTTCTATTTCTAATTCATGCAAGACAAAATTTTTATCCTTGTTTTCAGATTTAAGAACATCAATGTCATGCATGAGAGAATCAACAATTAAATTATGCTCTTCATTAGAACTAGGCATGAGAGGTTGAGCTTCTAGAAATTTAATCTTATCAAGTAAACTAGCATTTTCAAGTTTAAGAGAGTCTACTTGGCTAAGACAATCATTTTTATCAATAACCAAGCAAGAATTAGCATATTCAAGATCATCTAGTTCTATATGCAAATTATCAACAATTTTAGCAAGCTTTTTCTTTTTCTTTTTAGAAGACATATAAGAGGCACAAATATCATGAATAATAGCAATTAAAGATTCTTTTTCTAAAGAGTCTAGATTTACCTCACTTGAGTCTTCACTTGTTGACGCTATAAGGGCAAAATGGTATTCTCCTTCATCATTAGAGCTTGAGCTTGATCCTTCACATGAATCTTCACTTGAGCTTGAGTTGGAGGAGCCACTTGAGCTTGATTGCCATTTCTCCTTCTTGTGAAGATGGGTATTTTTGCCTTGTGGGCAATCTTCCTTATAGTGACCCTTCTTTCCACATGTGAAGCACCAGATGGAGGAGGACTTGCCTTTATAGAGTTTACCCTTGGAGTACATGGCATCTTCTTCAACTCGAGAGGATGGAGAAGCTTGACCAACAATAGCCTTGATTTGAGCTTTGATTTCAGCCTTCTTCATTCTCTTGAGTTCTTTCTCCTCTTGTCTTTCTAATTCCTCCCTCTTGTCAAGTGTGGATTCATGTGCTTGTAGATTTCCAATGAGCTCTTTAATAGGAATATCCCTAAGAGACCTTGCTTCTTCAATAGAAGTCACTTTGGATTCCCACCTCTTGGGGAGAGTTCTAAGGATCTTTGAGTTGATCTCTCCACTAGACATAGGATGTCCTAGAACAACAAGACCATTCAAGATGGTGTTGAGCCTTGAGTACATGTTGGCTATGCTCTCCTCCTTTCCCATCTTGAAGTTCTCAAGCAACCCTTTGAGCATGTAGACTTTGCTTTCCTTCGCTTGATCTGTCCCTTCATAAGTGATGCAAAGCTTTCTCCATACCTCATAGGCCGTCTCACAAGAGGAAATCCATTTGAACTCGGTGGGGGTCATGGAGGCATATAGGATGTGCATGGCTCTAGCATTCAAAGTTGCTTTCATCAAGGTGGCTTCATCCCATTCTTCAATATTTGTCTTTGGTAGAATGTATGGGCTGTTCACCATTTGCCACATCGCGAGACTCGGTCCTTGGATGTAGAATTGAAGTCTTCTTCTCCAATAGAGGAAGTTTCTCCCATCAAAGATTGGAAGGCTGGTCGAGAGTCTCCCTCCTAGGTAGTCACCCATCTTCTCCTACTTGTTGAAGTATACTTGGAGAAGACCCGCTCTGATACCACTTGTTGGATCCTAGATGGGTGATTAGATGCTCTAGAGGGGGGGTGAATAGAGCTGAAAGCACTTAAACAAAATTCATTAAACCTTCAAAATATATGACAAGATAAGGTTGCTAAATAGGCAATTTGAGTACAACTAAATCATGTATAAGAAGGATAAGAGATATTGAACATGCACCAATTAGACAAGCTATTTAGAGTGGTTCCACACTTCAAACTAGAAGTGTGTCAGTCCACTTGCCTAGAGAGGTCAACCTCTAGGACTTCCAACAATTGCACTCTTATATTCACTTATAAGACTTACAATACATGACCAACAAAGGACTTACCTATCCAATAGAAAGAGTCTTCAACCTTACCAAGGACTTACCCACTTTGCAAGAGTCTTCGGCCTTCTCCAAGGACTTACCCACTCTTGCACAAGTCTTCGGCCTTGTAGGGATTACCCACTCTTCTTGGATCTTCCGCCTTTGACTTCACCTTCACTCGGAGAAGCTTCCACCAAGGTCTTACCTACTTGAGCTTGAGTCTTTTGCCTTCTCTAAGGGCTTACCCACTCTAGCTCCAAGTCTTCTGCCTTGATCTTCACCAAGGGACGCCTTCCCTTGTTCTTCTTCACCTCTCTTAGACAAGAGAGAGAACCTTCATCTTCATGATTGCAAATGAGAGAAGTGGAGGTGGTGGAAGTGAGAGCCTCACAAGATATACAAGTAGTACTAGCTCTCTTACAGATTTCCTACACACTCTAATGAATGTAGCAAGTGTTGGATAAATTGGATATTATGATAAATCCCTTTGTTTCGATGATGACAAACATTTCATTCTTGTTGATCTAACGTGCTACTTGAGTTTTGCAGGAATAAAGTGGATGACAAAGTTCTAGGGAAACTATACGCTTGAATGATTGTAAATGTCATGCAATGTAATCAATTGTAAACTTGTACAAACATATAATGTACAAGTACTTAGATTTCATGTAAATCAAGCGTTAGATCTTCCCTAGCCAATCACCACACTTAGATAGGTCATCCCCTTCAAATAGGATCACATATGCACACTCATACACATACATAGTGCCTTAATTGAAAGATTGAAACAGGGTCAATCTCGGTCGACCACACTCCTCGACCGAGACACTCTCGGTCGACAAACTTCTCGACCGAGAATGACCCAAGTAGCCGTTAGACACAGCTGACAAAGTAGTTGGTAGTTGCAAATGAACGTTGATCCAGAGAGCCTGTCGGTCGACAAAACTTCGACCGAGTAGGTATCTCGGTCGACAATTTGTCGACCGAGATGGTCTCTGACAGCAACTGCAGAATAAAGTAACTAGCCGTTACTAATGCACCTAACTTATTCCTAACGGCTAGTTAAGCACTTAGAAACCCCTAGAAGTTGTCTAGAATGTCCTTAAGCATCCATAGGTCATTCCTATAAATAGGACATGCCTTAGGACACCTAAATACACCTAAGCTACACTTTTGCTATACTTGAGCTTGAATACTCATTAGCAATCTGTTTTGAGCAATAGAGCAATTCCAACATTGGCTATTCATTCCCATTGCTCTAATTTCGTGTCCTATAGGCTAGCATCTCCTTTCCACAACACTTACACTTCTACACTCATTGGTTAGGAGATCAATACGCTTGATATAGGAAAATCAAGCCTTGTGCTTAAAAGGATAAGTTGTAATTTCTGTTTTCTTTCTTGTTCCCTATTATTGTTTGTACTCTCCTTGCTACTCCTAGGTTGAAGGCTGCGGATTGGAGAGGGTAAAGATCTTCTTGGCGAAGAAGGAGACTTTGAGCTACTTCAGAAGGCTGGTGCAACGGGAGGTTACTTCTAGAGAGGAAGGCTACTTCAAGGGGGAGCTTGAAGTTACTTCATAGAAGGCTACCTCAAAGTTGGTGCACCTACTTCAGGGTGAAGGCTGTTCAAAGGGTGTAAAGGAAAGTATTGTATTTTGTATAAATCCTCGAGAGGTAATAAAATAAATACTTTCAAATCCCGGTTGGGTAAGCAACCGGGTAGTGGACTGACAACTATAGTATTTGCTATAGTTGGAACCACTCTAAACACCTGTCTCTTTCTTCTAATTTCAATTTTGGTTGTTTGAATTCAATAAATTGTTAAAATAATTCAAAAACTCTATTCACCCCCCCTCTAGTAGTTTTTCAATTGGTATCAGAGCAGGCTTCAAGGAACCCTAACCAGGTCTTGAAGAATGGAGGGTAATGGTGATTACAATCACAACAAAAGGTGCTGCTTGGACAAAACTACAACATGTTGCAATTGGTGCTTAGGAACAAGCCACACAACAACTAGATGCCCATGGAGATCAAAGAAGGAAGATGAGCACAAAGATTGTCTTATTGCTAAAACTAGTGAAGAAGAAGAAGAGGTAAGTCTTTCTGATTTATCTAAAGAAGAACTAGTTGCTAGTCTTGAAGAAACACATATTAAATATGTTGAGTGCAAGAAGAAATTAAAGAAATCTATTAAAGCAAATGATGAGTTAAATGCTAGACTTCTTGCTCTTACATCTGAAAATGAAGATTTATATGCTAAATTAAATGATCTTGGTTTTGAAAAAGATAGCATTATTTCTGAAAATCATACTTTGAAATCATCTCTAAGTAGTAGTAATGTGAAGATTTTTACTCTAGAAACAAATTATGATCTTCTATCTCAAGAAAAGGTTGGATTACTTGCAAAGTTAAATGATCTTCAAAAACAACCTGTCTTGTGTACACATCTAGATTATGATAATATAATGAAAGAAAGGAATTCTTTATCATCTAATCTAGATCAAGCAAAACTAGATATTAAGAAAAGAATGGATGAGATTGCTAAGTTGCACCAAGAAGTTAGTAGGTTAAGCAACAATGGAATCCTTGATAAAATATTGGATGATTCCTATCATAAAATTGGGAGAAGAGGACTAGGTTACAAGCCTAAGGGGAAATCTTATCAACAACCTAGTTGGAGAAAGACACGAGAACATCAATCTATATATGTACCTAAAGGAACAAATACATTTGTACCAAAGAACAACCTAGAAAAAAACCATAGAAAAAGACTTGAGGTTGATTCTATATGTTGCCATTATTGCTTACGTCTTGGACACTACTCTTTTTCATTCCCATACAAGAAAAAGGATGTTGAGTTGGTATGGGTTCCAAAACCCCCAAATTGAATTGATTAGACTAAGTTGAGATATGACCGAAGACTTCAAATTGCATATCCTTATGTCTATCTCAACTTAACATAAAGAGATACAAAATGATTCAAGTAACTAAAATTTCTAACTTGAAAATTTATCTCAATTAAGGTCCTCAAAACTCAAAGATTTGAATATGAATGTTACTTTGATATTCATATGCTTTATCTCAACTAAAACTGATTTTTAAATTGCATAATTGAATTAAATATAGTCTATATTTTACTTGGAATCAATAAATAGTTCTGAAGATAATACAGAAACCTTATCGGTCGAGAAATCTTCGACCGAGCAGTCAGTCGGTCGAGAAATCTTCGACTGAACAGGTCACTGATTTCAGTCTGCAGTAACATTGCTGAATAATTTGATTGATCAAGTGGCTATCTATTTGCTGTTAATGACTGTTTTACATGCAAAACAAGTTGAAGATCATTTTTGAATATAAATGATATCATTTCTATTGATCCTCTAAATAAGGAAAAACTGAAAATCATGTTTAGAAATCACTATTTTATAATGTTTTACATGATTTTTTAAGCATCTCCTGGTCTATCTATATAGAAATCATGTGTTATGACATCTAGTTTAAATGATCACAATCACTGTATTTCATGGAATTATCATTTTATTGTTCTATCATTACATCATGGATATGCTTTCACTATTTTATCATTCAGCTCATAAAGATGATGCTATGTTACATAGAACAAATAGATAATGATTATTGTATGCGTGGATCTTTGATGATACATAAAATAACTTTAAGGTTTGCAAAACATAAAATAAAGAATTTCTCAATTGGTATCTATAAGAAATTGAGATATCATTCATGCCTTCAAGGATATATGTCTTTTCTTGAAGAATCACATGATAGGACTTGATTTATGCACTCATAGTAAAAAGGACATCATTCATAATAAGTTTTATTCAAAGTAATTTAATTGATATCTCTTTAAGTTACCTGCAAAATTTATACTTCACATGTGAAATCTACAGATTTTTGCCTCTTGGTTGAAATAAAATTTATCCAAGGGGCGCTATGGTCGTAGTCAAGGGCGACCTAAAATAAGATTTGACAAAATGCTTATTTGGACATCATTTTATTATACTTAATCTTAGTATACTTTTGATAAAGGTCAAAATCATAATTTAAAATTATTTGTGACCTTCGAAGCATCAAACTGCTTAAATTGTAAGATTAAGGGGGAGCTCATAACAACAAATTGGTTTAATTGATTAAGAAGCTTAGAAAAACATTGTAAACATCATTTGAAGCTTGTTACGACCTTAGTATTTTTACTCTTGATTATGAATAAATCTATGAATTTCATAAAAATGATATATCTTGTACTTAAAGGAACTCTCTAAACTAATCAGGGCTTAACATCCCTTGCATTTGGTTGGAGACATTTTTATGCACTCTAAGATTAAAGGATTCTCATTTAATTTAGGGCTTAACATCACTTGATAAATGAGAAATAAATATACATACATCATAAGCTTAAGGGAATCTCATATCATTTCAAGGCTTAACATCCTTTGCAAATGATTGAGAAACAAATTGTGGATAAATTAGACAAAAATCCATGTTCCTAACAGGATATCTATTTAAGGGGGAGCATAATATAAAATTAAGGGGGAGAAGAAAATAAAATATTCAACTTGGATATCTTTTTGAAATGACAAAGGGGGAGAAAGAATATAAAATAAAAAATATAAATAAGTTTCATAACATCTTGGCCAGCACTCACTTGCAAAACATAAATGGCTACAAAAGGTAATTTTCAGGTATGAAACTCACATGCTTTATATTTCCTTATTTCATATTTAGGAAATGTTTGTCATCTTCAAAAAGGGGGAGATTGTTGGATAAATTGGATATTATGATAAATCCCTTTGTTTCGATGATGACAAACATTTCATTCTTGTTGATCTAACGTGCTATTTGAGTGTTGCAGGAATAAAGTGGATGACAAAGTTCTAGGGAAACTATACGCTTGAATGATTGTAAATGTCATGCAATGTAATCAATTGTAAACTTGTACAAACATATAATGTACAAGTACTTAGATTTCATGTAAATCAAGCGTTAGATCTTCCCTAGCCAATCACCACACTTAGAGAGGTCATCCCCTTCAAATAGGATCACATATGCACACTCATACACATACATAGTGCCTTAATTGAAAGATTGAAATAGGGTCAATCTCGGTCGACCACACTCCTCGACCGAGACACTCTCGGTCGACAAACTTCTCGACCGAGAATGACCCAAGTAGCCGTTAGACACAGCTGACAAAGTAGTTGGAAGTTGCAAATGAACGTTGATCCAGAGAGCCTGTCGGTCGACAAAACTTCGACCGAGTAGGTATCTCAGTCGACAATTTGTCGACTGAGATGGTCTCTGACAGCAACTGCAGAATAAAGTAACTAGCCGTTACTAATGCACCTAACTTATTCCTAACGGCTAGTTAAGCACTTAGAAACCCCTAGAAGTTGTCTAGAACGTCCTTAAGCATCCATAGGCCATTCCTATAAATAGGACATGCCTTAGGACACCTAAATACACCTAAGCTACACTTGTGCTATACTTGAGCTTGAATACTCATTAGCAATCTGTTTTGAGCAATAGAGCAATTCCAACATTGGCTATTCATTCCCATTGCTCTAATTTCGTGTCCTATAGGCTAGCATCTCCTTTCCACAGCACTTACACTTCTACACTCATTGGTTAGGAGATCAATACGCTTGATATAGGAAAATCAAGCCTTGTGCTTAAAAGGATAAGTTGTAATTTCTGTTTTCTTTCTTGTTCCCTATTATTGTTTGTACTCTCCTTGCTACTCCTAGGTTGAAGGCTGCGGATTGGAGAGGGTAAAGATCTTCTTGGCGAAGAAGGAGACTTTGAGCTACTTCAGAAGGCTGGTGCAACGGGAGGTTACTTCTAGAGAGGAAGGCTACTTCAAGGGGGAGCTTGAAGTTACTTCATAGAAGGCTACCTCAAAGTTGGTGCACCTACTTCAGGGTGAAGGCTGTTCAAAGGGTGTAAAGGAAAGTATTGTATTTTGTATAAATCCTCGAGAGGTAATAAAATAAATACTTTCAAATCCCGGTTGGGTAAGCAACCGGGTAGTGGACTGACAACTATAGTATTTGCTATAGTTGGAACCACTCTAAACACCTGTCTCTTTCTTCTAATTTCAATTGTGGTTGTTTGAATTCAATAAATTGTTAAAATAATTCAAAAACTCTATTCACCCCCCCCTCTAGTAGTTTTTCAGCAAGTGATTAAGCTTAGAGAGAGAGAGGAGGCTGTAGGAAGCACTCAACTATAGAATAGGAACCTCACAAAGAGTTTGCAATGAATGTTCAACCTTGGAATGAAGCCCAAGGGGTCCTATTTATAGATGGGGATGCCTCTTAACCTTTGGGAACACTTTTGAACGAAAACTAGCCGTTTTGTGGCTTGCAACGGATCTATTTTCACTTGTTGCAACTCCACAACAGCTAGGAACACTTTTCTGCACTTTTCCGTACAGTGCAATCGGTCGAGTTATGATGGGTGTAACTCGACCGATCAAGTAGGAGGCAAACCGATGTTCAAAGGATCGGTCGAGTTTGTCCTGAGGAAACTCGACCGACCATTTCAACTGGAAATGGCCTACTACCCAATCGGTTGAGTTCTGTGAGTGCACAACTCGACCGATGCAATCTTCAGAAAATCGACCAAGGTTGATCGGTCGAGTTTCAAGGTGGGAAACTCGACCGACCAAGTGCCTGTAATTGATTTTTTAAGATGCATATAAAGTGCTCTAATTTTCGATCTAAGTGTTCCTGATATTTTTCTAAGCTTAATTACAAGTCATACAATCATTACAAGTGATTTACAACATGATTCTAATGGATATACATCATATTACAAAAATGTGCACTTGTATGAATTTGACTTGTCTTTTCTCCAATTTGAGATGCGCAAGTTAGGGCATTTGGAGTGTGTCTATACCTAATCTGAAATTACTCAAGTAGAGACATTAGACACCAATATGTGGAATGGTTAGTCATCATCAAAACACGGGTTTAGTCAATTTAGAAGTGAGTCAACATTGACCTAATTGACCTTGAGTCAACATTCTCCCCCTTTTTGAAGATGACAAACCATTCCATAAATGTATTGAAAGCATTTAAGTAAATTCATATCTTTGGAGAAACCTAGGGGTTTCAATAGAATGGAGTTCATATGCTCCCCCTCAATTGATGCGCATGGAGTTTTCATACTCCCCCTCAATTGATGCTATTTCTCCTGCATGGTTAGCTTTCATAACATTTAGAGAATACCATGTCTTCTACTCACATATGTTCTACACATATATGTCTTCTCCCCTTTACATGGACATGCTTCTCCTCTTCATGTAAGACATACCTTCTTCCTCTTTTAAAAGAAGACATACCTTTCTCCCCCTTTGTCATTTCAAAAAGAGGGGTTATGAAGAAAATAAGAAACATCACTTGTTAAAGAGAAAGGAGATAACACAAATATATATAAGAAGAGTAGAAGAGAACAGATAGGGGCTTGTCCAAGCATAGAAAGAAAAGCAAGTTAAATCATATACTTGAACAACCCAAAAAGCAAGATAAAGTGCTGCAGAAAAATAACGAATCACAATTTTGACCCTCAAGATGGAATTTGACCAAAAACCATCGGAGATCATGGCGAAGCAATGAGTCTTGTCTCTGCATGAAAAACACTAGTCTTGCACCATAAACTAAAACTGGAGTAAAATCTGCATAAGAACAAAAAATACTCCAATTTCTACATATAATATAGATCTATGTACCTTGTATCACAATGTTATGCAAGCAACTCAACATAGTAGATATGCAATTTAAGGAACAATCTTGAGCATGTATGAGACAAGATACAAGCATAGCATATAGATGAGCAAATATTCCAATTATAAATAGGGTTAGAACTACATGTATATGAACTACTAGTAGATGATATCACAAGTGAGGACTACTAGTAGGATCTAGATCATAGCAAGAGATACCAAAAGATATACAAGATAAAGCAAGCTATGATTAGATGTAGAGATATATCCAAACAAGGAGATAAGCAATTTTAGAAGCATGAAAGGATATAACTCACTAGATATGCATCCTTACCATAAGATGATTATCCCTAAGAATCTCAAGATTGTATCACAACAAGATATACACCTAGATAGATGTAGCAAGTTAGAGCACAACGGAAGCGATTTTAGACACAACCAAGAGATCCAAAGAGATCATCATCAAAACCTGCAAAACAACTCAAAGCAAGTAATTGCAAGATATAGATATACCAATTTAGAGAAATTAGAGAGATAGAGTTGTAGGCAAGATAGGAAATTTAGAACATGGAAATATGCATATATAAAGGTACCAAATGAGAGTGCCAAAGAATAAGGCTATTGGTTGAGAAACTCTAGTTGAGAGGGAAATTCTCAATCAATAAGCCAACTGTGTATTCTGTGCACATTGTTATCAGTCGAGTTTTGTGCATTGTCAACTCGACCGATGACAGCTGTTGGCAACACCCATTGGTGCCCATCGGTCGAGTTTCACTAGGGCAAACTCGACCGACAGACCAGCTGTCAAAGAGCACATATATTTCATAAAAAACACATTTAAAGGCATGATAAAAATACAAACCATATCCAAACATGTCTAATCAAGTTAGTAATGCACTATAGAAGCATTAGAAATAGTTTTTGAGCAAGAGTGTGAAGAGAAACACAAAATGCCACTTTTGACTCAAAAACCATATGTATAGTGCACACTAACTTGACAAAAACAAGTTAGGATAGGTTATAAGCAAGAGAAACATTACCTTTGTGCTTACCATTCCTTTTCCATTTGTTTTCACTCTCTACACATCTCACCTTTCTTCTTTCATGTGGATTGAGAAGTCAATTAGCAATTCCATAGCTCAAGTCAATCCATTTGTAAATACCTACAAGAAGAAAGATGAAATGATCCCCAATCATGTTTTTGGGTCCGGAGGGGTTAGTTTAGCAACCCAAATCCTATTTCTCTTGGGTGCTTTCCTAAAAGGACAACAAGTAGAATAATGACCAATTTCATTGCAATAATTACATGTGCCCATAGTCTTAGAACTAGAGGATTCTCCATGGAATATTGGATGTCCTTTATCTTTGTTGTTCCCTTGACTACTATCATACCCTAAACCATGTCTACCAATTTGTTTAGTAGTATGGTGTAGGATGTCATTACGACTCTTTTTACCAACTAAGAATCTTTGCAAGGATGATCTCAAACTGTCATTATCATGCTTAAGAGAAGCAATAGTAGAAGACAAATTATAGATATTATCTCTAGCATGCAAAAGATCATTTTCTAAGCAAAGAGTTTTAGTTAAATAAGAATCTCTATCAATATGAAGAGCAGCAACATCATTCTCTCTATTAGTATAACTAGAACAAGGTTCATGCCCATTGATTTTAACAAGCAAGGAGGCATTTTCTATTTCTAATTCATGCAAGACAAAATCTTTGTCCTTGTTTTCAGATTTAAGAACATCAATGTCATGCATGAGAGAATCAACAATTAAATTATGCTCTTCATTAGAACTAGGCATGAGAGGTTGAGCTTCTAGAAATTTAATCTTATCAAGTAAACTAGCATTTTCAAGTTTAAGAGAGTCTACTTGGCTAAGACAATCATTTTTATCAATAAGCAAGCAAGAATTAGCATATTCAAGATCGTCTAGTTATATATGCAAATTATCAACAATTTTAGCAAGCTTTTTCTTTTTCTTTTTAGAAGACTTATAAGAGGAAAAAATATCATGAATAATAGCAATTAAATATTCTTTATCTAAAGAGTCTAGATTTACCTCACTTGAGTCTTCACTTATTGACTCTATAAGGGCAAAATGGCATTCTCCTTCATCACTAGAGCTTGAGCTTGATCCTTCACATGAATCTCCACTTGAGCTTGAGTTGGAGGAGCCCCTTGAGCTTGATTGCCATTTCTCCTTCTTGTGAAGATGGGTCTTTTTGCATTGTGGGCAATCTTCCTTGTAGTGACCCTTCTTTCCACATGTGAAGCATCAGATGGAGGAGGACTTGCCTTTATAGAGTTTACCCTTGGAGTACATGGAATCTTCTTCAACTTGAGAGGATGGAGAAGCTTGACCAACAATAGCCTTGATTTGAGCTTTGATTTCAGCCTTCTTCATTCTCTTGAGTTCTTTCTCCTCTTGTCTTCTAATTCCTCCCTCATGTCAAGTGTGGCTTCATGTGCTTGTAGATTTCCAATGAGCTCTTCAATAGGAATATCCCTAAGAGACCTTGCTTCTTCAATATAAGTCACTTTGGATTCCCACCTCTTGGGGAGAGTTCTAAGGATCTTTGAGTTGATCTCTCCACTAGACATAGGATGTCCTAGAACAAAAAGACCATTCAAGATGGTGTTGAGCCTTGAGTACATGTTGGCTATGCTCTCCTCCTTTCCCACCTTGAAGTTCTCAAGCAACCCTTTGAGCATGTAGACTTTGCTTTCCTTCACTTGATCTGTCCCTTCATAAGTGATGCAAAGCTTTCTCCATACCTCATAGGCCGTCTCACAAGAGGAAATCCAATTGAACTCGGTGGGGGTCATGGAGGCATATAGGATGTGCATGGCTCTAGCATTCAAAGTTGCTTTCATCAAGGTGGCTTCATCCCATTCTTCAATATTTGTCTTTGGTAGAATGTATGGGCTGTTCACCATTTGCCACATCTTGAGACTTGATCCTTGGATGTAGAATTGAAGTCTTCTTCTCCAATAGAGGAAGTTGCTCCCATCAAAGATTGGAAGGCTGGTCGAGAGTCTCCCTTCTAGGTAGTCACCCATCTTCTCCTACTTGTTGAAGTATGCTTGGAGAAGACCTGCTCTGATACCACTTGTTGGATCCTAGATGGGTGATTAGATGCTCTAGAGGGGGGGTGAATAGAGCTGAAAGCACTTAAACAAAATTCATTAAACCTTCAAAATATATGACAAGATAAGGTTTCTAAATAGGCAATTTGAGTGCAACTAAATCATGCATAGCAAGGATAAGAGATATTGAACATGCATCAATTACACAAGCTATTTAGAGTGGTTCCACACTTCAAACTAGAAGTGTGTCAGTCCACTTGCCTAGAGAGGTCAACCTCTAGGACTTCCAACAATTGCACTCTTATATTCACTTATAAGACTTACAATACATGACCAAAAAAGGACTTACCTATCCAATACAAAGAGTCTTCAACCTTACCAAGGACTTACCCACTTTGCAAGAGTCTTCGGCCTTCTCCAAGGACTTACCCACTCTTGCACAAGTCTTCAGCCTTGTAGGAATTACCCACTCTTCTTGGATCTTCCGCCTTTGACTTCACCTTCACTCGGAGAAGCTTCCACCAAGGTCTTACCTACTTGAGCTTGAGTCTTTTGCCTTCTCCAAGGGCTTACCCACTCTAGCTCCAAGTCTTCTGCCTTGATCTTCACCAAGGGACGCCTTCCCTTGTTCTTCTTCACCTCTCTTGGACAAGAGAGAGAACCTTCATCTTCATGATTGCAAATGAGAGAAGTGGAGGTGGTGGAAGTGAGAGCCTCACAAGATATACAAGTAGTACTAGCTCTCTTACAGATTTCCTACTCACTCTAATGGATGTAGCAAGTGATTAAGCTTAGAGAGAGAGAGGAGGCTGTAGGAAGCACTCAACTATAGAATAGGAACCTCACAAAGAGTTTGCAATGAATGCTCAACCTTGGAATGAAACCCAAGGGGTCCTATTTATAGCTGGGGATGCCTCTTAACCTTTGGGAACACTTATGAACGAAAAGTAGCCATTTTGTGGCTTGCAACAGATCTATTTTCACTTGTTGCAACTCCACAATGGCTAGAAACACTTTTCTGCACTTTTCCGTACACTGCAATCGGTCGAGTTATGATGGGTGTAACTCGACCGATCAAGTAGGAGGCAAACCGATGTTCAAAGGATCGGTCGAGTTTGTCCTGAGGAAACTCGACCGACCATTTCAACTGGAAATGGCCTACTACCCAATCGGTCGAGTTCTGTGAGTGCACAACTCGACCGATGCAATCTTCAGAAAATCGACCAAGGTTGATCGGTCGAGTTTTAGGGTGGGAAACTCGACCAACCAAGTGCTTGTAATTGATTTTCTAAGATGCATCTAAAGTGCTCTAATTTTCGATCTAAGTGTTCCTGATATTTTTCTAAGCTTAATTACAAGTCATACAATCATTACAAGTGATTTACAACATGATTCTAATGCACATACATCATATTACAAAAACGTGCACTTGTATGAATTTGACTTGTCTTTTCTCCAATTTGAGATGCGCAAGTTAGGGCATTTGGAGTGTGTCTATACCTAATCTAAAACTACTCAAGTAGAGACATTAGACACCAATATGTGGAATGGTTAGTCATCATCAAAACACAGGTTTAGTTAATTTAGACGTGAGTCAACATTGACCTAATTGACCTTGAGTCAACATTCTCCCCCTTTTTGAAGATGACAAACCATTCCATAAATGTATTGAAAGCATTTAAGTAAATTCATACCTTTGGAGAAACCTAGGGGTTTCAATAGAATGGAGTTCATATGCTCCCCCTCAATTGATGTGCATGGAGTTTTCATACTCCCCCTCAATTGATGTTATTTCTCCTGCATGGTTATCTTTCATAACATTTAGAGAATACTATGTCTTCTACTCACATATGTTCTACACATATATGTCTTCTCCCCTTTACATGGACATGCTTCTCCTCTTCATGTAAGACATACCTTCTTCCTCTTTTAAAAGAAGACATACCTTTCTCCCCCTTTGTCATTTCAAAAAGAGTGGTTATGAAGAAAATAATAAACATCACTTGTTAAAGAGAAAGGAGATAACACAAATATATATAAGGAGAGTAGAAGAGAACAGATAGGGGCTTGTCCAAGCATAGAAAGAAAATAAAGTTAAATCATATACTTGAACAACCCAAAAAGCAAGATAAAGTGCTGCAGAAAAATAACAAATCACAATTTCGACCATCAAGATGATGGAATTTGACCAAAAACCATCGGAGCTCATGGCGAAGCAATGAGTCTTGCCTCTGCATGAAAAACACTAGTCTTGCACCAAAAATTAAAACTGGAGTACAATCTACATAAGAACCAAAAATACTCCAATTTCTACATATAATGTAGATCTATGTACCCTGCATCACAATGTTATGCAAGCAACTCAAGATAGTAGATATGCAATTTAAGGAACAATCTTGAGCATGTATGAGACAAGATACAAGCATATCATATAGATGAGCAAATATTCCAATTATAAATAGGGTTAGAACTACATGTATATGAACTACTAGTAGATGATATCACAAGTTAGGACTACTAGTAGGATCTAGATCGTAGCAAGAGATACCAAAAGATATACAAGATAAAGAAAGCTATGATTAGATGTAGAGATATATCCACACAAGGAGATAAGCAATTTTAGAAGCATGAAAGGATATAACTCACTAGATATGCATCCTTACCATAAGATGATTATCCCTAAGAATCTCAAGATTGTATCACAACAAGATATACACCTAGATAGATGTAGCAAGTTAGAGAACAACGGAAGCGATTTTAGACACAACCAAGAGATCCAAAGAGATCATCATCAAAACCTGCAAAATAACTCAAAGCAAGTAATTGCAAGATATAGATATACCAATTTAGAGCAATTAGAGAGATAGAGTTGAAGGCAAGATAGGCAATTTAGAACATGGGAATATGCATATATAAAGGTACCAAATGAGAGTGCCAAAGAATAAGGTTATTGGTTGTGAAACTCTAGTTGAGAGGGAAATTCTCAATAAATAAGCCAACTGTGTATTCTGTGCACAGTGTTATCGGTCGAGTTCTGTGCATTGTCAACTCAACCGATAACAGCTGTTGGCAACACCCATTGGTGCCCATCGGTCGAGTTTCACTAGGTCAAACTCGACCGACAGACCAGCTGTCAAAGAGCACATATATTTCATAAAAACACATTTAAAGGCATGATAAAAATACAAACCATATCCAAACATGTCTAGTCAAGTTAGTAATGCACTATAGAAGCATTAGAAACAGTTTTTGAGCAAGAGTGTGAAGAGAAACACAAAATGCCACTTTTGACTCAAAAACCATATGTATAGTGCACACTAACTTGACAAAAACAAGTTAGGACAGGTTATAAGCAAGAGAAACATTACCTTTGTGCTTACCATTCCTTTTCCATTTGTTGTCACTCTCTACACATCTCACCTTTCTTCTTTCATGTGGATTGAGAAGTCAATTAGCAATTCAATAGCTCAAGTCAATCCATTTGTAAATACCTACAAGAAGAAAGATGAAATGATCCCCAATCATGTTTTTGGGTCCGGAGGGGTTAGTTTAGCAACCCAAATCCTATTGCTCTTGGGTGCTTTCCTAAAAGGACAACAAGTAGAATAATGACCAATTTCATTGCAATAATTACATGTGCCCATAGTCTTGGAACTAGAGGATTCTCCATGGAATATTGGAGGTCCTTTATCTTTGTTGTTCCCTTGACTACTATCATACCCTAAACCATGTCTACCAATTTGTTTAGTAGCATGGTGTAGGATGTCATTAAGACTCTTTTTACCAACTAAGAATCTTTGCAAGGATGATCTCAAACTGTCATTATCATGGTTAAGAGAAGCAATAGTAGAAGAAAAATTATAGATATTATCTCTAGCATGCAAAAGATCATTTTCTAAGCAAAGAGTTTTAGTTAAATAAGAATCTCTATCAATATGAAGAGCAGCAACAACATTCTCTCTATTAGTATAACTAGAACAAGGTTCATGCCCATTGATTTTAGAAAGCAAGGAGGCGTTTTCTATTTCTAATTCATGCAAGACAAAATCTTTGTCCTCATTTTCAGATTTAAGAACATCAATGTCATGCATGAGAGAATCAACAATTAAATTATGCTCTTCATTAGAACTAGGCATGAGAGGTTGAGCTTCTAGAAATTTAATCTTATCAAGTAAACTAGCATTTTCAAGTTTAAGAGAGTATACTTGGCTAAGACAATCATTTTTATCAATAAGCAAGCAAGAATTAGCATATTCAAGATCATCTAGTTCTATATGCAAATTATCATCAATTTTAGCAAGCTTTTTCTTTTTCTTTTTATAAGACTTATAAGAGGCACAAATATCATGAATAATAGCAATTAAAGATTCTTTATCTAAAGAGTCTAGATTTACCTCACTTGAGTCTTCACTTGTTGACGCTATAAGGGCAAAATGGCATTCTCCTTCATCACTAGGGCTTGAGCTTTATCCTTCACATGAATCTTCACTTGAGCTTGAGTTGGAGGAGCCACTTGAGCTTGATTGCCATTTTTCCTTCTTGTGAAGATGGGTCTTTTTGCCTTGTGGGCAATCTTCCTTGTAGTGACCCTTCTTTCCACATGTGAAGCACCGGATGGAGGAGGACTTGCCTAATAGAGTTTACCCTTGGAGTACATGGCATCTTCTTCAACTTGAGAGGATGGAGAAGCTTGACCAACAATAGCCTTGATTTGAGCTTTGATTTCAGCCTTCTTCATTCTCTTGAGTTCTTTCTCCTCTTGTCTTTCTAATTCCTCCCTCTTGTCAAGTGTGGCTTCATGTGCTTGTAGATTTCCAATGAGCTCTTCAATAGGAATATCCCTAAGAGACCTTACTTCTTCAATAGAAGTCACTTTGGATTCCCACCTCTTGGGAAGAGTTCTAAGGATCTTTGAGTTGATCTCTCCACTAGACATAGGATGTCCTAGAACAGCAAGACCATTCAAGATGGTGTTGAGCCTTGAGTACATGTTGGCTATGCTCTCCTCCTTTCCCATCTTGAAGTTCTCAAGCAACCCTTTGAGCATGTAGACTTTGCTTTCCTTCACTTGATCTGTCCCTTCATAAGTGATGCAAAGCTTTCTCCATACCTCATAGGCCGTCTCACAAGAGGAAATCCGATTGAACTCGGTGGGGGTCATGGAGGCATATAGGATGTGCATGGCTCTAGCATTCAAAGTTGCTTTCATCAAGGTGGCTTCATCCCATTCTTAAATATTTGTCTTTGGTAGAATGTATGGGATGTTCACTATTTGCCACATCTCGAGACTTGATCCTTGGATGTAGAATTGAAGTCTTCTTCTCCAATAGAAAAAGTTGCTCCCATCAAAGATTGGAAGACTGGTCGAGAGTCTCCCTCGTAGGTAGTCACCCATCTTCTCCTACTTGTTGAAGTATGCTTGGAGACGACCCGCTCTGATACTACATGTTGGATCCTAGATGGGTGATTAGATGCTCTAGAGGGGGGGTGAATAGAGCTGAAAGCACTTAAATAAAATTCATTAAACCTTCAAAATATATGACAAGATAAGATTGCTAAATAGGCAATTTGAGTGCAACTAAATCATGCATAGCAAGGATAAGAGATATTGAACATGCACCAATTAGACAAGCTATTTAGAGTGGTTCCACACTTCAAACTAGAAGTGTGTCAGTCCACTTGCCTAGAGAGGTCAACCTCTAGGACTTCCAACAATTGCACTCTTATATTCACTTATAAGACTTACAATACATGACCAACAAAGGACTTACCTATCCAATACAAAGAGTCTTCAACCTTACCAAGGACTTACCCACTTTGCAAGAGTCTTTGGCCTTCTCCAAGGAGTTACCCACTCTTGCAAAAGTCTTCAGCCTTGTAGGAATTACCCACTCTTCTTGGATCTTCCGCCTTTGACTTCACCTTCACTCGGAGAAGCTTCCACCAAGGTCTTACCTACTTGAGCTTGAGTCTTTTGCCTTCTCCAAGGGCTTACCCACTCTAGCTCCAAGTCTTCTACCTTGATCTTCACCAAGGGACGCCTTCCCTTGTTCTTCTTCACCTCTCTTAGACAAGAGAGAGAACCTTCATCTTCATGATTGCAAATGAGAGAAGTGGAGGTGGTGGAAGTGAGAGCCTCATAAGATATACAAGTAGTACTAGCTCTCTTACATATTTTCTACTCACTCTAATGGATGTAGCAAGTGATTAAGCTTAGAGAGAGAGGAGGCTATAGGAAGCACTCAACTATAGAATAGGAACCTCACAAAGAGTTTGCAATGAATGCTCAACCTTGGAATGAAGCCCAAGGGGTCCTATATATAGTTGGGGATGCCTCTTAACCTTTGGGAACACTTATGAACGAAAAATAGCCGTTTTGTGGCTTGCAACGGATCTATTTTCACTTGTTGCAACTCCAAAACGGCTAGAAACACTTTTCTGCACTTTTCCGTACAGTGAAATTGGTCAAGTTATGATGGGTGTAACTCGACCGATCAAGTAGGAGGCAAACCGATGTTCAAAGGATCGGTCGAATTTGTCCTGAGGAAACTTGACTGACCATTTCAACTGGAAATGGCCTACTACCCAATCGGTCGAGTTCTGTGAATGCACAACTCGACCGATGCAATCTTCAGAAAATCGACCAAGGTTGATCGGTCGAGTTTCAGGGTGGGAAACTCGACCGACCAAGTGCCTGTAATTGATTTTCTAAGATGCATCTAAAGTGCTCTAATTTTCGATCTAAGTGTTCCTGATATTTTTCTAAGCTTAATTACAAGTCATACAATAATTACAAGTGATTTACAACATGATTTTAATGGATATACATCATATTACAAAAATGTGCACTTGTATGACTTTGACTTGTCTTTTCTCCAATTTGAGATGTGCAAGTTAGGGCATTTGGAGTGTGTCTATACCTAATCTGAAATTACTCAAGTAGAGATATTAGACACCAATATGTGGAATGGTTAGTCATCATCAAAACACGGGTTTAGTCAATTTAGACGTGAGTCAACATTGACCTAATTGACCTTGAGTCAACAGATTTTTTGCAGATCTTGATGAGGTTGAACAATCTGTTAGCATCCACTTCCTTACAACCCTTATACATAAGAATCACCACCATTCGATCTTCATTTCAATCAACCATCATCCACATCAAACCCAAATGAGTGGGACCCAGCTTTATCTGCCATTGATCTACACTCACTCATCCTTGGTCTTGACCATACAGTCTTAACCATATGGTCTCACCCATATGGTTTCATCCATACAGTCTCAAGATCGTATGGACATACTCACCTCAAAACCGTTTGGATCTAACTTGACTTCCAAACCATTTGGGCGCTAACTGTTCTCTACCATTAGATCACTGATCAACAGTCTGCATTCGTCTGCTTAAATGGTCTTGAGACATCCCTCTTCTCTAAGACTGTTTGATGCTATTGGTCTTCAAGACTGATTGAGCAACCTGCTCGGGATCGTTTAGGCCCTCTAGACCATTTGCACCCCTGCCTTCTTCTTCTTCCTTTGCTTCCACCCTCTAACCCTAACCTGCACCCTACGAAGCTGCCTCTTTGTAGCACATCCTGCTTTCCTCCTTCCTCTACCTTCACCCACCAACCTACAAACCCTAGCTACCGCTGCCAAGCAACACCTGCAACTAGAGTCGCCCAACATCTCCGTCGTAAGAAGCAGCAACATACACGCTCACTCGCCTACCTCCAACCATAGAGCTCAGCACCGCCATCATCGCCCACACCTCCGCCGTCACATGCACGGTCTCAGACCAATAAAACAACAACCCTAGAACTGTTTGGATGTGATGGAGTTCGAGACCGTTTGTCCAGCGCCCACGTGCGAGACCGATTGGAAGCAAGGAGCAACGACCGTTTAGGAGCGACGACCATTTGCGCAGGTCCTCTGAAGACCATTTGATGCACCTCACAGGGATCATGAGGTCAAGATCGTTTGAAGCTATGATCGCATGAAACCATTTGAGGACTCTACCAAGATTTGTTCAGAGAGGTCCTTATTCAAGACCATTTGGGCATGTCATCCCAGACCGTTTGCTTCTGAAAACAACAAAACCGTTTGATCATATACGGAAGAACATTTGAGAAAAAGCAACCAAACCGAATGGCCACAATACCTACAAGACCGATTGGATTAGTATTGTTTTCCCAAATTGATAGAACTAAAACCGTATGGACTCTCACACTCAAGACCGTTTGGTCATATGTGTACCAAACCGTTTGGAGGAAAGCTGAATCCAAGACCGTTTGGTCTTTTGATCAGCATGCAGGACCGTATGGAGATGCTAAATTGCAAACCATTTGGACTTAATATCTCCAAGACCGTTTAAAGCAAGGATAGAAAATGGTTTGGTCATTTTAAAGCTAGACCATATGGTCACTTATTCCAAACTATTTGAAGAGAAAAGTACTAAACCGTTTGTCCATAAAGTGACCAAACTGTTTAGACCACACCGTATGGAGGACTCACACCAAAAATGTGAGAACCAAACCTGAGCCTATAAATAGGACCAACAGGGTCCTCATTTGGGCATAAGTTCTGAGACACCGACAGGCTGCCTGTACGTTGGTCTGACCCTGCCACTGTCACTTCACATGTCGTTCCTACTGCAACTCAAGGAGACCAAAAAGAGAAGGAAGGAGCAGTGAGAAAGACTGCCCGGTCTGTCGTGGCGTCCCTCATTCTTCATCTAGATCTGCTCTAACACGATGTAGGAGACTGCATCATCCTCATCGAGATGCGACCACCTTCTACATCATGCTCATGGTGTATTCCTCTCTCTTTCTTGTTTCTTGCATCATGAGCGAGTAGTTCCTTTTCGCTGGGTTGCGGGGACTAGCCCCACTACCCATGCAACCATGTCTTTTCATTTAACATTCCAAGGCAATGTATATAAATTTTCATTTCATTGCTAATTGATATGCTTGTAGTTGATTACTTGATTGCTTTCATCTTGTTCTTCTCTTTGTCGTATAGAATGTCGATTAATGAGGTAGACTCCTTGATGAGAAATCTGATAGGGTTCCTTGAGGTCGTAAGTGTATGATCCGTGAGGGGACAAGCCATCTATCCTACGGTGATGCTTTTGTGGTCTAAACAACCCTTAGGGAGGACCACAACCTTAGTTGGATGTTGTGTCTTCTTGTTAATCGTCGATGTTTGCTTGCAGACTAATCAACTACATGTATGTTGATTAGCACAGTTGACTCCCGGACTAGAAATATAATGGGGTTCCTTGAGGTTATAAGTGTATGATCCATGAGAGGACGAGCCATCTAGCCTACGGTGACGCTTCTATGGTCTAAACATCCCTCAGGGAGGGTGACAGCCTTAGTTGGATGTTGTATCTTTGGAACCGGAATGGCTGATAGCTTGTCATCAGGTGACACAAGACCTACTTGTTGTCCTTGTTGTTGATAAGGAACTTGATTAAGACTCTGGTACTGGGAATTGTTTTGAAAACTGTTGAAATTTCTGTTGTGGAAGTTTCCCCTGTAGTTTCCTTGATTCCCAAAATATTGTTGTTGGTTGTTATACTGGAATCTGGGTGGACCTCGTTGTTGATTGTTTCAACCAAGTTGTCGAGAGTTTTCCGCTCCTGAAGGATTTCCATATTGAAAATCAGGATGGTTTCTATTCTGATTTGGATTGTAATATCCTTGACCAGGGATGGTGTTGACAACATTAAGGTTTTCTATTGGACTATTATCCCCTTGGTTACAAAAGTTGCTTAAAACAACATCATAGAGAACATTGCATGCTAAGGTGGAATGATGCTTCACAGAATAGGGAAGAAGACTTAAATTGTTCTCATTGTTGAGCGGGCAAACATCCTCTTCTAATTGCAGCAAGAGATGATTCAAAATGGTCTTGCTTGGAAACTAAGAGTTTTAGAGTTTCAGTGATAGACTTGTATTCAGGAGTAGCTTCGGCCATAGCTACTTTTAAGACTCCTTTACCTACAGATCTACCCCAATTAGCTTGATTTTCAGCTCCAAGGGTCACGACCCTCCATGCGTTGTCATTACTTTTACGCATGAAGTTTCCTCCAGATGAGGAATCTAAAAACCTTTTGATATCATCGTCCACACCCCTATCGAAAATTTTGATGAGTTGGTTCATAGGAATTCCATGGTGTGGACACTTGCGTAGAAGCTCTTTGTATCGATCCCATGCTTCAAAAAGGGTTTCTCTAGCGACTTGAGTGAAATTTGTTATTCAGCCTCTAATTTCATAGGTGAGAGATGGAGGATATAACTTTTCTAGAAACACATTTTGGAGTTGTTCCCATGTGGTGATGGGTATTTCACTTTGCAATGAATTATACCAACTTATAGCTCTGTCAGCAAGGGAATACGTGAAGAGACGGAGTCGAATGGCATCATTGGATACTCCATTTTGCTTTTTCATGGCACATAGATTGATAAACCTTAGGAGACGTCCCTGACTATCCTCTCCCTGCTTACCATAGAATGGGTTATTTTAAAGCAGGGTGATCCAATGTGCTCGTATCTAAAAATTATTAGCTTCGATGGGAGGAGGTTGAACTGGATGATGACCGTCAGCAACTTTAGGGATAGAGAATTCCCTAAGATCCTTTTACAGTTTTGCTGCTTATGCCGCTGCTTGTGCTGCTAAGATTTCTTGTTGAACGGAAGCTCAGGCTTCTTGCATGAGCCTCTCTCTCTGTGCATTGAGGGCTTGAGCTACCCTTCGAGCTATCTCCTCCTCTTGATCCATTCTTTCTTGGTTTTATCTATTTTTATGATGAAAGCTCTGATCTATCTCTGGGTCAAAGCTGGCAGTGAGTCCAGGATTGTTCAAACGGTGCATGTACTAGTCCTGAAATAGAAAGATTTGAAGTAAGTTTGATGGAATAGAGTAAAATTCAAGTAGATAATCGATTGTATCAAAAGAATAACAAGATCCTAGATTAGCCTTAAAAGAACTAGATTTGACTAACTGATTCCGTTGTCCTCGGCAACGGTGCCAGAATTTGACGTGGCAAATATCGCACTAACAAATTCACTCGGGGGTAAAATCCCCAAGCTTTTACTAAAACCTCGTGCAATAATACCACCCGTAAGCAGACGGGTCTTATCGCAGTATAGTTAAGGTTCAAATCCCAAAGGACAACATTTTTAAGAATCTTTTTCAGTCGAATCTAGCTCAAGTGAGACTAATATTTAGAACGATTGATTTGGTTGATGTTAATTAAACTAATTGCAGGAAAGTAAACGAGTAGAAAGAAAGTTTGTTTTAGATTAAATGATATGGAATCGCTAGGATGGTATCAGGTTTCACCACCACTGCACATGCAAATACATCCAAACACATAACATCCAAGAAAGCATCTAACTATCCAAATGAAACTACTGTGAACCCTCCCAGAGGGATGTTTAGTACCCATCTTAATTAGATACTTACACGGGAACCACCTGACAGTGAGGTGCAGATTGGCATGTCGTCATTGATGCAGTAGGTCTCAAACTGCCTGTGATAATTAAGAATGTTTACTTTGCACTCATGCTCCTTCCAAAAAAAACCAGATGTCGCCGCAAAACCTCTCGCCTCCACACGGAATCATTTGTTTAATCCAATCTTGTTTATGGTTTGAAAAACTTTCTTGCGACTTTATACTAGATTCCATAATGGCAATAACTTTGGGTCTAAAATGATGTATCAGTTCTTTAAGGATGCGGCGTGAATCCGATCCAGCTACTCTGTGTATGTTCCAACACAATAAGTCCAGCATAGAGCAATGGAGGATAATGACTGTAATCTCTAATTACCTATCCCGCTCTCGTGATTAGGGTGTAGCTTTCTCTACGTGCGGCGGCTGGCTTGGGGGAGGGGTTTTGGCCGCCGGTGAGCGTCGGCCTGCTCCTCCCAGGCCCTTTCTCACCGGGGCTGATCAAGCTTGTTGGGCGTCGAGCGGCGCTACTACTCTTCTTGTTGGGGTCGCGCTTCGTTGCCATCTGGTTTGCTGGCTTAGGTGTCCACGGCGGCGCTTCGTTGGTGGTGGGAGTTGGCGGTCTTTGAGGTGTTTGCTGAGCGACCCTTCAGTGTGCCTTCTTTGCAGTGCCTTCGGGCTGTCTTAAGCGGTGCTTCTTGCCCAGCTGGTGCTGACGTCCCTGGTTTCCCCCTTCCTTTCTTTAGGTCTTTCATGTTTCTTTTCTTTCTAGTCACAGGTTTTGGTGGTGTGGTGGAGGTTTGGTCATTGCCAGATCCGGCTAGTTTGCTGGTGTGTCTTGCTTGTGTTTGTTCTGCCGTCTGATGTTTGGTGGGTGTGCCCTCAGTTTCCCAGTTGGCTTGCTGGGTAGGGGATATTCAGGGGTCTAGGGTTTGGAGTCCGTTCGTCTCTCGATTGCGATCGAGTTAGGATTCTTGGTGAGTGGTGGTGGGGTTCTGTTGTGTTTTCTATCCCCCATCCTTGTTCTTCCTCTGGCCTTTTCTGCTCCTTTGCTTGTCCTTGAAAGGGATCTGTAGTGGCTTTTTCTTCTTGTACCGTAGTGCGGCCTATTATCTGTTATATGCTATCTTTCTCTCTGTTTGCAGTTTTCTTTAGTGAGTTATAGGTTCTATGTTGTCGTGTGGTTTGTGTCCTCCTTTCATGTTAGGTCTTTTTTTGTTTTTTTGTTATATGGCAGCATGTGCGAAGGTGATCCCTTCTTCGGTCACTGGTTTGGAACATATACTTTATATCAGATATAATTTCATGTTGAAGGAATCTCTCATAAAAAACCGTTTTGGTCAGCGATATAGAAGAGAGATCAATATATCATTGTACTTATCACGTTCCGATATGAGTTTCTGGTTATTGTATCTGTTCTTTACTTTTTTGTGTTCGATTGGTGTATCTCCCTTTACATGTAGATGTCATATGGCTTTAATGTAATGAATGTGGTGTCTTTTAAAAAAAAAAGTCCAGCATAGAATAAATTTTATAGAAAGGGTTGATCAGGACGGGTCATCGGGAATATGATTCTCTTTGTCTTCCTCTTCTGTAACGGTTACTTCTCTATCTATGCTCTTGTCGTTGCTCATCTCCGGTCTTATGGTCTCCACCTTTTTTATATGTTTCTTGGGCTTCTTCTTACCGGTTCAGAAGGGGGAATGCTTCAGACCCTTCCCTTACGTTTCATCTTGGTACCACTTCCTCTTGATTTCCTCCCATCCGAGGTTAGGGATTGTGGCAATGGCCTCGTTAATTTTTTAATGTTTTATGGCATACACTCCTCTGGAACCCCATCGAAGACTGTAGCGTTATTTACTAAGCATTTTGCGGTGTCAACATATCACCTCTACTACTTCATCCATGCCAGGATTGATGACAACATGAGCTATTTTATTCTGTGCAATAGGGTCCTCCTTGTCTTCCTGCATATTCGAAATGTCCCCCAACGGGGACCTGGTGGCAACGTTTATGTTCTTTAGGACATTTGAATTCTTCTTCTTCCAAACTTTCTATGTCCGTTTGGTCATAATCTGAGCAGCGTCGTTGTTACGTTGACCACTCTACTCCCGGATGTGTTTGGCATTGTCCCCTTCCATATCCAAGTTTGCAAAAAGGTTTCCCGCTTTGATGGTTTGTAGACCACTCCATATGTTCATTTAATCTTCTTCTGCTTCCTTTCCGTCTCGAGTCTGCCGACTATTATTATGTTTTTATGCTTCTTCTTCCTGTACCCTAGATTGTTCCTTGCCTCGATCTGTTACCACTGCCTCCTTCTCAAATCGGGTTCTGTATTTTTTTTTGAGTATGTCCCTCCTCTCCGCTTAGGCCCAAGGAAAGCCTTCATATATCACTTCATATTCCATTTGTTAATTAGGATGGACATGTAGAATGGTTTAGTTGTGTCCAGCTTGAGTGCAAGTCTAACAAACTGACTCCGCGATTTGTTTGTCGTATGGGTATCAACTTTAATAAGCCTGCCCAGAGCCATGCCTATGTATCTGAACATAGTACATACATATAGATGAAGCAGGAGGCTCAGAATACATACGGTAACGTCCTCGTATTCTTTCGTTTTGAGATTCAGAAGGCCCGAGAGGACAAATTCGAAAACGTTAAACAAACGTTTCAGAGTACGATGCGGAAGCGACATATGCATACATGAACATACAATCATTACATACACCATTACATTCTTTCAACTTTCAACATGTAAATATATTACAAAATAACTTATTACAACATGAGTTATAAATATGTATTGGAAGGATATTTTACATACGTCTGAACATGTATGTTAATCAGGATCTATACAATAGGTACAACCTGTACAACTTAGTCACATCCTGTTCTTTTATCCCATGCTAGCTCTAAACCTAAAGCATATGTAGAACAACGAATCAACACAATGTGTTGTGTACATGGGTAAAAAGATACATATAGTTATGATTTTTATAGTTTGAAAAGATTTGTAAAAAGAAAGAAGGAAGATCGTAGAAAACATTTCTTGATTAAGATAAATACGGCAATTTTTGTCATTTTTCTAGATGAGTTACATTAATAAGGTGGACTAGTATCAAAATATACATATTGGGTTCATCCCCATGTACCAACTACTCTAGGTAAACTCCTCGTATACCATGTACTCTAGGGAGGTGTACTAGTCAACATTAATTCATTCCCTCTTAAGGGAGATAATGAACCATTAAATAAATACAAAACATCTACTCATCATTTATGTTTTCAAGTGATAATACATCGAGTACTATATAGTGCTACTACATCCAATATTTGCAAATAGAAGAGAGTATTCATACATATCATGATTGCAACTAAGAAAACCATAGTCATACAGAGATTCCTAATTTTCTTGGACCATCTACATCACTGGTCATCACCCGATTAATAGAAATTAATCATCATTAATAAATTGGTCATCATTATTATTACCATTTTAGGTTCAGATTAGGGTTTTGGTCAAACCTAGGTTCAAACTGATCTTAACTGGTATGTGATATTTTTATATTGATCTAGATATCATTATTTAGGTATGGTTCATTTTTCATAATTTTTTATGATTGTTCTATTTTCTAGAAGCAAAATGAGGCTAAAAGCATATAATTTTTCATTAATCCTAAAAGGCATAATATATAGTCATAATAATCAAATCAGAGCATGTGTTTTATTTCAATATGGAGATATGGTTCATGAGTATTTTTCTCAGATATAATCTTGATCATTTTCTATTTATTCCAATTAACTAAACCCTAGAAGGGAGCATCATAATTTATATGAAATATTATTAGTAAGGATGTCTCAAAAGTCTGATATAGAGGTTTTATAAGAAAGAGGGCATTTTTCTAAGTCTATGGGTATTTTTGGAGCATTTACTGGGCAAGGGGGCTATTTTAGCGATATTTCTAAGTTTCTATATATCACTGATGAGTTAAGACAACATTTATGTGACGTCTCCGGATTTTCTAAAACTTAATCTGATGTGTGACGTCCAAATAAAAACCCTCACCTCAGCGAGAATCCCAATTTAAACATCCCACACTAGGCTAAGAAAGAGAAAATCAAAGGAGTCAGAAGGAAACACTCAATAGCACATGCACATGAACAATAAACAAACCAAAACACATGTTCACTATTCAACATATAATTACAACATGAATTGTTACAACATTTGATATTACATATTGAACAGTAAACTATAACATATACATGTACTACATCTAGACAACAAGATCTTAAGACAACAGGTCCACCTGAACATCATCTCGCCACACAACTCTCACTATTCTGGATCTTCAAGAGCATAACCACAACCTAAACAAAAGATTACATGCGGTACACGTCAGCACAATATTCAAGAATATTATACTGAGTACGCCTACGTGTCTTTTATTTACCTCTCATCATATCTTGGCAATAAGATAAAACTAATACTTGGCAGTAATAGAAGAAATATAAGAAAATCATATACTTACACAAAGATATTCATCAATAAAAGAGAACACATATTTTAAGCACATTTTCCATTATATCATCAAGGCCTTTATGATCACTACCAAAGAGTTGGATCATATGTACACTATGACCACTACCAAAGAGTTGGGTCCAAGCACACTACCAAAGAGTTGGTGCTTCCATATGTACAATGTGACCACTACCAAAGAGTTCGGTCACTTCCAAGCACACTGCCAAAGAGTTGGTGCTTTCATATAATGGAAGAGGGATATTATGTTTGATGTGTTCATAGCAGTAAGTATAAAAAAACAACCAACATATCTTACAAGAACAATCATTTCATCCAATACCATATGCCAAGTATTCTACTACACATATGACACAAGCATATTGTATAATAAGCCAAGTAAGAGGTAATAGCGTACCTTCCAAAGAGATATTCTTAATCATCATATGTATTCCTTAGGTCAACTCTAACCTTGTTGAACCTGATCAAGACAAGATCATACACTATCATCAGGTTCTCATCCTATTATATCTCATCTTAACCCTAATCGTGTTCATTAGGGTTTAGCTTATCTCATGTTGGAGTAAGTGCATCATTACTTGTATTCTTATCTTATGATTATCTCACTGATGTCATTTTCCAGATTACATCTCATTATCAAAGTTCATCATCTGAACATTAGGTTCCATGTCCTTTTTGTGCACATATTAACACTAGTTACATGTATTACTCGAATTAGGGTTTCATCATGTGTATTATGGGTCATCTTCGTATAACATAGATTATGTGTATCACATTGATCTCATATTTAATTTTGAGGTTCCAGATACTGATATGAGCTTACTCTGTAAATTTCATCATTTATTGAGCATGTATGCATTAATTACATATTATTTAGGATTATTAGCCCTAACTAGCCATATGGAGTAAGTTACATGATTTCGTGTATCAACATCATGATTACAGACATCATATGGGTTAAAAACATTATTATCGAGTTACTGACATTTTTCCATAATTTTAGGTCTTTGTTTATTATTTATTATGCATGAAAAGACCATTTTACATCTTACATAATTACTCTAATATTAGTTCGTCAAAGTACTGATATTATGCTTCCATCTTGCTCTACGCATTTTTTTGAGAATAACGGTACCTTGTTTGTATTTTTCTGATCATCCAGCTAATTACTATGATTTATCAAATATCTGGATATAATTAGGGCATTTACCTTTTTCGGCCAATCGGCCTCTGACACGTAGCCATTCACTAGTACAGAAATGGGTTATAACGTCACTACATGTAGGGTCGGTTTTACCAAATAACCGACTTTATATGTCTAAAAAAAATGCGGGCACCACTTAAGACCTCTTAGGTCGGTTTTTTTAAATAAACTGACCTTGTAGTGTAACTCTATAGGGTCGGTTTTCCAAATATCCGACCTTATATGTCTATAAAAAATGTGGGCACCACTTAAGACCTCTTGGGTCATTTTTTTTTAAATAACCGACCTTGTAGTGTATCTCTATAGGGTCGGTTTTCTAAATAACCGACCTTATATGTCTATAAAAAACGCGGGCACCACTTAAGACCTTTTGAGTCGTTTTTTTTTAAATAACCGACCTTGTAGAACATCTCTATAGGGTCGGTTTTTCTAAAATAAGCGACCTTATAGACAATTTTTCCGGCGGCAAAAATTTGCTTGATTTTGGTTTCACGCCGCGATCTATAGCGTCAGTTTTACCTTATAACAGACCCGAAAGGGCTCCTCGGTCGACAAATTCGTCGACCGAATAAGAGATGAATTTCACGTATACAAGCACCTATAGGGTCGGTTTTTTCTTTATAACCGACCTTAGAGTCCTCCTCGGTTCAGCACCTCTAAGGTCAGTTATTCCTACAAAACCGACCTTAAAGGCCTTCTCGGTCGACAAATTCGTCGACCGATATCTATTCTGGATCCAGATAGTTCACGCATGTATAAGCACATCTAGCATCGGATTTGCACTTATAACCGACCTTAGAGCCTTCCTCGGTCGACCAATATTTCGATCGATTCACTCGGTCGACAAATTCGTCGACCGATAAGTACCTCTAAGGTCGGTTTTTTCCTTAAAACCGACCCAAGAGGTACTTATGCGAAGGAAATATGGCTCTTTCTCGATCGAAAAATTCGTCGACCGATATCTATTCTGGATCCAGATAGTTCACGCATGTATAAGCACCTCTAGTGTCGGATTTTCACTTATAACCGACCTTAGAGCATTTCTCGGTCGACAAATTTGTCGACCGATAAGGAGTCAGTTTTCAAGTGTATAAGCAACTTTTAGGGTCGGTATTTTCTTTATAACCGACCTTAGAAGTCCATTCGGTCGACAATATTATCGACCGAGATAAACTAGGATCCAGTTTAATATTTCACACATGAATAAGTACGTCTAGGGTCGTTTTTTTCCTAAAAACCGACCTAGAGGTACTTAAGTGAATGAAATCTGGCTCAATCTCGGTCGACGAATTTTCGACCGAAACATATCGGTCGACGAATTTGTCGACCGAGGAACGACTAGAAAAATCAATTGTCATAACGGCTAGAAAATCAACCGTCGTAACGGCTAAAAAAATCAACCGTCGTAACGGCTAGAATTTCAACCGTCATAACGGCTATAAATACGACCGTTGGCCGACCAGGAGAACGGTCCAGAAAATGACTGTTTCGGGCGTCGGTCGACAAATTGTCGACCGAAATTTACTCTGTTTTGCTATAAATAGCACCTAAAATGATCCATTTCTTCACACCTTCACATTCTCACTTCTCTAGCTCATCTCTAGTGTATTCTTATGAAAATCTTTAGCTTCTCTACATCCAATTATTGCTTGGTATTTCTCCATTACAAAGCAACGAAATGGCTCCATCATCTACGCGCGGAAAGAAGCAAGTTGCAGGTAGGAAAGGAAGGACAATCTCTTCAACGTTTTCATTCATCGACGCAGCTGCAGGCGACCGCTACCTCAGGCTCTCGTCAAAAACTCCTCTTCCACGATGGCCAGTCGATGTCATGGACTTCCAAAGCATTGTCGATTTGGAGGAACTTTTCGAGGTGCAACATTTGACTGATTTTCTAAATCCCTCCTTCCATTCCTACTCCTCCAAAGTAGTTAATGAATTCTATACAAATTTAGCCGAACATCCTGAACATGATTCCTTCTCCTCTATGGTTGGTGGGTATGGATTCCATTTTACTGAGGAGGGTATTCTTGATATGCTTGACATAGATATAGAAGAATATAAAATTTTTATTGATCTCACTAGAGGAAATCCACTCAACAAACTCTCCCAAGATGACACTACAACTAGCCTTAGTGATGTCAAAAGAGTCATCTTTCAATCAAATACGACTTGTCATGAAGATAGGGGTACCTATTATGCCATAAATTTAAAACTTGAAGCTAGGATCATAAATCTCATTGTTGCCACCAATATCCATCCTAGAGAAAACAAATATGAAGTACCCACCTTTCGTATGTACCTTATCTATGCCATTCTCAAAGGTATTCTCATAAACTTTATTCGTATCATCCTTAAGAATATGCTTGAGTTTTCTGGAAATCCACCTTATGCTGACTTTGTATGTCAAATCACTCAACATTTTCTTAAGAAGAATATTGAGGATGACTTAGGTTACACATGGAATAGAAAACCCCAAAAGATAAGTAAAAATACGGTGGAAAAGATGGGAATCGACTTTGCCCACAAATAGGATAGGAATGAAGGGGAGACATCCACCCAAGACATACCTCCACCACCTCCTCCTACCAACCTACCCCATGATCCTATTACAAATACCTTGACATACATTGCTAGCTCCCAATATCACCTAAGTAGGCAATTGGATTATAATCACCATGCCATGACTTATTTAAACTAAAGGATGTAAACTCTCTCTCCTAACCAACCTGATGAATATCCCTATTCCCTTAATCCTGGCATGATAAATCCATACAATCCTTCCTACAACTACTATCAAATTCCACCTCCACCATCTCCTGATCTCACACATACTCAGTTTTCCCCAATTCAACTTCAAGACCTTGCTGCCAACTTTCTCTTTGATCGTGTTCCCACCTTCTTGGAGGCTTATGCCTTAACCATGACAGGTGCCTTGGAGTGGCAGACACTGGTCAAATATTATGGAGCTGAGCCCTTTCTTGGAAAAGACCCAGACATTGATGTAATCCTTCGGTCTTTCCAGTGAGATTATGAGATATCTTTGTAATGATGTAATGTATATCTTTTTATAAAGCAAGTATGTCATGTTTCATCTTATAAAGTGTATGGGCATTAAATTGTTATGAATAAAAGTGTTTTCCATGGCTTCATTTGGACATATACATGTCATATAAGAATATTGTTATTTCAAATGACTGAAAAATAATTTATGGCTAAATTTGACAAAGCATCACTTGGTTAATCTCATACACACACACTTGGTACTTAATTTAAAACATTGAAACAGGGTTAACCTCGGTCGAAAATATTATCGACCGACACAAATTCGGTCGACAATATTGTCGACCGAGGATGACTTTAGGGTCAGTTTTTTCCTTATAATCAACCCTAGAGATCTTTCGGTCGACAAATAGTCGACCGACAGAATTTTTGAATAGAGTTTAGTACTTTTCAAAACGTTATAAAGCATTGGGATCTCAATCTTTTGTCTCATTGTTGGGAATTCACATCCCTCAATTACACCATCATCACATTTGCTGATTTTGGGTATTCAAACCCTTAGTTCATCACTAAACATGGTTATCACTTATCAGGTAACTATTACCTTCAGGTCATCTGACCAAGGTATTCAGGATATTTGTTACACAATAATCTCAATTTCATATCAACCATATCAATTTCATATCAACATCATGCAATACAAAAATAACATCTCTATTCCCTCATTAGGGTTAGAGTTTCCCATCTTTATCAATTAGGGTTTCACATATCATCATCCCATATTGAAATTTCACATAACATTATCCCATATTAGGGTTTTTACACAACACCACCCTATATTAAGGTTTCACATAACATTTCCATATTAGGGTTTCACATAACATCATTCCATATAAGGGTTTCACATAACATTATCCCATGTTAGGGTTTCATACGACATCACCATATATTAAAGTTTCACATAACATCATTATTAGGGTTGTAGAAGCACTTTAGAGCTCCTCGGTCGACGAATTCGTCGACCGAGATAGAGACAGATTTCACATGTATAAGCACCTATAGGGTCGGTTTTTCCTTTATAACTGACTCTAAAACGCTCCCCGGTCGACAATTATTGTCGACCGACATGAATTTTCGATCCTGTTTTTCACGCATCTTCGGTCGACCAATTTGTCGACCGACACACATTCGGTCGACGAATTTTTCGACCGAATGAAGCCAGGTTTCTTTCTTAGGAGCACCTCTAGGGTCGGTTTTTCTAATAACTGACCCTATAGGGGGTCTCGATCAACAATATTGTCGACCGACAATATCCAATTTAGTTTTTCTCACATGTATAAGCACCTCTAGGGTCGGTTATACAAAAAAACCGACCCTAGAGGTGCTTGTACGAAGGAAATCTTGCTCCTTCTCGGTCGACAAAGCGTCGACCGAAATGAGCCAGATTTCTTCGTATTAGCACTTGTAGCGTCGGGTTTACCTAATAACTGACCCTATAGGTCTTTTCGGTCGATAAATTCGTCGACCGAGTTTGCGTTTGATTGTTATTAAACAACCCGACACGGGCAATGTTTATCTGTAGAGTCGGGTTTTGGTTGTTAACCGACGCTACAGTTTTTCACTCCGTGCAAAAAGCCGAAATTTTAGTCTTTCTTCCTCCTGCGAAACCCTTTTCTCTTTTCTAATCTCTCTCCCGCGGCGCCGCAAAACCCCTTTTCACTTTGTCATTCTGCCGTTGCCGCGAACGCTTCTCTGTGAAGCCGTTGCCGCCTCTCCACGCCACCAAGAGGATCGTGAAGCTCATCGTCGCCGCAAAGAGGATCGTGAAGCTCGTCGTTGCCGCCTTCACTCTTCCTCCACGAAGCCCGTCGTTGCCGTGAAGCTTTTCGTTGCCGTGAAGCTCTTCGTTGCCGTGAAGCTCGCCGTCGCCGCCTTCCACTCTTCCACGAAGGTCGCCGCCTCTCCGTGAAGTTCTTCTCTTCCTCCACGAAGCTCGCTGCCATTTCCAAGTAAGTTCGGGCTTCCTTCGTTCCTTGTTTTCCTTCATTCTCGCCCGCCGCCATTGCTGCTACCAGGTCCATCTCGGTCGACAATTAGTCGACCGAGAGCCCACCTACGCGCAGCGTCCAGGTCCACTCTCGGTCCACAATTTGTCGACCGAGAGTGGACTTGCATGTTGCGCGCAGGTGGGCTCTCGGTCGACTAATTGTCAACCGAGATGGACCTGGAACTTATTTATGTTGGAGCTATAAATGTTTTAATCATATTTGTTGTAATGTTCACAAATAGTTCTGAATATTATAATGATTTCAATCTTTGGACTGTTGGAAACGGCCTTACTTTGCTAATTTGTACAAGTATTTTCCATTTTATATGATTTGATAACCTAATAATAAAAACATGCATGTCTTTTTTCATATGTAATAATTATATAAATTTTTGAAATTAATACTAGATTAGACATGTGTACTCCTAGATTGACACTTTAGGGTTGATGCATGGTGTTTAACTTAATATATAAATATGAAAATAATGCATTTATATATTAACTTAGAAACTCGTTCAAAATTTACTCATTAGGAGTAAACTTTGGATAGTCCCCGGTTTGGGACTATTTTTGGATATTTTAATCTCACTTAGGATGTACCTGTATAATGTATGTTTAGTTTTGTAGATTATTTCAATAGGATTTCTCCATTTGTTCTCTGGGTACATATGTGAGTGGTTATTTTCCATTTACATCGGTGTACTTGGAGAACTTAGGGAAATGCTGCTGAAATTTTCTTCAAAACTAAACATACATTATACAGTTACTAGTGAGATTAAATATTCAAAAATGGGATAGGTGGTACACTTTAGTATATAAAATTAACTTTCTATCAATAAAAACTTACATATTATTATAGTATCAATATTAAACTGTTAGTTTTATAATTAATTTTAATGTGATATAGAAAATGGATCGAAGTTGGATGTCTATCAAGAACCGTTGCAGTCCAGAGTTTGCCAAAGGTCTTGATGAATTTATCAGATTTGCTGAGGAACATAGGAAACTACCTACAGATAGGCTATATTGTCCATGTAGAAATTGTTGTAACAATTTGAAAGTTGATACTGGTGAGGAAATTAAGAATCATGTCATATGCAATGGGATCATACAAGGTTATAATGAATGGTATTGGCATGGAGAGAAATTGAATTATGGAGCAGAAAATGCCGATACTAATAGTTGTGGCATAGAAGATATAGATAATGATGATAATGTTAATGATGAACCGATTCAAGATGACCAGATTCAGGATGATATGATTGATGAGATGCTACGTAGTTTTCGGGACAATGTCATTGATCCACCTTCTTTATTTGCAAACATTGTCCATGATGCTGAAAAACCATTATATAAGGGTTGTACTAAGTTCACGAGGTTGAGTGTTGTGATGCGATTATACACTCTTAAAGCTCAAAACCGGTGGAGTGATAAGAGTTTCACTTCACTGTTGTCTTTGTTAAAGGAAATTCTTCCTGAAGGCAACAAGCTTCCAATTTTAACATATCAAGCAAAGAAAATAATGTGCCCAATGGGAATGGAGGCTAATAAGATTCATGCATGTCCAAATGATTGTGTGTTATTTCAAAAGGACTATAGTAATTTGATAAATTGTCCAAAATGTGGTGCGTCAAGGTATAAGACTACAAATTCAGCTAAGGCTAAAATGGCTCTCCTGCCAAGGTGATGTGGTATCTACCAATAATACCACGATTTCAACGCTTATTTGCTAATACAGAAGATGCGCAAAATTTTTCTTGGCATGGGGAGTTAAAGGTCAATGATGATGGCGTCCTACGACATGCATCTGATTCACCACAATGGAAGAAATTTGATTTATTATACCCTCAATTTGGTAAAGAACCAAGAAACCTAAGACTTGGACTCTGTACATATGGAATGAATCCCTATGGTACATTAAGCAGCCAACATAGCACGTGGCCTGTTATGATTGTTATATACAATCTTCCTCCTTGGTTGTGTATGAAAAATAAGTATGTGATGTTGTCAACATTGATATCAGGGCCCAAGCAACTTGGAAATGATATTGATGTTTACCTTCAACCTCTAATTGATGACCTAATGAAACTATGGGAAGAAGGTATTATGACATATGATGCTTCACATAAAGAGATCTTCAGTTTGCGTGCTATGTTATTTTGCACGATTAATGACTTTCCATCTTATGGAAATTTGTCTGGATATAGCATAAAAGGATACAAAGCATGTCCTGTTTGTGAGGAAAATATTGATTCAATCAGACTAAAACATGGTGAGGAAAATACTGATTCAATCAAAGGAAGGAAGGAAAGTTCATCCCAACTGGCTACATGGATGAACTAGCAGTTGCTCTTGGTACGAAGGATCATCCTGGCCGTGTTAGGGGATTAGGAGCTGGCATAGGATTCAAGTCTTATTTTGGCCCTTTGCAATCTAAAAGAGGTCGTGTAGGAGGTTTTACACAAGAGGATCTTGAAGCATTAGTAGCGCTGAAAGTAAAAGAAATAATGTCTTCATTTCAGCCTACTCAACCTTCTCAACCTATTCATACTGCACGTCTCTCAAGTGATGAGGTACAAGCCCATGCTATAGTTGTAAAAGGTCATGGGAGCACTCCCGATGAACCACCACAACAATCTGCAGTAAGTTTTTGTTCTATATATGTTGTGTTATTAGTATGATAAATATATGATAATATATATAGTTGTAACATGTATCTGTTCTACTATTTCTTATATAACTTATATTATTTCAATCTAGGTTGGTATGAACTGTAAACTTGTAGTGGAGGTTCCAGAATATAATGTTGTGGCAGTGGGCAAAGTGTACAACCTTGGTGGTACATTGCATTGCCAACAAATTACTGATGACATCTACCGTGTGTCCATCCATCTTGTGTATGACGGAATGGGGGACAAACCACTACCCATACCTAATCCTAAATATAGTACAGTTGAAGAAGATGAGGATGCTATGGTGGGTTGGCCTAGACACTTGGTTATCAATGACAAGGTATACCTTATTTCTACCATATTTTTCATATTTGACTGCATATATGAACTCATGTAATATAAGTATGTAATTATAATTAACAGGTTTGTAAACCAAAAAGTAAAACTTCTACTAGTCATCCTCCTATTCCCAAGCCATCTTTCATTCCCGAAACTACATTCGACGAATTGGGAAGCAAATCTAAATGTTTGTGTCGATACTTAGCCAACCAAAGATCAGGATCACATATGATGGTCAAGTTAACAGAAGATGCAGTTGGGAGGGACTTTGAGAATTTTATTTTTCTTGATGATATTATAGAGTTGTTCCGGTATGATTGGTTGAACACTTCGATAATAGAAGTATGGATAAGGTAAGGATCTATCAATATATATAGAAAATTCGAATACACATTTTTAGCTTATTTCTACATATGAAAATAATTAAAATGTTTAACAACTATTTATATACCGAGGTCACCAACTTTGATATAAAGAATATTGCATTCTTAGTTCCTTCAGTCACTAGTCAGGTGGAGACAAATATTGAGGATGTGAATGAGTACTTCTCTGATGCATTCAAATATTTTGCTAGTGAGGGGAAGGAAATTATCCTAATTCCTTTTAACGTCCAATAAGTATTATTATTCAATATAATTTTAGTAATGAATGAAACTATTTATTTTAATGTTTGTTTTATTCTTACTCAGAGCTAGACATTGGGAATTACTGGTGATTGTCCCAAAATTGATGACTCTTTATTATCTTGACCCAATGGGTAAAACAACAAGGAGTCACAAACTGAAATTGTCAGCTATGGAGTAAGCATAAATTTAATCAATTTCTTCAACATGATATTTCTATTTAGAATTTCTATTTTACCAACTATCGTTTAATTGATAGGGGTATAAAGGCTTTTCGTGAACCTGGAGGACAAATACCCACAAAATTAAAGACATTGACTTTGAAAAATGTCAAGGTACCTACTTTGACAACTGCTTACTCTTTATGTATTAATTTTCAACTGTAATATGTCAACTCTTATACTCTTATCTCAATTGTTGTTTATAGTAGTTTATTAACATTAAGTATAATTTGTTATTTGTAGTGTCCTATGCAAAAAAATGACTGGGCTTGTGGCTACTATGTAATGAAATATATGCAAACTATTGTGAAACAAGCATCACATGACATTCAGACTATAAGTCAGGTAATAAAGAATAACATCATAAATTTACAAGTGATTGTAGTCATTTTTATAAAATATTAACATGTGCATTTTCTATTACAGATCTTTACAACTCAGCCTTACACATATGTGGACTTGAATGAATTCCGAGAAGAGTGGTCAGAGTGTTTTATAAGTGAAGTCGAAATAGCATTGGATTAAATATGTCGGCTCCATTTATGTATGTGGTTTGAGTACGTACTCTTTCATATTTTTACTTTTGTAATATGTCATCTCAGACTTGCACTCTATCATTTTGTAAATTATGATATTTATTATCATTTTTGTTATGAATGTGTGGTTTTGAATGGTGACGGTTGAGCATCAATGCTCCCCTCTCCCAGAATATATGAATCTTCTTGTTCTTCTGTTCTATATCAATTTCTGCAGAAATTTTTTTTTAAAAAATCGTAACTTTTAGCGTCGGTTTTTTAAATAACTGACCCTAAAGATTGAATTCAGTGTACACTCTTCGGTCGAGAAAATTTTCGACCGAAATATAACTTCTAGCATCGGTTTTTGTAAAAAACTGAGTCTATATGTCCTCTATAAGGTCGGATTTTTGAAATAACCGACCCTAAAGATTGAAATAAACATTTCAGTGTAAGACTCGGTTGACAAACTTCTCGACCGAATTACTATCGGTCGAGAAGTTTGTTGACCGAGTCTTACACTGAAATGTTTTATTCAATCATTAGGGTCGGTTATTTCAATAATCCGACCTTATAGAGAGTTCTCGGTCGAGACCAAAATATTTTCGGTCGACAATTTTCTCGACCGAGTGTTACCACTGAATGTTATTCAATCTTTAGGGTCGGTTTTTATGAAATAACCGACCTTACAGGCTCCTTTTTTCTCACCTAGGTTAGAATTTTTACAACCTTTTGCGTCGGTGTTTACTCTGTAAGGTCAGTTTTATTTGGTTAAATAATCTGACGCTATAGACCAAATTCTGTAGCGACGGCCACCTAGGCGTCGGTTAAAAAGTGACGCTGCAGGCTTTAAAAAACTGACACTACAGACCATTCCTGTACTAGTGATTTGGGCTGGCACGCATCCTTTGCTCGCTGCTACCAGTTCACGTTCTATGAACCCGGTCTGCCGTCTTGGACCGGCCGGTTCTTGGCCTGACCCGGATGTATCTTACTCGTCTGCGGGGGTCCAAACAGCAAAGAGGGTCCCTCTTCCCTCTGCGAGGTAGTTGCTCTGCCGTCAACTCCGGTGAGCTCATGACGGCGGCTGGCGTCTGCTCAGGTGCAGCTGATCACAAGGCTACCATCGCGGGGCCTCTCTGGGTCAGGGCGGCAGTTTCTCGGAGTTGGGCTCCCCATGGATCGCTGTGCCGCCGAGGCAAGCGGGGAAGGTCACCGGCCGCGGAGGGAAAATCCGCGAGGGGAGTGAGCGGAGGTGTTGGGAATTCGAGGAAGGGCCGGTAAGGTTTGGCGTGGCCTTGCACGTCTTGAGGAGGGGTTGATCTGGAAATGTGGAGGATGGGGCAGCCCGAGGCAGGTGCTATGCCACGGCGGAGTGGTCTAGAGGAGGTAAGCCCAAGGGGAGAGTCATCTGGGCTTTCCTTAGACAAATTGAGGAAGGCAAGGAGCTAAAGGGGTCCCGGAGATGCTCGAGGATGACTTGTATAGGTTTAAGGAGATCTGAGTGCGAGATGCCCAAATCAAAACGGGCGCACAAGGAGAGACTGTTGTCGGAGGTAGGTCGTGGGCATGGTCTTGGTCCTCCATGGGGGTCGTGTGAGGGGTTGGAGAGTTTGTGGAGATGAGGGGAAGCCAGCGCTTCAGTCGGTTTTGCGCGAGAAGGGTCAAAGAGGGAAAACGTGGTCAGTGGTCCCTGTCTCCAACTGTAGCCACGATCTGCAAACTAGGAGGAGGTTGAGGATGACTCCCCAGCCGTCCGATCCATCCAAGATCCATGGCACTCTCATCGAACGGCCCAGATGTGGCGCGTGACAAGGCAGGGGCGTGACATATCATTGCCCCTTAAACTTTGGTCTAATAACCCTCAAAAAGCACATTAATTCATGATATTTAAACCTAAATAACTTCGTCTAGGAACATCCAATTGCCACCAAATTTTAACCATAGCTTCCTCGCTACTAAAGGTACCTTGTACTTGAATTTGGTGTCAAAACTGAATTTTTAGACCATCCAATTAAATTCCTCAAGAAGGAATAAAAAGAGAGATCTTAATCATTATATAAATCTCAATCAACATTCCAACTTTACTAAAAACACATGGAATTCTCAAAACAACTCAACATGTGTAAAAAAACTTATGTCATTGGACATTTAGGATTCAAAAATTCCACTCCATCACAACCTACACACCTTAAAAGATATTTCATCCTAGAAATTAAGCCCCAAAACCACTTTGTCACATCATATACATCTTACAAGAACTTTTGTCCTCGAAAGTAAACCGCACTCATACTTTTAGGGAAAATTTTATCTTGCTTTCATCCACATGTAGGCACTATTCTATGTGTAACCTATCTGCAAAGGTTACCTAAAACCATGTATCCAAAGCACTATTAGGGGTTTTACAACCATCTTGGTGCACAAACACTCCATTCAAAGTTAAACTCAAGGTTTAGAAACTTAGGTGATGTCATTACATATCTCATATATTAGAGTTTCATCTTCATCTTTATCCACGCATTAGGGTTCCCACATCATATTATCATGTTCTAAAGGAGTTAGCTAAGATTAACTCATACATCAAGGTGTCATCAACATTTTATTGAGCTAATTGTTAGAACATGTTCAACATTAACATATGCCTTTAGGTGGGTGTTAACTAAAGTTAACCCACTTTATCCATGTAGATCATATCAAGGTATCGTAATTGTTATGTTGTGCTAGCTGTCAAACTATATTTTCCATCTTTATTAAGCACTAAGATTAACACCTCATGTAACATCTTTTATTCATATGATCTTATGTGAATGCTCATAATATATTGTGACCTTTGTTGATGAATTCTCACAAGATTAACCAACACTATCACATTATCATCATTATTCATGCATATGGTTAACCATTTATTAAATCATCTCTAGGTTTTTCATCATGTCATGTCTATAGATCACATCTCGAGATTAGATCACATCCTTACATATATTATACCATGATTGTGCTAAACAAACTTGTACAAGTAGCTTATCAATATACATCAACAAGTCCAAATGAGGTTCCTCTAACCCATACCACGAGGGTAGTGCCATGCTCAATCTTTTTGAGCGAACTCATATCTATGAGTGTCTCATATGCCTATATTTTATCTTTTTCCTCTCAGTCTAGGGTTCTCGGATTACCTCATTGGAACTAGTGATTGCTTTACAAGCTCTAGCCACATAAGCACAAACCAAAACATATTATTACATACTCTTCATAGGTCTCTAACCATGAAACATCCTTACACAAAACTGTCTTATATACACCACTAGATTCCTATGTGGGAAACCACCAACCCGAGCATGAAGCTTCACAGAAACTAACATAGCTACCTCCTCCAGGGTCTTGGGCTCTCTCCCTCACCCAGATGGTAGGCACTCATCATCAAGTTCATATAACCAGCCTCTCTCTGTCTCTAGGGTTTGGTCCTCCCAAGGACATCTAGGGTTCAACAAAACTATAGGAATCATACATAAAGCAACTCAACTCAATCACTCAGGAGTAGTCTAGTTTAGGACATATCATATCACGTATCTCATACTTCTCATATTATAGAGTCTAGGTTCTCTGACCTTCTCCGTGTGGGTCTCACTCTCTCTTGAGCTAACCCCAAAACTGGTCCTAACACTAGAGGTCCTCCTTTGTAAAATAGCTTGAGGCTCATGCTGACTCACAACTTAGTCTTAGCTTAACATATCTTATCTCATAAAATCCTAGTTACGTGCATCATAAAAACTTATCTCAAATCCTCAAAACCGAACTTAAGTCCTCAAAGACAAACATATATCATCATAACCATCTTATTCATCTATATAAGACTTACATCAAAGCCTATTTCGTATATTCCATCTATCATATATATTCCAACAAGGCTCTAGACATTTAATCTAGAACTACTCTCTCTTCTAGACTGATGTCATTCACTTTCACTTAGGTTGCATGACCACCTCCTACTCGTACATGTGTGGGGACACATTTTTGTAATACATATACATATTAAAATATTATATAGTTTTTCTCTGATAAAACAAACGTCAGAGAAAACTATCGAGGTTCGATCCGTTTGGAATCAAAAACTAAATCCTAAAAACGAGTGTCCCACACATAGTAGAGAGTCCAGTTTCATGAAAACTAATGAAAAAGGTGAGAACATGGTGTAGACTAGAGTAGATACTCTAGACAACGAGAACCATATGTCTAGGGTTTCTCTTCCCTTGATGCACGTCATTTCCAAATAGTGCAACATCCCATACCACTACACGACAAGGAAAGAATGACATCTAATGACTTTCTACTCAACAAGCACCAGTCTAGGCCTAGTTCTTAGACATCTAGGTTCTAACCTAGAGGCTAGGTCAGATCTAGTCTCTAAAAGACGACTAATCTAACCCTAAGGATTATTACATTCAAGGTTTTCTGGTTTTGAGTTGCATAATGAGCAAATGTCAGGCTTTGCTAATGTTCATGCTCTGATACCACCTGTGACGTCCCTGAATTTTCTAAAACTTAATATGATGTGTGACGTCCAAATTAAAACCCTCACCTCAGCGATAATCCCAATTTAAACATCCCACACTAGGCTAAGAAAGAGAAAATCAAAGGAGTCAGAAGGAAACACTCAGTAGCACATGCACATGAACAATAAACAAACCAACACACATGTTCACTATTCAACATATAATTACAACATGAATTGTTACAACATTTGATATTACATATTGAACATCAAACTATAACATATACATGTACTACATCTAGACAACATGATCTTAAGACAACAGGTCCACCTGAACATCAGCTCGCCACACAACTCTCACTATCCTGGATCTTCAAGAGCATAACCACAACCTAAACAAAAGATTACATGCAGTACACGTCAGCACAATATTCAAGAATATTGTACTGAGTACGCCTACGTGTCTTTTATTTACCTCTCATCATATCTTGGCAATAAGATAAAACTAATACTTGGCAGTAACAGAAGAAATATAAGAAAATCATATACTTGCACAAAGATATTCATCAACAAAAGAGAACACATATTTTAAACACATTTTCCATTATATCATCAAGGCCTTTATGATCACTACCAAAGAGTTGGATCATATGTACACTGTGACCACTACCAAAGAGTTGGGTCCAAGCACACTACCAAAGAGTTGGTGCTTCCATATGTACAATGTGACCACTACCAAAGAGTTCGGTCACTTCCAAGCACACTGCCAAAGAGTTGGTGCTTTCATATAATGGAACAGGGATATTATGTTTGATGTGTTCATAGCCGTAAGTATAGAAAACCAACCAACATATCTTACAAGAACAATCATTTCATCCAATACCATATGCCAAGTATTCTACTACACATATAACACAAGCATATTGTATAATAAGCCAAGTAAGAGGTAATAGCGTACCTTCCAAAGAGATATTATTAATCATCATATGTATTCCTCAGGTCAACTGTAACCTTGTTGAACCTGATCAAGACAAGATCATACACTATCATCAGTTTCTCATCCTATTATATCTCATCTTAACCCTAATCGTGTTCATTAGGGTTTAGCTTATCTCATGTTGGGATAAGTGCATCATTGCTTGTATTCTTATCTTATGATTATCTCACTGATGTCATTTTCCAGATTACATCTCATTATCAAAGTTCATCATCTGAACATTAGGTTCCATGTCCTTTTTGTGCACATATTAACACTAGTTACATGTATTACTCGAATTAGGGTTTCATCATGTGTATTATGGGTCATCTTCGTATAACATAGATTATGTGTATCATATTGATCTCTTATTTAATTTTGAGGTTCCAGATACTGATATGAGCTTACTCTGTAAATTTCATCATTTATTGAGCATGTATGCATTAATTACATATTATTTAGGGTTATTAGCCCTAACTAGCCATATGGAGTAAGTTACATGATTTCGTGTATCAACATCATGATTACAGACATCATATGGGTTAAAAACATTATTATGGAGTTACTGACATTTTTTCATAATTTAGGTCTTTGTTTATTATTTATTATGCATGAAAAGACCATTTTACATCTTACATGATTACTCTGATATTAATTCGTCAAAAGCCTGATATTATGCTTCCATCTTGTTCTATGCATTTTTCTGAAAATAAAGGTACCTTGTTTGTATTTTTCTGATCATCCAGCTAATTACTATGGTTTATCAAACATCTGGATATAATTAGGGCATTTACCTTTTTCGGCCAATCGGCCTCTGACAGGTGGCCATTTGGGCTGGCGCGCATCCTTTGCTCGCTGCTACCGGTTCACGTCCTATGAACCCTGTCTGCCGTCTTGGACCGGTAGGTTCTTGGCCTGACCCGGATGTATCTTACTCGTCTGCGGGGGTCCAAACAGCAAAGAGGGTCATGCTTCCCTCTGCGAGGTAGTTGCTCTGCCGTCAACTCCGGTGAGCTCGTGACGGCGGTTGGCGTCTCCTCAGGTGCAGCTGATCACAAGGCTACCATCGCAGGGCCTCTCTGGGTCAAGGTGGCAGTTTCTCGGAGCTCGGCTCCCCATGGATCGATGTGCCGCTGAGGCGAGCGGGGAAGGTCACCGGCCGCGGAGGGAAAAGTAGCGAGGGGAGTGAGCGGAGGTGTTGGGAATTCGAGGAAGGGCCGGTAAGGTTCGGCGTGGCCTTGCACGTCTTGAGGAGGGGTTGATCTGGAAATGTGGAGGATGGGGCAGCACGAGGCAGGTGCTATGCCGCGGCGGAGTGGTCTGGAGGAGGTAATCTCAAGGGGAGAGTCATCTGGGCTTTCCTCAGACAAATTGAGGAAGGCAAGGAGCTAAAGGGGTCCCGGAGATGCTCGAGGATGAGTTGTATAGGTTTAAGGAGATATGAGTGCGAGATGCCCAAATCAAAATGGGCGCGCAAGGAGAGACCATTGTCGGAGGCAGGTCGTGGGCATGGCCTTGGTCCTCGCTGGGGGTCGTGTGAGGGGTTGGAGAGTTCGTGGAGATGAGGGGAATCCAGCGCTTCGGTCAGTTTTGCACGAGAAGGGTCAGAGAGGGAAAACATGGTCAGCGGTCCCGGTCTCCAACTGTAGCCACGATCTGCAAACTAGGCAGAGGTTGAGGATGACTTCTCAGCCGTACGATCCATCCAAGATCCATGACACTCTCATAGAATGGCCCAGATGTGGCGCGTGACAAGGCAGGGGCGTGACATATCATTGCCCCTTAAACTTTGGTCTAATAACCCTCAAAAAGCACATTAATGCATGATATTCAAATCTAAATAACTTCGTCTAGGAACATCCAATTGCCACCAAATTTTAACCATAGCTTCCTCGCTACTAAAGGTACCTTGTACTTGAATTTGGTGCCAAAACTGAATTGTTAGGACATCCAATTAAATTCCTCAAGAAGGCATAAAAAGAGAGATCTTAATCATTATATAAATCTCAATCAACATTCCAACTTTACTAAAAACACATGGAATTCTCAAAACAACTCAACATGTGTGAAAAGACTTATGTCATTGGACATTTAGGTTTCCAAAATTCCACTCCATCACAATTTACCTCAAAGGGATTTATTAGAATAGTTGGATCCTCTTGATCCAGCCTCAGATCCCGGCCACATGGCAAGGGGAGCAAGTGATCCACCAATATGGCTCAAGTGAACCGCGTTGATCTTTCTTGGGCCAAGCAGTTCAGGATTTGGTCTGACTCAGTTTTCAACTTTCTTTTCTCTCTCACTCTCTCTCTCGTCCAGTCTTGTATGACGCACAGAGGACGCCGCCAAAAAGCAGGGCTCCAGCGTGCAGTTACTGAGGATGTCGTCCCTCTCAAATCTTGTAGGTGTCGAGGAGGATCTGACGGGCTCCCGAGACCCTAGGCGGAGGCGCTCCATTGTAACTCATGGCTAGGGCTTCACGGCATGGGGTGGGGTACTAAAATTTGTTGTCGCGCCTCCTTTTGGGATTGCAATGGAGGACATGCAGAGCAGAAGGGTTTTTTTCCCATGGGGCCTCGGCTCCTGTTACTGTGAGAAGATATGCGAAGGATTGAGGATCTCATCGGAGCCCTCCAAATACCATGGGAAAAGCTGAGAGTTTTGGCCCAATCTCACCTCCACGGTTGCGAGTTTGGGTTCAAGGATTAGATAGAAGTCCTCCATAAAGCTAAGAGGACCCATCTCAAGCTTCCCCATGTCTATGTGATTCCCCCATTCATTTGCACTGCCTTTTCACGACCTCTTCTTCATTCCCCTTTTACCTGTGAGAGGCGATGAAGAAGTAGGTGAGGAGAAGGTCTAGAGTCTCTCACTACCATGGGTTTCCAGCATTGAGTGAGGGATCAATGGATTCATATTGATTCGTATATCCCTATTTTGTGAGCAAAATATCCAGTAACTGCCCCACCTTCATAAGATCGAGACCACACCTCAATCCTATTCTATTCCTCCACTTGCAGAGTTAGGTGACACCTCCTGAGTCTTCAGATCCTTTGGAAATAGACGGTCAAGATAATTACACATATGTGACCCTTAGCACCCACTTAAAGCTGGGTAGCATGACAGATTTTTTTACCAACCTAAGTTTGATACTTATTAACAATAAGGCTTGTCTGCATTATTTGAATGGATCAATCATATCATCCACCACTTATATTTCCTAGTAGGAACCTCAAATTGTGGTAAAATTTTAAACATAGCTCCTCCATGATATAGTCTCAAATCCTTCAAAGTTTGAGACTAAAAACACACACACTTTCCGAAGTTGTAAATAAATTCTCCAAACAACCTTATAAATAATTATGTAAAGATTGGATACAAAACATTAATCATCAAACCATAATGAATCAAGTTCAATTTGTTTTCTTTTATTATGAAGCACATGAAGTTTCATCATTTAACCATTTGGGTCCATGTATTATCTCAAATAAATACATGAATTCATAATTATACCAACTTCATATTAAAGATATTCAACTAAAAGTGCACATCAATATAACCTCTAAAATTATCAATGAAGACCCACTTACTCAAATTGACCATATAAGACCTCAAATTCCATTATTAAACCATCTTACTCAAATTTTGTACTCAAATACTAGAGATCAGTTAGTAAAACCCTAAAATCGGGGTTATCACACATACCCACGATACAACCAAATCAGGAATCTCTTCTTTTGGCTTGAAAGTTGAATACCCATCCCATACCAGAAGATTGAGGCCAAAGATCTCCGATGGGACGTATGTGAGAGTAGTTTCATAGTCGTGTAGGCATGTAAGTTGCTCGAAAAAATTTCCCATATCAAGTTCATACATCTTAAACCTTCACTCCAAAGAAGTTTTAGTTATCCCTCAGTGTCATATACCCGATTTCATATCCAAGCAATTAGACTACAACTGCGTAATTTCCATGGTTTCATCAAGGCATCTTCCGCTTTTGGGATTACCATCAAAGAGGGTGTTTCATTGATCTTGTTCAATTTCACATTTTTAATCAATAAACTATCCTCAAAAAGTTTTTCAAGAAAGAAATTGTTTTTTTTTGTACCTTGTGTTCTAGAGATGACTTTACTGTGACGCCCCGCGCCACACAAAGTGAGATTACTCAAAACAAAATGCATAATTAAAACTAATCAACCAGATTACCAAAAAATACAGGAAATTAAAATTGTTTGCACATAAGCACAAAAACTAGATCATATCACATCAGAGTTCATAAAAGCCACATGTATATATAACACATGCCAAAAGCTTATTACATAGCATCATCCATTGGTTCTCTAGACACGTCATGTTACATGTGGTAACCTATCACATATACATACATTCCATCTCTATACACCAAAGCATATAGCCAAAACGTCGTCTTGTTATACAACATCTACAAAACTCCCCCAAGGACCTGAGAGTATAGGGACAAAACATAGGACTCTACTAAAAAACACAAGTAGCATATCCAACCTTTCAACAGCTATTGCTCCTCTTATTGCTCAACCTCAGTTGCACAATCTCTACATTATCATGCACGACCTCCTAAAAGATGTGGAAATCTACAGGATGAGACCAAACATGCTAGCAAGAGATATAACTCTCTGCCAAAATCTATTAAAAGGAAATATAGATTATACATAACATATTAAACATTTAAAGTAGATTCAGCTCAATGATATGTATTAACAGATAACACATGTTAAGTAGAGTAGGGAAATTACCACTGAGCAGTAGATCAATTAATATGATAACAAGGAATATGGATAACATGTATAACAGTTGATTTCTCTTACCACATTATAATTCAAGAAATATGTACAAAGATAAGGCAAAGAGGATCATCCAATGTTATTGGTATTTGGCCCTAAGCAAACATACTACATGGTTGTGTTACATATTGTATTATTTGCCCTAAGGATTTGAGTCATACTACTCAAATCCAACTAACCATTGTGAAGTTGAAATCGGTGCCATACAAGGTCAATGGAAGAATCAGAATCCACAACCTTTCCAACACCTCTTGGTCAGTACAAGAGAAACACTGTAGAGATGTATTAGTCAATTACAAACAATGACATATACTCCAGCTGAAGGATTGGCTCACGCATGGCCATCCGTATAAAAATATCTAGCCCGCATTGGTATATGTCACGACACTAGAAAAACAAGCTCACACATGACTGTTCTCAAAAAGAGGCATCACATGCAGTTAAACTGCTGCTTATCACATATCACAAGGAGAACAACTCATGCATGGACGTCTCACACAACCTGTAATTGTGGATGCAAGGAGATACTCAACTTGAACCCCCACATATTAAAAAATATGTACTCCAAGTTTTAAGTAGGAATGACTCGTTTCACCATCCAACAATAAAACTGACACTAGAATGGATCTATGGCACATGGCACCTACATGATTAAGGTTTCACTTTATTAGTTATGCCAATTGGGTGAATTAAGGCTTCATCATACAAGTTAACATACATAACTATAACTCAATCTAGCAAGAATAACTATGAAACAACTTCAGAAGACATAAAATGTATAAGGTGTGAACTTGTCAGATCATCACGTGATACTTGTAGAACTGCCATTCACAAGGCCATCACCAAATCCATAAAACCATATAAGGCAATCACCAATGTCACATCCCTATGGGATACCAATCCATCAATCACATCACACTACTAAAATAATGGTCTATAGCATCGATTTTTTTAAGCCTATAATGTCACTTTTTAACCGAAGCTAAGTGGCCGTCGCTATAGATTTTTCTCTATAGGGTCGGTTTTTTTGAACAATGAAAACCAACCTTATAGATTAAAAACCGACCCAAGAGGCTGTAAAAAACCTGACCCAAGTGAGAAAGAAAAGGTTGTAAGGTCGGTTATTCCTAAAAAACTGACCCTAGAAATGTCTTGTAAGGTCGGTTATTGCTAGAAAACTGACCCTATAAAGCAACAGAGGTTTTCTCAGTCGATAAATATGTCGACTGAGATGATTTCGGTCGAGAAAATTGTCGACCAAGAAAATACTGTCTTAAGCTTCTTAGAGGTCTTCTAAGGTCGGTTATTTCTAAAAACCGACCCAATAGAGTACAAAAAATGAGCTTTCTGATCTCATTGCCTATAAGGTCGATTATTCCTAAAAAACTGACCCAAGCAATCTATAAGGTCGATTTTTTTAAAATAACTGATCCTATAAAGCAACAGAGTTCTTGTAAGGTCAGTAACTTGCTCAGTCGAGAAATACGTCCACTGAGTGGATTTCGGTTGAGAAAATTGTCGACCAAGAAAGTAATGTCTTAAGCTTCCCAAAGGACTTGTAAGGTCGGTTATTTCTAAAAAACCGACCTTATAAAGCAACAGAGGTTTGCTCAGTCGAGAAATACGTCGACTAAGAGGATTTCAGTCGAGAAAATTTTCGACCAAGAATGTACTGTCTTAAGCTTCCCAGAGGTCTTGTAAGATCGGTTACTGCTAAAAACCCGACCCAATAGAGTACAAAAAATGAGCTTTCTGATACCATTGCCTATGAGGTCAGTTATTCCTAAAAAACCAACCCAAGCAATCTATAAGGTCAGTTTTTTTTTAAATAACCGACCCTATAAAGAAACATAGTTCCTGTAAGTTTAGTAACTTGCTCAGTCGAGAAATACGTTGACCAAGAGGATTTCAGTCGAGAAAATTGTCGACCAAGAATGTACTGTCTTAAGCTTCCTAGAGGCCTCGTAAGGCCGGCTATTTCTAAAAAACCGACCCTATAGATCTATAAGGTCAGTTTTTTAAGATAACCAACCCTATAGTGTACAATTTTTTTTTAAATCTATAGAAACATAACAGAACAGAAGAACAAGAAGAACCAGGATATAGGAGAGGGGATCATTGATGCTCAACCATCACCATTCTAAACCACACATTCATAACAAAAATAATTCATATATTCAGTTGAGTTACACATAATCACATCATAATTTACAAAATGATAGATTGCAAGGTCTGAGATGATATTAAATGTCAGATACAAAAGTAAATATGAAAGAGTTCCAAAATCACATACATAAATGAAGCTGACATATTCAATCCAATGCTATATTGACTTCATTTAGAAAAATATATGACCACTCTTCTCCGAATTCATTTAAGTCCTCAGGTGTGTAAGGCTGAGTTGTAAAGATCTGTAATAGAAAATGCACATGCTAATATTTTATAAAATAACTACAACTGACTTGTAAATTTATGATGTTATTCTTTATTACCTGATCTATAGTTTGAATGTCATGTGATGCTTGTTTGATAATATCTTGCATATATTTCATTACTAGTAGCCACAAGCCTAACCATTATTTTGTATAGGACACTACAAATAACGAATTATACTTAATGTTAGTAAACTACTATAAACAGAGTTGAGATAAGACTATAAGAGTTGACATATAAGAGTTGAAAATTAGTACATATAAGACTAAGCAGTTGTCAAAGTAGCTACCTTGACATTTTTCAAAGTCAATGTCTTTAATTTTGTGGGTATTTGTCCTCCACCTTCACGAAAAGCCTTTAAACCACTATCAATTAAATGATAGTTGGTAAAATAGAAATTCTACATAGAAATATAATGGAAAAGCATTGACTAAGTTTATGCCTACTCCATAGCTGGAAATTTTAGTTTTTGGCCCCTTATTATTTTTCCCATTGGGTCAAGATAATAAAGAGTCATCAATTTTGGGACAACCACCACTAATTCCCAATGTCTATATCGAAGTAAGAATAAAACAAACATTAAAATAAATAAATCTATTCATTATTAAAATTATATTGAATAATAATACTTACTGGATGTTAAAAGGAATTAGGATAATTTCCTTTCCCACACTAGCAAAATACTTGAATGCAGTAGAGAAGTACTCATTCACATCCTCAATATGTGTCTCCACTTGACTAGTGACTGAAGGAACTAAGAATCCAACATTCCTTATATCAAAGTTTATGGTCTCAGTATATAAATGGCTGTAAAACATTTGTAATTATTTTCATATCTAGAAATAAGCTAAAAATGTATATTAGAATTTTCTATATTGATAGATCCTTACCTTATCCATACTTCTAATATCAAAGTATTCAACCAATCATACCGGAACAACTCTATAATATCATCAAAAAAAACTATCAAAGTCCCTCCCAGTTGCATCTTCTGTTAAATTGACCAACATTTGTAATACATAGTTTTGGTTGGCTAAGTATCGACACAAACATTTACATTTACTTCCCAACTCATCGAATGTGGATTCTAGAATAAAAGATGGCTTGGTCATAGGAGGATGACTAGTAGAATTTTTACTTTTTAGTTTGCAACCCTATTAATTAAATTACATACTTATATTACACAAGTTCATATATGCAGTCAAATATGAAAACCATGGTAGAATTCAAGTATACCTTGTCATTGATAACCAAGTGTCTAGGCCAACCCACCATAGCACCCTCTACTTCTTCAACTGTACTATATTCAGGATTAGGTATGGGTAGTGGTTTGTCCCCCATTTCGTCATACACAAGATGGATGGACACACGACAAATGTCATCAGTGTTTTGTTGGCAATGCAATGTACCACCAAGGTTGTATACCTTGCCCACTGCCACAACATTATATTCTGGAACCTCCACTGCAAGTTTACAATTCATACCAACCTAGAATTGAAATAATATAAGTTATATATGAAGCGGTAAACTAGATACCTACTAAAACTAATATATATAATCATATATATATATCATACTAATAACACAACATATAGAACAAAAACTTACTAAATATTGTTGGGGTGGGTCATTGGGAGTGCTCCCATGACCTTCTACAGTTGGTGCATGGGCTTGTACCTCATCATCTGAGAGACACATAGTTTAAATAGGTTGAGAAGGTTGAGTAGGCTGAAATGAAGACATTATTTCTTTTACTTTCTATGCTACCAATGCTTCAACTTCTTCTTATGTAAGACCTCCTGCACGACCTCCTTTAGATTGCGAAGGGCCAAAATAAGACTTGAATCATATGCCAGCTCCTAATCCCCTAATACGGCTAGGATGCTCCTTTGTACCAAGAGCAACAGATAGTTCATCCATGCGGCCAGTTGGGATGAACTTTCCTTCCTTCCTTTGCTCATGGAAATCAATCTATTCATAGTTAATAAAAATATCAAATCACAATATCAATTAGATATAAATAAATCTAAGTTTGTGGGAGTTACTCTTTACTTAGTTGGGATGAACCTACCATTTTTTGTGTCAACTCTTTAGTTACAGGGTTGACAATTTCACCTGCTCGATTCTTTCTAGCATCAATCCACTGCAAGTGTCAAGGTGGATGCTCAACTTGAGTTGTACTAGACTCTTCTCCAGAAGAGAGTTGCTTCTCTTGTAGTTGGCGGCGAAAGGCATAACCACCGGGCCCCAAGCGATGGTCATGCACATTTTTGTCCCATCTTTCCTTTTAGGCCTCGTGAATAGCTGATGGAGTTGAGACTTACACCAAAAGATTTTACTCTTCCAATGGGAGTCCCAAAATTTGCACCAAAAACCCTAGAGAGGATTTATATCTTCCCTAGGTTTACCTAGAACTGGTGCTTAGATAACAACTCCAACCCCATAAGAGTATGGAAGCCTTATCATAGTACAGATTTAGGATCGAACCCAAAAGACAACGGTCTTGTTGCAAGCAACAAGATGGAAAACATACAGCACTTCACTTAGTTATTTTACTAATTGGCACTTATATCGAAAAGTTGGATTTTGATAGGTTTTTAGACTAAAGCATGAAAAGTAAATAAAGCAAGTAAAACTAAGATTTAACAAATGATGATGAATCACTGGGGTTAAGCAGGTATTTACCACCGCTACACATGCATTGTATATGTACTAAGCAAGCAAGACTTATAAGCTAGATACATGGATGTTCCACAAGACCGATGCCTTATAAGACAAGAGCGATGCATTGCATCCAAGGATGTTCCACAAGACCGATGCCTTGTAAGACAAGAGCGATGCATTGCATCCTTCGATGTTCTACAAGACCGATGCCTTATAAGACAAGAGCAATGCATCGCATCCTTCAAGGGTTAAGTAGCTCTCATTCGGTACATTTCTACGTGTCAATGAAGATATGTAGTCTCCAAAGAGAGAATCTTACTCAACCTCATGAAACGTGCATCTAAAACTAACAAGCGAGCGATAATTATCAAATCGAATAGTATCTTTGTAGGCCTAGTCTCCTATTCGGATAACCTAGCTACGAGAAGTGCGGGAATGTTGCAACGCCAGCCATTCCCGATCAAATGGTCACATGCTTTACATCATTCCCCTCGCAAAGTGTGTTCCTCGACTTACCAAGGTTACTTCCATACAGATGGAAGTGCAACGGATGATAGTGAGTTTACTCCACTCTTTGAGATACACTCCTAGACACCGAAACGGATGCGTGGTGGATACACACACCAGAAACCAACACTAAATCGGTATTCGAGTCTCGAGAGCGGTCGTAGACAAACCACAACAAAAGACAATAGATGCATACAAGAACGTGGCCATCATTCAAGCATGTATGAAACGATTTAGTATTAAAATGAAAGGATAACATCTTTTTAGTACAAAGTACAAAACATGGGCAGCGGGGCTAGTCCCCGCGCCCCAGTGGATGGAACTACTCGCTCCTCATAGAGGGAACAACAAAGGAGGAGGCAAGAAGAGATAGAAAGAACATCATCTCCACTGAGGAGAGAAGGTTGAACCCTTGGTGGAGAGAGAAACGATCTTTACCCTTCGTGGCTTGCTTGACGACGGATCTTCTCCTCTCACCTTCTTTGTTGATGAGAGAGAAGGTAGCTTTGCAATGGAACGTGAGTCTCAGACCGGCAGCCTCGGGCGGTGGATGGAGTTGTTCTGGTAGTAGAGAGACAGCCTCTGGACGTCTGGACTCTTCTCAGGGATGGCCCTTGAGGTCTTATTTATAGGCCTTGAGTGAGGTCCAAACGGTCTGGAGATCGTTTGGGTTCAAACGGTCTTGAGACCGTTTGGCGTCAAACGGTCTTGAGATCGTTTGGCATCAAATGGTCTTGAGATCGTTTGGCGTCAAACGGTCTTGAGACCGTTTGGCGTCAAACGGTCTTGAGATCGTTTGGCATCAAACGGTCTTGGGACCGTTTGAACTCCATGCGGTCTTGGGACCGTTTGGCTTCATGCGGTCTTGGGACCGTTTGAACTCCATGCGGTCTTGGGACCGTTTGGCTTCATGCGGTCTCGGGACCGTTTGAACTCCATGCGGTCTTGGGACCGTTCGGCTTCATGCGGTCTTGGGACCGTTTGAACTCCATGCGGTCTCGGGACCATTTGAGCTCCATGCGGTCTTGGGACCGTTTGAACTCCATGCGGTCTTGGGACCGTTTGGCTTCATGCGGTCTTGGGACCGTTTGAACTCCATGCGGTCTTGGGACCGTTTGGCTTCATGCGGTCTTGGGACCGTTTGAACTCCATGCGGTCTTGGGACCGTTTGGCTTCATGCGGTCTTGGGACCGTTTGAACTCCATGCGGTCTTGGGACCGTTTGACTTCACTCGGCCTTGAGGCTGGTTTATTCTTTTATGATTTTTTTGTGCTTTTTCAGCAAGTATAAAAGGAAAAAGTTAGTTTGATGATGTATTTACAAAAAGGGATAAAATTAGGTTTATGTACAGTATAAACGTAAAAAGAGTATGGAAAACTAAAGAAAAAGACTAAGATAAACTACTAAAATAGGAGGTTATCACCCCCCCTAACTTAGAGTCTAGCTTGTCCTCAAGTTAGATAGAGCTGAGACATGAAATGGCGAGGCGATCTTAATTAGGATCTCCATACTCTTGCTTCAATTCTTGACCTGAGTTCCCCAGGGGTCATATCGAGGCTTATTGCATGCCTTGATTCCTTTGGATTTCGAGAGTTGCTTGGATCTCAGGTTTTTCCGTATCTCAAAGTTTGCCTTGGGACCACATTTATTTTGTGCATGTCGTTGACTCTAATCAACTTTATACCTCTCTGGAAACCTACTGGAAGCTAGAGAGGGTATGAGGGTTGGCTAAAGGCTTTGAAGTGTAGCTCCCTTTCAAGCGGGGGAGGGGTTGTCTATGCTTTTTAGGATCTCACTACCGGGCACGACACATCTGCCTTTATGAGGGCAGCTGAATGTACCGGCCGGGAAAGTCCTTTATGAGCCTTTTCATATACTTGGAACTTTTAGGGTTTCACTACCGGACGCGACACATCTGCCTTTGTGAGGGCAGCGGAATGTGCCGGCCGGGTGAGCCCTTTATCAGTTCTTCATATAGGTCCTTATGCGCGGCACAACTCTCATGATTTTATTCGTCTCTCTGGCTTTTATTCAAAAACTCACAGGCTTGGGTTTTGGAATGAGGATTTATTTTGGGCGGCCAAGCCTCTTTTATTTTGAAGAGAGGAAAGCTGTTCTTAAAGTTTTTCAGCATGCACTTATTTGGTTTGTGGTCCACTTGCAGAACTTTTTGATTTGGAAGTTGCCTAATTTCCCTCTCATCCTCGAGATCTCGGCTTATTTCTGCCCTGATTTTGACCTGTGGAGAGTCAGATAAAGAATTGAAGCGAAAATATGGGATCCATAGTAGGTGGAAGTTGATAAATCGCCATTTGATGTCTGAGTGCTATTTACTTATAGAGACTAACATGATTCTAGAGTTAGGTGAGGTGATAATACAGAAGAGGATACCTTGCCCTTGTCTAATGTACCCCCCCCCCAACTTATCACTCACTCTGTCCTCAGAGTGTCAAAGTGATAGGGTGAGAGGTAATTAGAACAAGGGCAGCAGCTAAACTAAGTCGTGGAGTCATGGGTTGCCTCCCAAGTAGCGCCTTAGTTTAACGTCACTGGCTCGACGAAACTGTAAGGTTGTTATGCTGTGGGCGTAGCATCTCTGATGTCGATGGTTTGTCGATGCATGTTGTCTTCCTGAATGTAATATCTTTTTAAACGGTGCCCGTTAACCGTTCGTTCTCCTCCGCTGTTGTCGATAATAATGGCGGCTCCGGTTGGGTAGATATGTTTTATGGTGAAGGGTCCGGACCATTTTGTTCGGAGCTTTCCGGGGAATAATCTGAGCTTGGAGTTGAATAAGAGCACTTTTTCGCCAACGGCGATATCTTTTCTCTTAAGATGTCCATCGTGCCACATTTTTGTTTGCTCTTTATAGATTCTGGCACTGTGATATGCTGTCATTCGGAGTTCTTCTAGCTCCTGTAGCTGGAGTTGTCTGTTCTCCCCTGCACTTTTAAGGTCGAAGTTTAGTTGCTTGATGGCCCACCAGGCTTTATGTTCCAGTTCTACTGGAAGATGACATGATTTTCCGTACACCAAACGGAACGGAGTTGTTCCAATTGGTGTTTTGTAAGCAGTACGGTATGCCCAGAGGGCGTCAGGAAGTTTGGTGGACCAATCAGTGCGGTTTTTATTCACTGTTTTTTCAAGAATCACTTTTATCTGTCTATTGGATACTTCTACCTGGCCACTAGTTTGTGGGTGGTAAGGTGTTGCAACTTTGTGATGGACTCCGTATTTTCTCAGTAACGCTTCGAAACTTCGTTCCAGGAAATGGGTCCCGCCATCAGATATGACCGTTCTTGGAACTCCAAATCTCGGAAAAATAGTGTCTTTGAACAATTTGACAACAGGTTTGGAGTCATTGGATATGGTGGGTACAGCTTCGACCCACTTTGAGACGTAATCCACTGCGACCAAAATGTAAGAGAAGCCATATGATGAGGGGAAAGGTCCCATGTAGTCTACCCCCCATACATCAAACAGATCAATTTCCTGCCACATGGTAAGAGGCATTTCATCCCTTTTTGATATGTTGCCCGAAAATTGGCATTTATCACAGGCTTTGACAAAATCATATGAGTCTTTTGATATGGTGGGCCAAAAGAAACCAGATTGTAAAACTTTTATGGCAGTTTTCTTGGCGCCCATGTGCCCCCCCGTGGATCCGGAGTGGCAGTGTTCTAAAACTGAAGTTATTTCTTCTTCTGGAAGGCACCGGCAAAAAAGTCCGTCGGCACAGAGGTAAAATAAGTAGGGTTCGTCCCAATGATAACGTTTTATGTCATGAAGGAATTTCCTTTTATCCTGATATGAAGCAGACGGGTGGATGATCCCTGTGGCCAGATAATTGACGATATCAGCAAACCAAGGGAAACTATGAGTGGCCTTCATAAGCTGATCATCAGGAAGAGAATCCCTGATAGGGATTTTATTTTTTTCTTCAACCTCGATTCTGCTGAGGTGATCGGCTACAACATTCTCCACGCCACTTTTATCTTTGATTTCTAGGTCGAATTCTTGAAGCATTAATACCCAGCGGATGAGCCTGGGTTTGGCGTCCTGTTTCTGGATCAGATGTCGGATAGCAGAATGGTCAGTGTAGACGATGACTTTGGAGCCGATCAGGTAGGAGCGGAATTTTTCGAAAGCGTAGATGATAGCCAAAAACTCTTTCTCCGTGGTGTTGTAGTTTTTCTGTGCTTCGTCTAGCGTTTTGGATGCGTAGTAGATGACATAGGGTTTCTTATCGATCCGTTGTCCTAAAACGGCCCCTATGGCATAATCACTTGCGTCGCACATGATTTCGAAGGGTTGCGACCAGTCTGGAGCCCTTAGAATAGGTGCGGAAATTAATGCTTCTTTAAGGGTAGAGAAACTTCGCATACATTCTTGGTCGAAAACGAACTCGGCATCTTTTGTCAGGAGTTGAGTCATGGGTTTAGCTATTTTCGAGAAATCTTTGATGAACCTTCTGTAAAACCCTGCATGACCTAGGAAAGCTCGAACTCCCCTTATGTCCTTCGGAGGTGACAACTTTGAGATAACATCAATCTTTACTTTTTCGACCTCGATCCCCCTATCACTTACTCTATGTCCAAGGACGATACCTTCTGTTACCATGAAATGACATTTTTCCCAATTCAGGATAAGGTTCGTTTCCTCGCAACGTTGTAGGACTCGTTCAAGATTATTTAGACAGTTATCGAAAGAATATCCATAGACAGAGAAATCATCCATAAAGACTTCCATAACAGATTCAGTTAATCCGGCGAAGATGGCAGACATGCAGCGTTGGAAAGTAGCAGGAGTGTTACATAGCCCGAATGGCATTCTTCTGAAAGCATATGTCCCAAAGGGACAAGTGAAAGTGGTTTTTTCTTGGTCCTCTGGATGTATGGGTATTTGGTAGAACCCGGAGTAACCATCGAGATAACAGAAATACTTTTGGTGGGCCAAGCGCTCTAGGACTTCGTCAAGGAAGGGTAGAGGGTAGTGGTCTTTCCTTGTAGCTTTATTCAACTTCCTATAATCGATGCACATTCGCCACCCCATTACAGTCCTAGTGGGTACGAGCTCATTTTTATCGTTGATTACTACAGTAGTGCCCCCCTTTTTTGGAACAACCTGAACTGGACTGACCCACTGAGAGTCAGAGATAGGATAGATCATGCCATCTTTGAGTAGTTTGAGGACCTCCAAACGAACTACCTCTTTCAAGTTTGGGTTCAGTTTTCTTTGATGTTCACGAGTGGGTTTAAATTCTTCAACCATAGGAAGCTTGTGCATACACAGAGCCGGGTTTATGCCTGTGAGGTCGGTTATTTTATAACCAATGATCTTTTTGTGCCTCCTTAGTTTGTCCAGAAGCCTGACTTCTTGGTTTTCGGTAAGGGTGGAGCTGATAATAACTGGGCATAACTCTTCCTTATCCAGGAAAACATATTTGAGCCTTGTGGGTAAAGTCTTCAATTCAGGGGTTTTTGGTGGTTCTGCTGCTTCAATGGTAGTGATGGCTTTAAGCTCTTCGAAAGTAGCCTTTGGTGCTTCTTCTATCTTTTCTAGGTATTGGATACATTGCTGGACTAGTTCATTTGCAGAGAACTCAACTTCTGGATTGATAAGAGCATTTTCAAGTTCGTCGATTGGCTTGGAGATTTCTAATTGCGACATTTGTTGAATTGCGTCTAAAAGAAAGACCTCTTCTTGGATGATGGGACCTTTCATACTATCAAGGACGCATAATTGAATTGCTTCTTTTCCGAGCCTAAGGATGATGGTTCCAGCTTCTACATCGATTAGTGCTCTGGCTGTAGCTAGGAAAGGCCTGCCGAAAATGATCGGATACCTCAAGTCTTCTTTGATATCCATGATGACAAAATCACATGGAACGTAGGCATCCTTCCCTATCCTTACTGGGACATCTTCGATGATTCCCAACGGTGCGGTTACGGTGGAGTCGGCTAGTTGAATAGTCATTGTTGTAGGCAGCAGGTCAGTGAAACCAAGGCGTTGGCACATTGAGTAGGGCATAATGGATATACTAGCCCCGAGGTCAGCCAACCCTTTCTTTGTGGATGCATTTCCAATGCAACATTGGATTCCGAAGGAACCTGGGTCCTTCTTCTTTTTGGGTAGTTTGTTCAGTATGATGTCAGAAGTGGTTTGAGCGAGCTTGACGGTCTCCTGCTCTTTGGTGATATACTTACGCGATAGCAAAGTTTTGAGATACCTTGCCCATGCTGGTACTTCGGATAGAGCGTCAAGGAGTGGGATGTCAATATAAAGTTTCTTCATTGCTTCCTTGAATTTCTGAAACCTGGCGTCCATTTTTGTTTCTTGCAGTCTGCCTGGGTACGGAATCCTTGGTTTGAATTGCGGGACTTTGGATTCTGCAGGTACATGCTCTTTGTTTTCATCCTTTGTGCCTTCGGAGGATTTTTCAATCCCTTGTTGCGAAATCTCTTTCGTCATAAAAGTGGGCACATCATCATCATCTAGAGTGATCTTGATGGGTTCAGGAAGAATGCGTCCCGACCTTGTGGTGACGGCATTCAGCTGTTCGTGTTTGTTTTGCCCGTACTTAGAATTTGGTTCAGGCTGCCCATCAAAAGTTCTTGCCGAAGGTTTCAACTGTGCAGCAATATGAGCAAGCTGGGTTTCAACTGCCTTTTGTTGGGCTTGTTGGTTAGCTAGCATGGTTTGCTGAGACTGAAGCATTTGTTTTATCAAAGATAGCTCATCTTCCGGTTGTGCAGTGACGTTTTTCTGAGGGTTTTGTTGTTGAGACTGTTGAGTATGCAACTGTGGGTGAAGCGGGGAATGAGTGTATTGATAGTAGGCTGGTTGATTTCTAGGGTAGTTAGCCCTAGGGAAATTGTTCCTTGGGTTCCCTTGATTTTGGTTAAAATTGTTTGGAAATCCAGGAGGCAGCCTACTGTCAAATCCCCCTTGTGTCTGATGTTGCGGATTCGCAGTTCCAGAAGGATTCCCATACTGGAACCCAGGATGGTTCCTTGGTTGACTGGGATTATAATAAACTTGTCCGGGAATAGTGTGGATGGAGTTGACTTGCTCCGGAATCTGATCTTCAGCCTGATTAGTGATGGCCTCATAGGATTGTGGTGGTGGATGCAGATCCATCATCACATTATAGAGTATTCCGCAGGAAAGAGTCGGATGATCCGAAGAATGACAAGCCTCACAGAATCCTGTGACGGCTTTGACTTGATGAACCAGCGGGGTTTTCTTCTTATCAATTTCCCCTAGAGTTGTTTCAAGGGTTTGTTGTTTATGAGCGATTGTCTTCAAAGCCTCGGCTATTGACTTTAGTTCCATAGATTCTTCAGCTTTAAAGACTTTTAAGACGCCTTTTCCGGCTGACCGCCCCCAATTGGACTGGTTTTCGGCTCCTAAGGTAACGATCTTCCAGGCATCTTCATAGTTTTTCCTCATGAAATTTCCTCCAGATGAGGAATCTAGGAACTGTTTAATGTCATCGCTTACCCCCCGATAAAAAGTTTCAATCAATTGATTCTGTGAAATTCCATGATGAGGGCATTTGCGTAGAAGTTCCTTGAATCTTTCCCATGCCTCAGCGAGGGTTTCTCCAGGTAGCTGGGAGAAATGGTTGATCTGCCCTCTGATTTCATAGGTAAGCGAGGGTGGAAAGAACTTCTCCAAGAATTTTTCCTCTAGAGGGGCCCAAGTGGTTATGATGGGTTCTCTGTCCAATGAGTTGTACCAACTCAAAGCCCTTCCAGATAAGGTGAAATGAAACAGGTGGAGCATTATTGCGTCGAAAGCAATGCCAGCTTGCGGGACCAGGCGGCATAATGCCTTAAACCGTTTCAAATGGTCCATGCAATCGTCTCCTGAACCTCCAGAGAAGGAAATTCCTTGCATAATCTGGATCCACTGGGTCCGGATCTCAAAGTTTGGGATATTGATGATCGGAGGCCGGACCGGGTGGTTGTCTTCGTAATTCTTCGGGACAGCATAGTCCCTCAGTTGCTTGTTTCGTAATTCGAACTGAGCAGCCTCGGTCTCTGCTCTTATGCGGGCTTGCTCTTCTGCTCGTATCTCCGCTTGTATTTGGGCACGGGTGTCTGCAATGAGTTGTGCCCGTTGTGCGGCTATAGCAGCATTGACTCTCTCCATCATCAAAGCGGCTTGATGCTGTTCGTCAGCCATTTGACTAGCGCGTTGGCGATTGAGACGGATTCTGCGGTGGAAACTTCTCTCTACCTCGGAGTCGAACTCCGGATCAGGGGAGAATCCTCGATTATGCGGTGATTGCATATACGGGTTCTACCTGAGTAAAGAAAAGAGAACACCTTTAGATAATAGAGACAATATGAAATCTTCAAGAAGATGGTGAATTATGATTCAAAAAAGAAAGTGTAAAATCCTAACCAACTAGAAAAATAAACTAAGTGAAATACTAATGTTCCGTTTTCCCCGGCAACGACGCCATTTTTTGATGGAGTTGAGACTTACACCAAAAGATTTTACTCTTCCAATGGGAGTCCCAAGATTTGCACCAAAAACCCTAGAGAGGATTTATATCTTCCCTAGGTTTACCTAGAACTGGTGCTTAGATAACAACTCCAACCCCATAAGAGTATGGAAGCCTTATCATAGTATAGATTTAGGATCGAACCCAAAAGACAACGGTCTTGTTGCAAGCAACAAGATGGAAAACGTACAGCACTTCACTTAGTTATTTTACTAATTGGCACTTATATCGAAAAGTTGGATTTTGATTGGTTTTTAGACTAAAGCAAGAAAAGTAAATAAAGCAAGTAAAACTAAGATTTAACAAATGATGATGAATCACTGGGGTTAAGCAGGTATTTACCACCGCTACACATGCATTGTATATGTACTAAGCAAGCAAGACTTATAAGCTAGATACATGGATGTTCCACAAGACCGATGCCTTATAAGATAAGAGTTGGGTTTTGGAATGAGGATTTATTTTGGGCGGCCAAGCCTCTTTTATTTTGAAGAGAGGAAAGTTGTTCTTAAAGTTTTTCAGCATGCACTTATTTGGTTTGTGGTCCACTTGCAGAACTTTTTGATTTGGAAGTTGCCTAATTTCCCTCTCATCCTCGAGATCTCGGCTTATTTCTGCCCTGATTTTGACCTGTGGAGAGTCAGATAAAGAATTGAAGCAAAAATATGGGATCCATAGTAGGTGGAAGTTGATAAATCGCCATTTGATGTCTGAGTGCTATTTACTTATAGAGACTAACATGATTCTAGAGTTAGGTGAGGTGATAATACAGAAGAGGATACCTTGCCCTTGTCTAATGTACCCCCCCCCTAACTTATCACTCACTCTGTCCTCAGAGTGTCAAAGTGATAGGGTGAGAGGTAATTAGAACAAGGGCAGCAGCTAAACTAAGTCGTGGAGTCATGGGTTGCCTCCTAAGTAGCGCCTTAGTTTAACGTCACTGGCTCGACGAAACTGTAAGTTTGTGGCTTTTTGAATGCACTAACAAATTCACTCGGAGTTTATATCCCCGAGCATTTACCAAAACCAAGTGCAACAATACCACCCGCAAGCAGACGGATCTTATCGCAGTATAGTTGAGGATCGAACCCAAAGGACAACGTTTTTAAGAATCTTTGTCAGTTAGATCTAGCTTAAGTAAGACTAATATTTAGAACAATAGGTTGATTTGGGTTTGATTAAACTAATTGCAAGAAAGTAAATGCGGAAAGAAAGATGAGTTTAGATCAATGATATGGAATCGCTGGGATGGTACCGGGTTTGACCACCGCTACACTCACAAACATACTCTTTTGCAAACAAACCAGGCACGATATAACACTCCAAATAGAGCTGTTGCAGAACCCCCCATACGGGCGTTAGGTCCGCGTAAGCATCACCATAGGCAGCCGATTTCTCATCGCCGTCCGGATCACATGTCTTACGGCTCTGAAGATACAGAAATCCACGGAGGTTGTGAACCCCCCATACGGGCGTTAGGCGCACAGAAGCATCACCGAAGGCTAGATGGCTCGTCCCCTCGCGGATCATACACTTACAACCTCAATGAAATCCCATCCTAATACTAGTTTGGGAGTCAGCCGCGTTAACCGATAAACAAGCAGGAAGGTGACATGCGAGCAAACATCGACGTTTAGCAAGATGATGCAAAATCCAACTAAGGTTGTGAACCCCCTATACAGGCGTTAGGCGCACAGAAGCGTCACCGAAGGCTAGATGGCTCGTCCCCTCACGGATCATACACTTACGACCTCAAGGAACCCATCGGAAGTTATCGTCAAGGGTCAAACATGCTAAACGACGTTCCAACCCATGCCTTGAAGTTATCGCAACATAGGAACCCATGCATTGAAGTTATCGCAACATAGGGAGCACAAAGATGAAAACACGCACATAACCAACCTACAAGCTTAACGATAAATGACAAAATGAAGAGTTATATACATTGCCATGGAAAGTTTAACAAAAGAACATGGTTTGCATGGGCAGCGGGGCTAGTCCCCGCACCCCAGCGAAAGAGGACTACTCGCTCATGATACAAGATACAAGAAGGATAGGAGAGAAAGATAGATCCGCCATGAGCTCGGTGCAGAGGGTGGACGCAGCTCGGTGAAGAAGATGCGCTCCTTGCGCCGTCTTCTTCCTCTTCTTGGCCTCCTTGGACGCAACACCAGCGGTAGATGGAGTGGAACTTGATCGGTGTGGTGCTCTGGCAGCCTTTCGGCGTCCGGAACCGATTGGCGCCCAATGTGGCTTTTTGATAAACAACCTTAGTTGATGTGGCTTTTTGAATGCACTAACAAATTCACTCGGAGTTTATATCCCCGAGCTTTTACCAAAACCAAGTGCAACAATACCACCCGCAACGGCGCCAGAATTTGATGTGGCTTTTTGAATGCACTAACAAATTCACTCGGAGTTTATATCCCCGAGCTTTTACCAAAACCAAGTGAAACAATACCACCCGCAAGAAGACGGATCTTATCGCAGTATAGTTGAGGATCGAACCCAAAGGACAACGTTTTTAAGAATCTTTGTCAGTTAGATCTAGCTTAAGTAAGACTAATATTTAGAACAATAGGTTGATTTGGGTTTGATTAAACTAATTGCAAGAAAGTAAATGCGGAAAGAAAGATGAGTTTAGATCAATGATATGGAATCGCTGGGATGGTACCGGGTTTGACCACCGCTACACTCACAAACATACTCTTTTGCAAACAAACCAGGCACGATATAACACTCCAAATAGAGCTGCTGCAGAACCCCCCATACGGGCGTTAGGTCCGCGTAAGCATCACCATAGGCAGCCGATTTCTCATCGCCGTCCGGATCACATGTCTTACGGCTCTGAAGATACAGAAATCCACGGAGGTTGTGAACCCCCCATACGGGCGTTAGGCGCACAGAAGCGTCACCGAAGGCTAGATGGCTCGTCCCCTCACGGATCATACACTTACGACCTCGATGAAATCCCATCCTATTTCTAGTTTGGGAGTCAGCCGCATTAACCGATAAACAAGCAGGAAGGTGACATGCGAGCAAACATCGACGTTTAGCAAGATGATGCAAAATCCAACTAAGGTTGTGAACCCCCTATACAGGCGTTAGGCGCACAGAAGCGTCACCGAAGGCTAGATGGCTCGTCCCCTCGCGGATCATACACTTACGACCTCAAGGAACCCATCGGAAGTTATCGTCAAGGGTCAAACATGCTAAACGATGTTCCAACCCATGCCTTGAAGTTATCGCAACATAGGAACCCATGCATTGAAGTTATCGCAACATAGGGAGCACAAAGATGAAAACACGCACATAACCAACCTACAAGCTTAACGATAAACGACAAAATGAAGAGTTATATACATTGCCATGGAAAGTTTAACAAAAGAACATGGTTTGCATGGGCAGCGGGGCTAGTCCCCGCACCCCAGCGAAAGAGGACTACTCGCTCATGATACGAGATACAAGAAGGATAGGAGAGAAAGATAGATCCGCCATGAGCTCGGTGCAGAGGGTGGACGCAGCTCGGTGAAGAAGATGCGCTCCTTGCGCCGTCTTCTTCCTCTTCTTGGCCTCCTTGGACGCAACACCAGCGGTAGATGGAGTGGAACTTGATCGGTGTGGTGCTCTGGCAGCCTTTCGGCGTCCGGAACCGATGCCTCGAAATGGGGACCCTGGGGGTCTATTTATAGTTTCAGATCTGATCCCAAACGGTTTGGAGAAGTTGCTGGAAATATCTTCTCCAAATGGTTTGGAGACCGTTTGGGTGCCAAACGGTCTTAAGACCGTTTATATAAACTCCGAGTTTATATCCCATGCGGTCTCATGGGAGTTTAAGTAATAAACTCCCCGGCAACGGCGCCATTTTTTGATGGAGCTGAGACTTACACCAAAAGATTTTACTCTTCCAATGGGAGTCCCAAAATTTGCACCAAAAACCCTAGAGAGGATTTATATCTTCCCTAGGTTTACCTAGAACTGGTGCTTAGATAACAACTCCAACCCCATAAGAGTATGGAAGCCTTATCATAGTACAGATTTAGGATCGAACCCAAAAGACAACGGTCTTGTTGCAAGCAACAAGATGGAAAACATACAGCACTTCACTTAGTTATTTTACTAATTGGCACTTATATCGAAAAGTTGGATTTTGATAGGTTTTTAGACTAAAGCATGAAAAGTAAATAAAGCAAGTAAAACTAAGATTTAACAAATGATGATGAATCACTGGGGTTAAGCAGGTATTTACCACCGCTACACATGCATTGTATATGTACTAAGCAAGCAAGACTTATAAGCTAGATACATGGATGTTCCACAAGACCGATGCCTTATAAGACAAGAGCGATGCATTGCATCCAAGGATGTTCCACAAGACCGATGCCTTGTAAGACAAGAGCGATGCATTGCATCCTTCGATGTTCCACAAGACCGATGCCTTATAAGACAAGAGCAATGCATCGCATCCTTCAAGGGTTAAGTAGCTCTCATTCGGTACATTTCTACGTGTCAATGAAGATATGTAGTCTCCAAAGAGAGAATCTTACTCAACCTCATGAAACGTGCATCTAAAACTAACAAGCGAGCGATAATTATCAAATCGAATAGTATCTTTGTAGGCCTAGTCTCCTATTCGGATAACCTAGCTACGAGAAGTGCGGGAATGTTGCAACGCCAGCCATTCCCGATCAAATGGTCACATGCTTTACATCATTCCCCTCGCAAAGTGTGTTCCTCGACTTACCAAGGTTACTTCCATACAGATGGAAGTGCAACGGATGATAGTGAGTTTACTCCACTCTTTGAGATACACTCCTAGACACCGAAACGGATGCGTGGTGGATACACACACCAGAAACCAACACTAAATCGGTATTCGAGTCTCGAGAGCGGTCGTAGACAAACCACAACAAAATACAATAGATGCATACAAGAACGTGGCCATCATTCAAGCATGTATGAAACGATTTAGTATTAAAACGAAAGGATAACATCTTTTTAGTACAAAGTACAAAACATGGGCAGCGGGGCTAGTCCCCGCGCCCCAGTGGATGGAACTACTCGCTCCTCATAGAGGGAACAACAAAGGAGGAGGCAAGAAGAGATAGAAAGAACATCATCTCCACTGAGGAGAGAAGGTTGAACCCTTGGTGGAGAGAGCAACGATCTTCACCCTTCATGGCTTGCTTGACGACGGATCTTCTCCTCTCACCTTCTTTGTTGATGAGAGAGAAGGTAGCTTTGCAATGGAACGTGAGTCTCAGACCGGCAGCCTCGGGCGGTGGATGGAGTTGTTCTGGTAGTAGAGAGACAGCCTCTGGACGTCTGGACTCTTCTCAGGGATGGCCCTTGAGGTCTTATTTATAGGCCTTGAGTGAGGTCCAAACGGTCTGGAGATCGTTTGGGTTCAAACGGTCTTGAGACCGTTTGGTGTCAAACGGTCTTGAGATCGTTTGGCGTCAAACGGTCTTGAGATCGTTTGGCGTCAAACGGTCTTGAGACCGTTTGGCGTCAAACGGTTTTGAGATCGTTTGGCATCAAACGGTCTTGGGACCGTTTGAACTCCATGCGGTCTTGGGACCGTTTGGCTTCATGCGGTCTTGGGACCGTTTGAACTCCATGCGGTCTTGGGACCGTTTGGCTTCATGCGGACTCGGGACCGTTTGAACTCCATGCGGTCTTGGGACCGTTCGGCTTCATGCGGTCTTGGGACCGTTTGAACTCCATGCGGTCTCGGGACCGTTTGAGCTCCATGCGGTCTTGGGACCGTTTGAACTCCATGCGGTCTTGGGACCGTTTGGCTTCAAGCGGTCTTGGGACCGTTTGAACTCCATGCGGTCTTGGGACCGTTTGGCTTCATGCGGTCTTGGGACCGTTTGAACTCCATGCGGTCTTGGGACCGTTTGGCTTCATGCGGTCTTGGGACCGTTTGAACTCCATGCGGTCTTGGGACCGTTTGACTTCACTCGGCCTTGAGGCTGGTTTATTCTTTTATGATTTTTTTGTGCTTTTTCTGCAAGTATAAAAGGAAAAAGTTAGTTTGATGATGTATTTACAAAAAGGGATAAAATTAGGTTTATGTACAGTATAAACGTAAAAAGAGTATGGAAAACTAAAGAAAAAGACTAAGATAAACTACTAAAATAGGAGGTTATCAATAGCCTGATCATTTAAAATGACGTATTGCAATTTAGACTTGGCAAACATATATAAAAAGATTCACCTCCTTAATTGTATAAAATTAAACATTCATACAATAAATCAAAATCTTTATTACCTGAAACTCTTCTATGTTCCTAGCTACAACAAATCTTTCCCACACCTCAGGATCTATAAAAACATACATATTTGTTGCTTTCTTCTTTTGTTTAGGATTATCTATAAATTCCCTTATGAGATATGTCTTAAAAGCCCTCCATCGTACACCACAACGTTATAGCACTTTTTTCTTGTGATCATTTTCATTTAGATGAAAAACACCCTATACATCCAAAAGAAGAAATAATGTTGTCTTAAAAAAGATATGTCTTTCCAAGAAAACTAAATTAGAATCAATAAACAAAAACATATTAAAATAATATCACTTTCACTCAAAGATATATCTTTCCATAGGTGGTCTTTTAAGGCATTAGAAACATCATGCCAATTTTCTATATCTATTGGCACCTTACTGAGCGTGGTCACCCCTACATAATGCTTGAAAGCACTAGCATGTTTCCCAATACGTGCTCCTGTGACATCAAACTCGACTGCCAATTTCTCCCTTTTGGCCCTGAGCTCCTACAGCCTACGCATCAGTGTGGGACCTCTACTTTTCTTAGCATCACCACTACCATCCTCATGGTGCTCATGCTTAGAATATTCATCTTCACTTGCCATTTTAGAACCTACAAGTATACATGATAAAAGAAACATAAGTGATAATAAAAGCACAAGTGGTTGAATGATATACGATGTATATTTAGAATATTACGTGCTTGAATGATAATAAAATAAATAATTCAAAGAATACATGCCTCTAGTATTGGTTGAGTTGTTAGTCAAGTAAAATTCCTTCAGCATGGTCTTGACGTTTATAGTATTCATCGGTGTTATCTTCAACATTTACACTTGGCAAACCAACTGAGAATGGGTTGGAATCATCATACTTTTTGTAGTATTCTTCTTCATTTATAGGATCTACAGTAAATTGTCTTTTTCCATGAAGAACGACAGACCAATTTTTATTTGTTGGGTCATCAATATAGAATACTTGTTTGCTTGGTTTGCCATGATGAATAGCTCATCTTTATCACCAATCTTTTCAAAATTCACCAATTTGAAACCCAACTCATCCACTAAAACTTCTTTGTTGTTGTCAACCCAACTACACCTAAAGATAGGAACTCTGAAATTTGTATAGTCCAATTCCCATATGTCCTCAATGACGTCGTAATATGACATCTCAGTTTCACATGGTCTTTTATCTTTGGTACTAGCAAAATACAATGAACAAGCTTGAATAGTGACCCTACTATTTTGGACTACACTACTTTCATCTTGACACTTTGTGTAGTATGAAAATCCATTTATGTCATAACCTTCATATGACATGACATCCATTTTTGGCTTAAAGGTGAGCCATTTTATGTTCTCAGCAACATTATTCGGTGATTCAGATAGTTGATTAAAGACTTTCTCTTCAAACCACATAATAAATGTTTGATTATGCTCTCTTGCAAGCCACATTGAACTGGATCACAGATGATTTCTCTTGATAAGATCATTGTGTTCTGTGATGTAGCTACTAACTTCATCGATGTTGTGTAAAATATACAAATGTGTTTGTTCCCACAACTCACGACTGATTCCTTTCAGTCGTCCTCCCAGAGTTCCTTTTCCACAATAAGATTCAGTGTGATGGGAATTTTTTAGATCAGTAGAAGTTTCATTGCAATTCATAAAATCATTACAAAAGTCCATCACCTCCCTAGCCACATAATCCTCAATAATACTCCCTTCAGGGCGATAACGATTCCGAACATCACCTTTAAAAACACTCATGTAGCGTTCAAATGGATACATCCAATGTAAGAAAATTGGACCCAACATCTTCACCTCCCTTGTAATATGTACTACAAGATCAACCATGATATCAAAAAATGAAGGAGGAAAGTACATTTCAAGTTGACACATGGTTACAATTATATCTTTCTATAATTTATCGAGAGTATCAGGATGTATCACTTTGTTGCATATTTCATTGAAGAAGAAACAGAGTCTTGTGATTGCAAACCTTACATGCTTTGGCAATATAGATCGAATAGCCACAGGTAAAATTTGTTGCATTAAGGTGTGCCAATTGTGAGATTTGAGACCTATCAACTTCAGATCCTTCTTTGATACCAATCTATGAATATTAGAAGGGTATCTTTGTGGAACCTTAATATTATACAAGCACTCACAGAAAGTCTTTTTCTCCTGCTTTGACAAAGTATAACAAGCTGGTGGTAAATATGTGTGGCGACCCCTAATCTCCACTGATAATTCTTATACCCATTAATTCTAAATCTTTTCTAGATTTTATGTCATCTTTAGTCTTTCCTGGTATGTTCAATAGCGTACCAATGATGCTATCACAAACATTTTTTTCAACATGCATGACGTCAATGCAGTGTCTAATTTCCAAAGATCTCCAATAAAGAAGATCCTACAATATTGACCTCTTCTTGTATAGAGATTTGTCACATGCGAGAGTATGACTACTTGAACTCTTTCCAAATTCATTAACAATATGTTTCACTCTATCATATACAACATTTCTTGGTATAAGTTTAGGAGCACTTTGTTCCTCAGTTGACCCATTAAATGTTTTGCGTTGCCTTCGATAAGGATGCACTGGTGGGAGAAATCTCTGACGACCAAGATATACAATTTTACCACCATGTTTCAGTCGGATTGAATCAGTATTTTCCTAACAAACAGGACATTCTTTGTATCCTTTTATGCTATATCCAGACAAATTTTCATAAGCAGGAAAGTCATTAATCATACAAAACAACATAGCACACAAACTAAAGATCTCTTTACGTGAAGCATCATATGTCATAACACCTTCTTCCCATAGTTTCATTAGGTCATCAATTAGAGGTTGAAGGTAAACATCAATATCATTTCCAGGTTGATTGGGCCCTGATATCAATATTGACAACATGACATACTAATTTTTCATACACAACCAAGGAGGAAGATTGTATATAACAATCATAACACGCCACATGCTATGTTGACTGCTTAATGTACCATAGGGATTCATTCCATCTATACAGAGTCCATGTCTTAAGTTTTTCGGTTCTTTACCAAATTAAGGGTATAATAAATCAATTATTTTCCATTGTGGTGAATCAGATGCATGTCGCAAGATGACATCATCATTGGCCTTTAACTCTCCATGCCAAGACAAACTTTGGGCATCTTTTATATTAGCAAATAAGCGTTGAAATCATGGTATTATTGGTAGATACCACATCACCTTGGCAGGAGAGCCATTTTAGCCTTAGCTGAATTTGTGGTCTTATACCTTGACGCACCACATTTTGGACAATTTATCAAATTACTATAGTCCTTTTGAAATAACACACAATCATTTGGACATGCATGAATCATCTTAGTCTCCATTCCCATTGGGCACATTATTTTCTTTGCTTGATATGTTAAAATTGGAAGCTCGTTGCCTTCAGGAAGAATTTCCTTCAACAAAGACAACAGTGAAGTGAAACTCTTATCGCTCCACCAGTTTTGAGCTTTAAGAGTATATAATCACATCACAGCACTCAACCTCGTGAACTTAGTACAACCCTTATATAATGGTTTTTCAGCATCATGGACAATGTTTGCAAATAAAGGTGGATCAATGACATTGTCCCAACAACTACGTAGCATCTCATCAACCATATCATCCTGAATCGGTTCATCATTGACATTATCATCATTATCTATATCTTTTATGCCACAACTATTAGTATCGACATTTTCTGAACCATAATTAAATTTCTCTCCATGCCAATACCATTCATTATAACCTTGTATGATCCCATTGCATATGAAATGATTCTTAATTTCCTCAACAGTATCAACTTTCAAAATGTTACCACAATTTCTACATGGACAATAGAACCTATCTGTAGGTAGTTTCCTATGTTCCTCAGCAGATCTGATAAATTCATCAAGACCTTTGGCAAACTCTGGACTGCAACGGTTCTTGATAGACATCCAACTTCAATCCATTTTCTTGATCACATTAAAATTAATTATAAAAGTGAGCATTTAATATTGATACTATAAGTTGTAAGTTTTTATCGATAGGAAGTTAATTACTTTTATACTAAAGTGTACCACCTATCCCATTTTTGAATATTTAATCTCACTAGTAACTGTATAATGTATGTTTAGTTTTGAAGAAAATTTTAGCTGCATTTCCCCTAAGTTCTCCAAGTACACCGATGTAAATGGCAAATAACTACTCACATATATACCCAGAGAACAAATGAGGAAATCCTACTGAAATTTTCTTCAAAACTAAACATACATTATATAATTACATCCTAAGTGAGATTAAATATCCAAAAACAGTCCCAGACCGGGGACTATCCAAATTTTACTCCTAATGAGTAAATTGTGAACGAGTTTCTAAGTTGATACATGCATAAATGTATTATTGTCATATTTATATATTAAGTTAAACATCATGCATCGATGATCTCATCTATAAACCCTAACATTCAATATGGGAACTAAGACTGAGAATCTTTAGATACTCTTAGAATACATCTCAAATAATCTTATCCCATCATCATCTCGATGCACCTTGGGTAAAATATATATATTCATCAAAGACAATACATAATTTACAAAATTCAAAACAGCAAAATTGTTTTGTGAACACTGGTTGTTGCATGGTAGGCAGCACATTTTTAAACAGAATCAATCATACAAATAAAAGTTACAGAACATATTTTTAGTGGTATCACATCACTAGCAATTCTATATGTCAATTTTTTTTATTCAAAAATTTGTCTTAGGTGTAACACATTTTACTTGTTTTGTATGAACATTTAGGATATATGGACAGGAAAAATAAAAACAAACACATCACTTACAACAAATAAAAATATATTGAAAATAACTGATGCGTCATTTGGGGAGCATACTGGTCAAGATCTTAAGTATGATAATGCTAATGGAGATGCATGTGTTAGAATGTTATTAATGTGTGAAGAAGTTCATACATGTTGTAAAGCCATGCTAATGATTAACTGGTGAGTTCAGTTGAGAAAGGTAGGTGGCAAAGCAGGTTCTTCTCTGTAGGTAGAGAACCTTACCTCAGCGTTTCGGTGTCGATGGTGAGATGGTGAGGGTTTCTTCTCCTTCGTAGGTCTAACGGCGGCGGTGGTGAGGTACTTTCTTCTCCGTAGGCATGACGGCAGCGGAGAGGTACTTTCTTTTCCATAGGCAAGGCGGCGGTGCTCTCACATGGCAGACCGGTGTGGCGCAGCGATTAGGTGAATGATAGCGGAAACCAAAATGGCAACGGCAACGAGCTTGTGTGTGGAAGAAGTTGCAGCAATGGCAAAAAAAAACAAAGGTAGGCTCATGTGCAGAAGCAACGACCGAAAATAGAAGCTCGGATGGCAGCGCATAAGAGTATCATGTTTTGATCAAAATGGAGATCTACCCAATGAGGGCAACATGTTATAGTTAACCTATAGCGTCGATTAATAGGGGAAAACCCACGCTACAGATGAAGTGGTGTCCGCATTTTTGTTGACATATAAGGTCGGTTATTTGGAAAAACTGACACTATAGATCAAGGCGCAAAGCCAAAATCGATAAAAAAAATTCCGCGAGAAACCTAATGGAGCCAATATTTGTCGCAGTTGAGAATTTTTTCGACTGAGATGCCCTACAAGGTCAGTTATATGGAAAAAATCGACCTTAGAGGTACTTATAGACGCGCAAAGGCAAAATGGTGCCAATTTTTATCTCGGTCAAGAATTTTATCAACGGAGATGCCCTACAAGGTTGGTTATATGGAAAAAACCGACCCTAAAGGTACTTAGAGATGCGCGAAGGCAAAATGGAGCCAATTTTTGTCTCAATCGAGAATTTTGTCGACCGAGATGCCCTACAAGGTCGGTTATAAGGAAAAAATCGACCCTAGAGGTACTTATACACACACGAAGGAAAATTGGAGCCAATTTTTATCTCGGTCGAAATTGTTTTTGACCGAGATGCCCTACAAGGTCAGTTATAAGTAAAAAACTGACCCTAGAGGTACTTATACATGCGCGAAGGCAAAATTGAGCAAATTTTTGTCTCATTCGAGAATTGTTTCGACCGAGATTCCCTACAAGATCAGTTATAAGGAAAAACTAACCCTCGAGGTACTTATACTCGCACGAAGGCAAAATGGAGCTAATTTTTGTCTCGATCGAGAAATACATTGACCGAGATGCCCTACAAGGTCGGTTATAAGGAAAAAATTGACCCTACTTATACACGCGTGAAGGCAAAATGGAGCCAATTTTTGTCTCAATCTAGAAATACGTTGACCGAGATGCCCTACAAGGTCAGTTATAAGGAAAAACCTGACCCTAGAGGTACTTATACACGTACGAAGGCAAAATGGAGCAAATTTTTGTCTTGGTCGAGAATTTTTTCGACCAAGATGCACTACAAGGTCGGTTATAAGAAAAAAACTGACCCTAGAGGTACTTATACACGCGCGAAGGAAAAATGGAGCCAATTTTTGTCTCGGTCAAGAAATATGTCGACCGAGAAATTTCGATCGAGAAAATTCTTGACCGAGAAAGTATTGTCTTAAGCTTCTCAGAGGTCTTCTGAGGTCGGTTTTTTAAGAAAATTGACCCAAGAGGTCTTAAATGGTGCCCGCTTTTTTTGTAGACATATAAGGTCAGTTATTTGGAAAAACCGACCCTATAGATCGAAGCGCGAAGCCAAAATCGAGCAAATTTATGCCGCGGGAAACTTAATGGGTCGGCTTTCTGATCCCATTGTCGATAAGGTCGGTTATTTAATGAAAACCAACCCTATAGAGATACACTACAAGGTCGGTATTTTAAGAAAACCAACCCAAGTGGTCTTAAGTGGTGCCAGCATTTTTGTAGACATATAAGGTCGGTTATTTGGAAAACCGACCCTATAGAGATACACTACAATGTTGGTTATTTTAAGAAAATCGACCCAAGAGATCTTAAGTGGTGCCTACATTTTTTGTAGACATATAAGGTCAGTTATTTTGAAAAGCTGACCCTACATACAGTGACGTTATTGGCCAAAAATGTAGTAATGTCATTAGAGGATATCATCTCATAATAGGCATTAATCCTTCAACTAGGTCATAAGACCCATCACATCATTATGATCTCAACATGCCTCATCAAGGCTCATATCCATCACCCTATGTCATATGATCACCACCATAGCATACACAAGCTATGACATTCATTCGACATGCAAGGTCAGATTCACACAAGTAGGAGAGAGAAAAAGTAATCACATGTCATTCATCTAATGAACTCAACAAGTATAACATATCCTCATATTAGGTTTAGGGCTCACTTATTTACATGGTTAAGGTTTCACATTCCAACATTATCAAGAAACCCTAGGTATGTCACCTTCCCACATTCTTGGAGCATGTGGGTTTATCATTATCAACAACACATGTCATAACCCTCCACCAGTTGACTAAGGCATCAAGTCACCAACCATGTGATCAAAGATATATATATATATATACACATTATGGTCAAATAAAAATTCATCATGGTCGAAGGCCATTAGTCTAGATCAGAGACCAATCATCACCACCACTCACCAAGCTCAAATGGTGGAAGGAAACCAACCACTTTTAATGACCAAACCACAAATTAGGTCAGTGACCAAGGCACAACCCAAGTCCATTTGATCGAAGGAAACTCAACCCATCCATGCACCAAGTCACCATCAAAACCAAGTGATCAAATGAAAGCAACAAGACCAATGGTCAAATGGAAATCACCCATCCATGTGACTGAAGAAAGATATGGTCCAAGTGACCAAAGGAAAGGTTATTCGATTGAATGAAAGCACTTATGCGACCAATACCAAAGGATTCACTTCATTCGACCAAAATCAAACCAAACCTTCACAACAAGATAAACCACATTAAGGAAGTTTTAGAGAGAGGAAAACACCATCAAAATAGAGATCAACATCTTGAAAATAGAACTCTTGAGAAAGAGAACTCATTAGGGAAAGGATCATGCTCAAAACCCTAAAATCGAGCATTCCACATGATAAGCATCATAAACATGATTAGTAAACAAAAATCCAAGAAATCCACACATGAAAACATAACCAAAACTCCATATCATCCAAGGAATATGAACCAAGAACTAAGATCAACAAAACCAAGGTTTAGTTGCATATGAAACCATCAACATCTCTACCATCTAAATTTTAGGTAGGTGAATTAGGGTTTAGATAAAGGAATAAGATACATACATGATTATTATGGAAACACAACCCTAATCAAGATATCATTATAGAAGGCAAGTAATCACATTTTAGAATGATATGCATGTAGGATTAAAATGCTATAATAGAGAGGGAAGAGAATTATATAACCTGCCTTGGATGATAGTTGCACCACCTCCAAGCAAAGCTCTAAAAGCAAGAAGGAAACCATAGCCTTGATCTCCTCGACGACCAAGGTAGTCACCACCTCAAAATAGAAGAGAAGACCCTAGGTTAAAGGGCAATAAAGAGAACCAAACCCTCAAGGCTGAAAAGAACAAGAAGGGGAGAGAAAGGGAGAAGATCTTCATCTCACTCAGGTACTACCATGAAGAACCATGGATTTGACCTTTATGGAGAGAAGTCTCTCAAAAGACCACCATGCAAAACTATGGATTCGGCCAAGAGAAGAAAAGGACATAGGGTTTTGCAAGAAAATGAAATCAAGAGGTGGAAACACTTACCAAAGATCAAAGAACAACTAAAGATCACCAAGGAAGAGCTTCTCCAAGCTTGGATCACCACATGAAAGAGATCTTGACTGGAAAACACCATGAATGAGCTCCTTCACACCACCAAGAACATAAGGGCCGAGTATAAGATGGAAGAGAGAAAGAGGAAGGCTAAAAGAGATACTTGCATGTGTAGGAAAGAGGTTATACACTTAGGAGCTTGAGAGAGATGGAAGGGTTGAGGTGTCATGCACATAGGTGCCACATGTCCACTAAAGAACCAACATGCACCCACTAAAACCGTCCAAGCACTAAGGTTGTGAAAAACTAGGTAAACTAATGACCTCATGTGGTCCTACATGACCATCCATTGAAGGAAACCAAGTGACCTCAAGGGTTCATGGAGAACCAAGCGATCACATGAAACCCTAGGTCAAGCGACCAAAAGAGAGGGTGAGAATTCATGCAAATGAAGGGACTCCATCACATACCCAAAAACTCACTCAAATATAGAGAATCATCAAGGAAAACTTAAGGATGGTCGAAGGAAAAGTAAGAACATCAAACGGTCAACACAAAGGTCAAGCATCCACATAGGGATCAAGCAAACCCTAGAAACAATAATCAACATGTCATCACTTCCCTCCTCATAAACCATTGCTCATTAAGGCACCCACCACCATCATTCTCTCTCTTCATGGTGATAGAATACAAGGGCACACTTGACAAGTGCCAAATTGAAAGATAACCCCTCAACTTGGATAAATTGCATGGTCTAAACAAGCACATATATAACAAAACTAGCTCAAAAATTATTCAAACATGACCAAATTGAAGACATAAGCTTGTCACATGTTATTAAAGTATCTCAATAGATTAGATTAAAGTTTAAGATCTCATCAAGCAAAGAAAACAAGGTCAACCAAAGGCTAGGTTAGGGGTCTTAAACCATAAACCCCTAACAAGGATTTCGCCCCCGAAATACTATGCAAAAGAGATGGGTACTTCCTATACATCTCTTCCTCAAGCTCCCATATGACTTCCTCTATGCCAAAATGATGGCATAAAACCTTAACCAGAACGATATCCTTCTTCTTCAACCTCTTGATCCTCTTATCTAGGATCAACACAGTGCTTTCTATATAAGATATATCTTCTTCCATCTCAACCTCCACTGACTGAAGTACCAACTCCGTGTCAAGGTGACACTTCCTCAACATAGAAACATGAAACATCAGATGCAACCTGTGCAACTCAGGTGGCAACTCCACTTATAAGCCATATTCCTAACACATGCCACCACAGGGTAAGGCCCCATATACCTGGGAGAAAACTTATCCTTCTTCCCAAACCTCAAAACACCTTTCCAAGGAGAGACCTTGATATACATTCTTTCCCCCACTTAGAACTCTAACGGTCTATGCCAGTTATCTGCATAAGACTTCTACCTGTGTTGGGATGCTTTCAACTACTATTGTATCATCTTTATCTTCTATGTTGGCTATTGCACAAATTCATGACCAGGAAGCTAGTATTCACCTGTCTCATATCAACATAATGGAGATCTGCAACGTCTTCCATATAATGCCTCATAAGGTGTGATATCAATGCTCCACTGATAAATGTTATTGTAGGAAAACTCTATCAAGCTGAGGTGGACATCCCAACTGCCCAAAAATCATAAGACACAAGCTCTCAGCAAGTCCTCTAAAGTCTGTATCATCCTCTCAGACTGTCCATCTATCTATGGGTAAAACATAATCTTGAACCTCAACTTCGTACCCAAAGCTATGTGTAAGTGCTCCCAAAAGAGACTGGTGAACTGAGGACCTCTATTAGATATGATAGTATCAAGGATACCATGTAACCATACTATCTCATCAACATATATTTGTGTAAGATTCTCTGTTGTATACATTGTCTTCACTAGCAAAAAGTGTGTTGACTTCATCAATCTGTCGACGAACCACAAAGTCCATTGTGACATGATCCCACTTCCATTGTGGTATGGGTGATAGTTGCAAAGTTCCTACAGGCTTCTGATGCATCACCTTAACTTGCTGACACACTACGCACTTTGACACAAACTCAGCTACATCTCTCTTCAAACCAGGCCACCAATACATGTCTTTAAGATTATAGTACATCTTGGTGCTACCTGGATGCATAGCGTACATCGAGGAGTGAGCCTCCTCCAAAATCATCTTTCTCCTATCATCATCATCGAGAACCACAACTCTATTGTGGTAACACAGTGTTCCACCATATCCCTCATGGAAGCCATCACACTTCTCATTGTCGAACTGTACTCATATCTATTGTATCACAGTATCACTCTATTTCACGTCTCTGATCTGCTGCCTCAACGTAGGCTTCACTTGTAGATGTGCCAAAAATCTTGTTAATAGAGACACCTCTAGATTCATGTTCATCTGACATAAGGAGACCAACATGTCTCTCTTATGGCACACCAAGGAACATAATTGTGCCTTATATGTAGAAGATGATGTAGAAGACTTCCTACTCAATGCATATTCTATAATAGTTACATTCCCTAGATGGTAATGAATAATACAATCATAGTCCTTGATAAACTCCATCTAACATCTCTACCACATATTCAACTCCTAATGTGAAAAGATGTACTTCAAATTCTTGTGATGCGTGAAGATTTGACACTTCTCACCGTAAAGGTAATGTCTCTAGATCTTCAAGGCATGAACCACTATAGTTATCTCTAGATCATGGGTGGGATAGTTCTCCTCATGCTTCTTCAACTGTCGTGATGCAAAAGAGATCACATTCCTATCATGCATTAACACACAACCCAAACTATTTCTTGGCGCATCATAGAAAACTATGTATCCCTTTCCCTATTTGGGTAGAACCAATACTGGTGCACCAACCAGCTTCTCCTTTAATGACCGGAAGGCACGCTGACACATGTCATCCCAGACAAAAGGCACACCTTTTCTTGTCAGCTTTTTTAGGAGTAACTCTATTGCACTAAAGTTCTTAATGAACCTTCGATAGTAGCCTGCCAAACCCAGAAAATTGCAAACTTATGTAGGCATTTTTGGTTGTTTCCACTCTATCATAGATTCAGCCCTCTTGGGGTCTACACGAACACCCTCAGCAGATATTGTGTGTCCTAGGAAGGACACCTCATTTAGCCAAAACTCACACTTGCTAAACTTAGTGTACAACTTATGTTGTCTCAACAAGGTCAACACCTGACGAAGATGTTGCTCATGCTACTGGATGTCTCTGGAATAGATCAAGAATTCCTTTTTAAACACCATCACGAACCGGTTCAGATACATCTGTTTCAACATATTTAGTATGAGTTTCTTCAAGACTATTAACTAGATCAATTTTGGATAATTAAAAAATGTCTACCTCATTTGAGTCTTCATCTTCATCTTCGTTATCCATGAGACACTCCACTTCTTCCTCTCTACTCTCGTTTTCATCACTTGAATCATACCAAGCTACTTTGTAGGCTTTGTCTCCCTTGTCCTTCTTCTTGAAATAAGATTTCTTACCCTTGTTGATTTTAGGACACTCATTCTTCATATGTCCCTTCTTGCCGCATTCAAAGCACCGAAGGGGAGAAGAGGAAGAAGCGCTAGAATTTTTGTTTGATTTATACCTTCTATATTGCTTAGCATTTACAATGAGTGCATCCTTGATAACACCAATTTTGGTGATGTTTTAGACTATTTTTCTGTTATCAAAACTGCCCTTTTTAGCCATTTTCTTCTCTTTTATAAGTACTTTCGCAATAATTGGCCAAACAACACTCTTAATTCAATATTTCCAACTTTTGCAGAGTTTTCCTCCTATTTTGACCTGTTTAGCACCAATAAGGCCGTCCCGGCCCACAAATAAGTTCCACCTACAATCGGCCTTCCAGATGGTCGATATGTCCACTCCCCGATAGGGTAAGCATGATACTCTGACGCGCAACGTGAGGATGCCGCGCAAGAAGAAACTGGCGGGCGATACGTCTTCTACCCAACAGGGAGCCCAAGCTCGCCCGACAGCTGAGGCTTGTCGCCCGACACAGACCACCCACCGGCAGGCGCCGCTCGCCACGTAACTGATAGCCGACACCCTCATGCCGGGCGATACAGATATCGCTCGTCACCAACTCCACGATGATAAGGGTGGACACGTGGCGCCCTGAGCACCATAACGTCCCCCAACTACTACCTATAAATAGCAGCTACAGGAAGCCGAAAAGACAGTTCGGTCAGGTCAGAATCCTGTGCAAGTTACCCAAGGAGAGCTGCAAGGAGCGAGTATATCGTGCTTGAGTGTTGTGCGGGCGATCCTAGGTGAGCTTTTCTCCATCCCGAGAGGGAGGTGAACGGTTCACTTAAGGTCGTCTCAGGAGGCACTACAAGATGATATCGGCCGACATGGACCTCTGCCTTAAGTGACTGATACTAGATGGGTCACTCTAGCCCGATATGATATCGAACCTGATACGCTTCGCCCGTCACGGCGTGTCGCCTGAGAGGGTGCCGCCCGACATTGAGCGTATCGGGTCAGGCTCCTCGTTTGATGCAATCGCCCGTCTCGGCGTGTCGCCCGAGAGGGTGTGCTGCCCGACACAGTTGTATTGGGTTGGGCTCCTGACCGGTATCGGGTTGGAGGTTCCACTGCAGTCTATCGTCCTTCTATATCAAGAAGGCGATATCTATCTTTAGTTCTATTATTTAATTCTTTTATTCATGCATTGTATTCAAAATTTTATATGTTAATAGAAATAGAAGAGTTTAATTATCTACTACTTTATGCTTGGTACTCTTGTTGGATGATTGCTATGTTTAATATCTGAACTCTAGCTTGCACGTTGGATCACATTTTGATTAGCTACCGAATCGTGTTTTGCCGTCACAACAGCCTTGAGAGAGGTGTTGTGGCTCTAGTGTTTGGTCCGATTCTGGAGTACGAGAGTGTCCGGAACGGAGAGGTTGTAGTAACCTTCCCACTCTAACCTAAGTCCAGCAACCTCGAGAGTGGTGTTGATGCTTGGTTAGAGGTACCCGCTCTGAGAGGAGGGGTACATGATGTTCCTGCTGCCGCTTGTTTTACCGAAGTTTTCTCCTTAGTACCTTGCTTTAGCTTTAGTATTATCTCTCTAGTCTCGTTGCATGAAAACCCCTAAAAACTGCTAAATGCTTAAGATCTAAGTTTTCCTTGTAACTCCAGTTGGAGATAGGGTTTTCTTTTGTTTCATCATTCTGGTTATGTTGTTCCCTTTTGGGAATTACATCATTTCTTATCCCTTTCGGAGTGTAGCGTGTCGATTCCATGATTCTCAACACTGCCACCCTTGTCCCTGTGTTCGACCCCGTATATCTACTTCGACCCCATAAATAAAGTTGTGGGGGCCTAGAAGGATTCGGGTTTATAAATGTAAAAGCTCGACTACCTCAAATCCGCCTCCAATTTTTGGACGCGCGATTTAGGCCGGTCAACTTTTTGGCGCCGTTGTCGGGGACAAGGTGAAACGACACTATTGACAAATCTGTATCCACTAACTACACTCCCGTGCCTCAAGCTTAGAAATGAGCTTGATAGCACTCTTTTCTTTTCTTTTCTTTTGTTGTTATTATTCTTTGCACAAAACAAAATAATTCTGCTTTCTAAACTTGATTCTTCGTGCCATTTTCAGGAACTCTGAGGAGCAGTAATCTGTTCCACCGAGCTCCGACACCGTTCAACTATTCAAATGAGCACAATCACCAACACCATGCATCGCCATGAGCAGTCTCTTTCTGAAGGAGAACGTCTGGGCTAGCTGTTCGCTTACATAAAAAGACAGGACACGATCATCAACCAGTTGGCGCAGGGAGCGTTCCCCAGTCCTGGAGCCCTGGATTCCGTGCAACACCAGCTGGCAAGTCTGCAGATGCGCCAGCGAGAGGTCAATCAACGATTGGCCCAGATGGACGCTTTAATGAAGGACCCTGCGAGAAAGACACTCTCCTACCCGGAAACTGCCAAAATGGCAGTACTAAGGTCTGGGAAGACGGTGGAGCGCACTGCTGAAGCCGAACCAGAGCCTGAACTGAGGTCTGAGATTACCATTCCAGCAGAGGACGAAGGTGGACAAGCAGAAGCTCAAGTCTGATGAGCTACCTGGTGGGAGGAATCCTTATGCTCTAAGGTTGCCGTTTCCGTATAAGCTGATCCAGGCAAATCTGAAAAAGCGTCACGAAAGGTTCATGGACTCGATCAGGAAACTGCATCTTGAAGTCCCCTTCCTTGATGCCTTGGAGGAAATGCTGACCTACGCCAAGTTCCTCAAGAACCTTATCACAAAGAAGAGGAGAGGAGGAAGGGTTGAGACCGTGCACCTGGCATCAGCTTCCTCGGCTTTCGTTAAACCTGACCTGCCAAATAAAAGAAGAGACCTTGGAGCTTTTACGATCTCGTTTTCCATCGGGGACAACCTCGAGCGCAAAGGTCTTGCGGACTTAGGGGCAAGCATCAGCCTCATGCCCCTGAGTTTTGCGCAAAGGTTGGGCTTAACCGACATGGTTCGTACCAACATGAGGATCGAACTGGAGGACCATACCTTTAAGAGACCAGTCGGCGTTGTCAAAGATGTGCCGATTCAGGGTCGGTAATTTCTTCATTCCTTGTGACATAGTCGTCATTGATACAGCAGAAGACCCCCGTTGCCTGATCATCTTTGGACGTCCTTTCCTAGCAATAAAAAGGGCGTTGATCGATGTCTCCGAAGAGATCATCACGCTAAGGGTCGGAAATGACCACGTGGACTTCAAGCTGAAGGAAACGATGAAAAGTCCTTCCCTATCTGAATCCGCATGTTTCACGGATAGCTACGACAAATACTGCGAGGAGCTAGAAGAGGATATCCGGATGGTGGACCCCCTTGCGAGGGCTATAAGCTGCCAAAATACCGACTTCGAGGATCCCGAAGTCGTGAAGTATCTAGATCTTTTCGACCTGTATGATGATGATCTGCACAAAGAGGATAAGGTGGTGCAGTTTGTAAAGTATGCCTCTCTTGAGGAGGAGCCTCAAGAGAAGGCACCCAGAGCAAAGTGTGAGCTGAAATCGTTGCCCGAAGGCCTGAAATATGAATTCTTAGATACAGACGAGAGAAACCATGTCATCGTGAACGCCAATCTTTCAAGAAACCAGCTTGACCGACTTCTTAAGCAGTTGAGACTCCTCAGGGGGGCTATAGGATATTCAGTTGAGGATATCAAAGGCATTAGCCCCGCCTTGTGCATGCATCACATCAACCTAAAAGAATCCGCCAAGCCTCTGGCTCAACCCCAGAGGAAGTTGAATCAGATGCTCTAGGAGGTCATCAAGAAAGAGGTAATCAAGCTTAGGGATGTGGGGATCATTTACCCAATTAGCAACTGCAATTGGGTGAGTCTGATCTACGTAGTACCCAAAAAGGGCGGAATGACAGTGGTAAGAGGCGAAAAGGGTGATGAGGTGGCGGTAAGGACCGTCACCGGATGGCGGATGTGCATAGATTACCGAAAGCTAAATCAGGCTACAAAAAAGGATCATTTTCCGCTACCTTTTATTGACCGAGTTCTTGAAAGATTAGTGCATCACGATTTTTTTTTCCTTGATGGCTTTTCAGGATTTTACCAGGTACCCATCCTGCCCGACGAACAGGAGAAAACAACATTCACCTGCCTCTACGGCACTTATGCCTTCAGAAGGATGCCATTTGAAATATGCAATGCTCCCGCCACATTCCAAAGATGCATGATATCCATGTTTTCAGATTTTCTTGAAGACATCGTAGAAGTTTTCATGGATGATTTTTTGGTCTATGGGAAGGACTTCGATAGCTTCTTGAAGAATATATCTATGGTTCTACAGAGGTGCGAGGGGAACAGCCTGGTTTTAAACTGGGAAAAGTGTCATTTCATGGTACGAGAGGGCATTGTTCTTGGGCATAAGATCTCAAGGCGTGGGATCGAGGTGGACACCAGCAAGGTCGAAGCCATATCCAAGCTTCCTCCCCCGAAATTCGTGATGGGAGTGAGGAGCTTCCTTGGGCATGTCGGTTACTACCGCAGATTCATAAAGGACTTCTCGAAGATTTCAAAACCTTTGTCCAATCTGCTGGTAAGAGATGTTGAATTTGTTTTCTCTAATGAATGTCTGACGGCTTTTCAGGCTTTAAAGAATACACGCATATCACCACCCATCCTACAAGTGCCAGATTGGAGTTTACCGTTTGAGCTTATGTGCGATGCTAGCGACTATGCGGTAGGAGCAGTCCTTGGGTAAAAGAAAGATAAAAAGCACCATGTGATTTGCTATGCTAGTCGCACGTTGGATGAAGCTCAGGTAAACTATACTACAACAGAAAAAGAGATGCTGGCAATTGTCTTCGCCTTCGATAAGTTCCGGTCGTATCTAGTTGGGGCAAAGGTCAAGGTATATACAGATAATGGGGCTATAAAATATCTCATGCAAAAGAAAGACACAAAGCCCAGACTGTTGAGGTGGGCCTTGCTGCTTCAGGAGTTCGACCATGAAATTATCGACAAGAAGGTTGCAGAAAACATGGTCGCCTACCACCTATCGAGGATCGTAGCTGACAGACAAGGGGGACCTCCGATCAACTACGACTATGCCGATGAGGCTCTTATGTTGGTAGATGCTAAAGAAGAAGACTTGCCATGGTTTGCAGACATATGCAACTATCTCGCTTGTGGAGAGCTGCCTCCTGACATTACATACAATCAGAAAAAGAAATTGTTTGCGGATGCTAAAAATTACTATTGGGATTATCCTCTCCTCTTTAGGAGATGTGCTGACAATCTATACAGGAGGTGCATTCCCGAGGAAGAAACCACGAACATTATGAAAAAGTGCCACGCCTCCCCCTACGGTGGACACCTGGGTAGCAAAAGAACGGCTGCAAAAATTCTACAATCAGGTTTCTACTGGCTCTCCCTGTTCAAGGATGTTGCACAATTTGTAAAAGTCTGCAAAGAGTGCCAGTCTACAGGGAATATAGGGCGGAGAAATGAAATGTCAATGGCGAATTGGGTTGAAGTAGAGATCTTCGACGTGTGGGGGATTGATTACATGGGACCGTTTCCTCCTTCCAGGGGGTATCAATACATACTCGTGGCAGTAGACTATGTATCGAAGTGGGTGGAAGCAGTAGCAACCCAGACATGCGACGCCAAGTCGGTAATCAAGCTATTTGAGAAGACGATCTTTCCTCGGTTCGGAGTGCCACGCACAGTAATAAGCGACAGCGGGTCGCACTTTGGAGAGAGACAGTTCGAAGCACTCCTACGTAAGTATGGAGTGAAGCACAAGATCGCTACACCCTACCACCCACAGACCTCAGGGCAGGTAGACGTTTCAAATAGACAAATTAAGCAGATCCTGGAGAAAATTGTCAGCCAAACGAGGAAAGACTGGTCTATGAAGCTTGACGACGCACTATGGGCCTACAAGACTGCCTACAAAACACTCATTGGAACCACCCCCTATAGGTTGATCTACGGAAAATCCTGCCATCTGCCTCTAGAATTGGAACACAAGGCCCTTTGGGCAATCAAGTTCTTAAACATGGACCTTGAAAGAGCAGGGGAGAAGAGATTTTTGCAGCTTCAAGAGCTCGAAGAGCTGAGGATGAACGCCTATGAAAATGCAAAAATCTACAAACAAAGAATGAAGGTGTGGCATGATGCTCACCTAAGAAGAAAGGATGTGAGCGAAGGGGATAAAGTTCTATTATTTAAATCCTCCATTCGCCTTTTCCCTAGGAAGCTACAAACAAGATGGTCAGGACCGTTTACTGTGTCAAAGATATACCCATCAGGAATGATGGAACTCTACGACAAAAATGATCCGACCAAGGTCTTCAAGGTAAACGGACACAGAGTAAAGAGGTTTTATGAAGATGAAGCTTTTGTCAGGAGAGCAGAAATCGACTTGTAGGATATGGGTACAAACAAAGGCTGAACGTTAAGAGCACACACCGGTCGAGCTGGCGATGCAAACTTTAGCGCTCCTCGGGAGGCAGCCCAAGTTTTTCTTTCTCTCGTAGAATAGGATGCTTTTCTCTTCCTTGTAAAGAAAATGTTATGGACTGTAATAAGGTCCGAGTCAGTGCACGCGCCGAGCGTACCGACTCTTCTGTTTTATGGGCCACCGCTGTATTTTACGAAGCTTTGAGGAGTAATACCTTCTTAGGTCGGGGACTCTACCCCAGGCCGATGATGTTTTACGCTTTAATCGCTTTTTCTTCGCCTAGTTTTAGTTCTTGGCCGCCTGTTTTTAACCATATCGGGCAGCAGCTCAGCTGGCGTGCAGGATCGCTTGTATCGGGCTGTAGTCTCTCGGGCACCGCAACGGCCATGACGGATGGCATTCCTGGGCGGTGTGCACCGTATCGTGCATGCGAGTAATTGCCCTAAATGAGACTGATGGAACTGTCGTCTCGGGAACGGCATGTCTCATCGGCCGATGTGCACCCCGAAACTGCCCGTTTTACCCCCACCTGAGTTTGCTATATATAGTAAGGAGGGTTCAACGTGTCGGGCTACTACACTTACTCTTTCGGCCACCTGTACCACATGCAGTAATCCGCCTTTTGCTCGCGTATCGGCCAACTTGCCTTCGCTCTTATATCGGGCGATGGCTCCAAAGAGCAAAGGTATAGCCCGACAGTCTGTTTGACCGACACGGGTTTCTTACCGCGCGCTGCTTATCGGGTTGACGAACTTAGCCAATTTATCTTGTATCGCCCGACACATGTGAAGCACGACACATCGGCCGATCGTGTTTGCCCGATACGCCATATCGGGCGACACGTTTTTCCGTCAAGGCGTCCTATCGGACAGTTGTTTCATGCAACCTTATCACCCGATATACCCGTGTCGGGCAGCGTGTTGTGCCGCGTAGATCCCCCATATCGCCCGATCTCATATCGCCTCGGATTTTTCTTTTGATGAACGATACACCGGGCTTTACATCGCGACAAGTTTTATCAAGATTTCAGTTTTTCCCAACCTAACATTTAAGTAATCGATGAACTTGATAACAGGTATGGCTCACACGAAGCAAACCTCCGACCGAGCTGACAACCAAGGCACGAGAATCAGAATTGTGGCCGCAGCTGAAGCAACAACTGTCGGACAGAAACGGCAGAATCCCGAGGCAGATAGCCATCAACAGCCAAAAATAGAGAGAGGATGGATTTTTCTTGATTTGGTAGCTCCGAAGGAGGATCACTTTCTTATCATAGTCTGTCTTCTGCGATGGTTTAGGACCTTCTCCAAAAGAGAAAACCAGTGGAAGTCCTTCTGAGCTTCCTTCTTGAGAGCTTTGCACTTGTTCCGGCTGCGTCTAGCTGGGGAAAAAAATGGAGGCAGCAAAGAAGCATATTGCAGCTTCTCCAAGGCACAAGCGAACCCACTAGATAACCTTCACTGGGCTAACATGACCTCACCCTGTCTTTTTTACTACTCTGGGACAGAGTGTGGAATAAGTTTGGGGGGTACCCATGTACCAGTGAAGGAGGTATAAAAATCTTCTTCTTCACCTTCTTCTTCACCTCCACCCTTTGGGTTCCTTTGTGTCGCTTCATTCTTCTCTTGTATCATGTGTATGTACCCTTGGCAGTACGAAATGCCATGCTCATATAAAAATTTTGAAAAATTTTGCAATTGTACAAAGTCGCTATATTAGTAAAAACATGATGCAACTGCTTGCCAAGTTTGTTTTCTTTATGCTTAATGTGATGCAAGTTTTGTTATATCTTTCAGATAATGATGCTTCAAACAAACAGAAGATTACATTTTTCCGTGCCAAAAATTTCGAAAATAATAAATCTCGCAAACAGCTAAGAGACAAGTATGGAGAAGGAAAAAGCTGCCCAAACAGCAAAAATCCTTTTGTTCCCACTTACCCAACAAAAATCCCAAAAAAAAAGAGAAAATAGCCTTATGAGAGTGAATAAAAGCATGAGAGTTGTGCCCAATAAAAGAAAAAGAAAAAAATATATACACACTTGTTTTCCAAAAGTACCCACCTTTAAGCATGGTAGATCCGGGGTAGTGGTACGTAAGATGTGAAATCACTGCTCTAAAGCCAACTGGCTTGGACTGCAGGGACCACTTTCCCGTTAACAGACCCTTACTTGGATGGACTCATTGGAGACAAGAAAAACCCCAAAAAGCCTTAGCCTACCCTATACACAACTTTCTGCCCCAAAAATAAAGTTGTTTGGTGTGGAAGCTAATTTCGGAATCATACACCAAAGTCTCACTGAAGCTGTAGAGAAAAATTTTACTGAAATAATAAGGCAGGAAAGGCAAGATCTTTTATTCGTAGTGGGGCAGCATTATATCTAAAGGCATTATGATATTTGTTTTACCTCTTGGCCTGAAAGCTATACTGCGCAAGAAGAAGCATCACTAAATAAAGTTTAAATATTGATTGAGGACAATCAAAATGCTAAGTTTGGGGGAGTTGATAACACCAATTTTGGTGATGTTTTAGACTATTTTTCTGTTATCAAAACTGCCCTTTTAGCCATTTTCCTCTCTTTTATAAGTACTTTCGCAATAATTGGTCAAACAACGCTCTTAATTCAATATTTCCAACTTTTACAGAGTTTTCCTCCTATTTTGACCCGTTTAGCACCAATAAGGCCGTCTCGGCCCACAAATAAGTTCCACCTGCAATCGGCCTTCCAGATGGTCGATATGTCCACTGCCCGACAGGGTAAGCGCGATACTCTGACGCGCGACGTGAGGATGTCGCGTAAGAAGAAACTGGCGGGCGATACGTCTTCTTCCCGACAGGGAGCCCAAGCTCGCCCGACACGAACCACCCACCGGCAGGCGTTGCTCGCCACGTGACCGATAGACGACACCCTCATGCCGGGCGATACAGATTTCGGCCGTCACCAACTCCACGATGATAAGGGGGGACACGTGGCGCCCTGAGCACCATAACTTCCCCCAACCGTTGCCTATAAATAGCAGCTACAGGAAGCCGAAAAGACAGTTCGGTCAGGTCGAAACCCTGTGCAAGTTACCCAAGGAGAGCTGCAAGGAGCGAGTATATCGTGCTTGAGTGCTGTGTCAGGTGATCCTAGGTGAGATTTTCTCCATCCCGAGAGGGAGGTGAACGGTTCACTTAAGGTCGTCTCAGGCGGCACTGCAAGCCGATATCGGCCGACATGGACCTCTACCTTAAGTGACCGATACTAGATGGGTCACTCTAGCCCGGCACGATATCGAACCTGATACGCTTCGCCTGTCACGGCGTGTCGCCCGAGAGGGTGCCGCCCGACATTGAGCGTATCGGGTCAGGGTCCTCGTTTGATGCAATTGCCCGTCACGACGTGTCTCTCGAGAGGGTGTGCCGCCCGACACAGTTGTATCGGGCTGGGCTCCTGACCGGTATCGGGCTGGAGGGTCCACTATAGTCTATCATCCTTCTATATCAAGAAGGCGATATCTATCTTTACTTTTATTATTTAATTCTTTTATTCCTGCACTGTAATCAAACCTTTATATGTTAATAGAAATAGAAGAGTTTAATTATCTGCTGATTTATGCTTGGTACTCTTGTTGGATGATTGCTATGTTTAATATCTGAACTCTAGCTTGCACGTTGGATCGCGTTTCGATTAGCTACCGAATCATGTTTTCCCGTCACAACAGCCTTGAGAGAGGTGTTGTGGCTCTAGTCTTTGGTCCGATTCTGGAGTACGAGAGTGCCCGGAATGGAGCGGTTGTAGTAACCTTCCCACTCTAACCTAAGTCCAACAACCTCGAGAGTGGTGTTGATGCTTGGTTAGAGGTACCTGTTCTGAGAGGAGGGGTACAGGATGTTCCTGCTGCCGCTTGTTTTACCGAAGTTTTCTCCTTTGTACCTTGCTTTAGCTTTAGTATTATATCTCTATTCCTGTTGCATGAAAACCCCTAAAAACTGCTAAATGCTTAAAATCTAAGTTTTCCTTGTAACTCCAGTTGGAGATAGGGTTTTCTTTTGTTTCATCGTTCTGGTTCTGTTGTTCCCTTTTGGGAATTACATCATCTCTTATCCCTGCTGGAGTGTAGCATGTCGATTCCGTGATTCTCAACACTGCCACCCTTGTCCCTGTGTTCGACCCCGTATATCTACTTCGACCTCGTAAACAAAGTTGCGGGGGACTAGAAGGATTCATGTTTATAAATGTAAAAGCTCGACTACCTCAAATCCGCCTCCAATTTTTGGACGCGCGAATTAGGTTGGTCAATCCTCTTCATCATCCCTTCACTTGACTCATCACTTTCTTGAGTGATGACTTTTGATTGAGCTTTAGTTGTAGCCTTTAATAAAATATCCTTCCTTCTCCCCTTTTGGAGTTCAGCCTCCACTCTTTCTTCTTCTTCTTCAAGTGTGACCTCATGTGTCTCAAGGTTGCTAATGAGCTGCTCCATCATCAATTTGGTGAGGTCATTGCCTTATTTAATGGTTGTCATCTTGGGCTTGTACTTTAGAGGCAATGATCATAGTATCTTGGATACTTGATTCCCTTCACTAATGTACTTGCCCAAAGCATTCAAGTTGTTGATGATAGAAGAAAACCCAACATACATCTCACCTATAGATTCATTAGGCATCATACAAAATTGTTCAAACTTTTGCTAAAGCATGTTGATTTTAGTATTCTTTACTTGAATAGTGCCTTCATGTGTAACTAAAAATTTATGCCAAATTTCATAAGTGGTTTCACAAGAAGATATGCGATTAAAATCACCAATGAATATTGAACAATACAAAATGCTTCTAGCTTTATCATTGAGTTTAACCTTTTTACCATATCCGGATCCCATTTATCATACTTTGTAGTTGGAAGCTCAGATGGATGAGTCACCATTCTCTGTATCTCTAAGTTTATTCCTTGGAACTAGAGTTGCATTTGCCTTTTCCAATAAGAGTAGCTAGATCCATCGAACGATTGTGGCCGGCTCACATACGTCCCTTCAAGGTTGAGGTTGCTAAACAAGTTTTCCCCCATGCTTCATGACTCATGGGAGCTCGTTGAAGACCTACTCCAATACCAATTGAATGATCTATAGGGGAGTTGAATAGAGCTTTTGATAATTTAAAAATTAATTTAAAACTTAAATTGCAAGAAAGAGAGGGATATAAGGAGGAGACTTGCAATTTAGAGTGGTTCCACCCATCGAATCAAAGGATGCCAGTCCACTACCCAATCGTTTTCAATTGGGAGCTATAAGTGATCAATTTTATTACGTCTCAAGGAATTGCAATAAAATACAACCACTTTACCTACACTTCTTATTTACTGGGATGTAGAAGAGAACCCAAAGAGAGGATGATGATCCACCTCCACCAACTTGACGCAACCTTCACCTCCTTGAACTAGTTCCAATCACCTTGGAGCAGCCTTCACACCTTGAAGTAGCTTCGATCAAGCTCCCTCAGACAGCCTCCCACACTTGGAGTATTCAAGGAGCACAATTACATCAACTTGGAGAAGTAGATTGGAAGAAGGAAGATTACACCAATGTAGTACATTACTTTAATCCTATATCAAGTGTTATACCTCCTAACCACTTAGGATGGACGTTTCTAGGTGGTGGCTAGGAGATTGTAGCTATAGGACACTAACTTAGAGCTCAAGAAAGAAGACGACAAGTGTAATTTAGCTCTTTTTCTCTCTAGAATGATTGTTGAAGTGTATCTTATGTATCTTTGGTATCCTAAGGTCACTTATATTTATAGGAGTGGGTTACAAGTGACTAAGGGTTCTTAGTGGAGAATTATCCCTTTTAGACTAATTAATGTTAGATGCAATGACTAATTTAGTTGTTTCTAGAAATTAATCCATAATCCATTTTGATCGATAATTTTTTTGACTAAAAGTCTCTCGGTCAAAAATTTCTTCGAACAGATGTTGTTTGAGGGTACAAGTTATCTCTTAACGGCTAGTTGTTATTTAAACTTCATTAGTTAATTGGCTTAATGATCTAATCTCGACCGAAAAAATATTCGGTCGACAAAATATTCAACCAGATGTGTCTCGGCCCACAAACTACTCAACTGGGAATGACTCAGAGTAAGTGCATTGTAATCATTTTTTTGGTGTACTAATATTTGCTTGAGGGATGTTTTGGTGTACAATTTTCTCAACCGAGGGCTTCTTGGTTGACAATTTTCTCGATTGAAAAATCCATGCTAATAGGTGTGTAAAATTTTGGAAAACCTATCAAATGATTTTTTCTAATAAATGATAATGGACCTAGACTCTTGGGGGTATCCTAACTAAGGGTTCTAGGTGGATAGAAAAAATCTAACACTTATAGGATAAGCTAATGTCCAATTTAGCCAAAATAGGTTTCCTTTGTAGCCACATTTGTACATGCCTCATGTTGATACATAGATGTTCGATTGTCCTTGTTTTCTACTCCTCTCATGCCTAAGAATGTGAAGTTTAGTTCGATCTCTAGTATAGAGAAACCAGCCACCTGGTCGTGTATGTTGTCAGTTGTTGTTCCATCCTCATGTTCATCTTGCCTCCCAAGCATCTGCATATAGATTTTTGGAAACCTACACTTCTTCTGATATTCCTCCAGATCAGTTTCCCTAGCATTGCCTGCGCCGCCACCACAACCCTCTCTTCCCATGAGTTTCTCCATTTAAAATTGATTAATCGTCAAAAATGTGTTTCCATGTTCATCAATATGAACAATGTACCATTATCTAGATAAATATTGAATTAGTGGACTTCATGGATTAAATAAGTAAATTATGGAAATTCATACACAATGATGTAAGGAAACTCTTTTGGTAACAATGTGAAAATGACTGAACTCTAAATAATAAATAATGTTGGTAATGATGTAATGTTATAATAATATAATGGTAATGATCCAAAAACTCTAATTGTATTAAAATTCATAAAAGGAATCTTAAAATCCAATTCTAATGTGAAAACCACGCCTCTTGGGTCCCAATTAGCTTGGGTGCTAAGTTTGATATTAAATGTATCATCCTAGACACCTTAATTTCATTCAAGTGAGCAAGTATAACTTATTGCCTAAAATATTAAATAATATAATAAAATCCTCAAAAGTATAGGCTAATTGAAGATTTGGGCTCTATACACCTTAATTAGCCTAGGTGTCCAATTTGGATTTACTTGAATCTTGTTTGAACCTTAAATGAAAATACAAAAAAATAAAAAATGAATATTGAGAATTTAATGACTAAAAGGAAAAGATAAATGCATTAAAAGTTTGCTTCATGTACAAGTCATGTTATATTTGTATATATTTAATATATATATAAATAAATGAGCTCACTAGTTTTCTCCTTTATTATTGTCTTAGAAGTAAGTTTCATATTGTTTGGAAAATTAAGATAATCTTGGAAACTAAATTGTTATTTTGGGATAAATTATAACAAAGTCTAAATGGAAACTTAAATAAAATTAGAAATATAAGAATTCTTGGGATTTGGAGTAGCGTGTAAAAAATTAGTAAAATTAATTTCTACTAATAAATGTGTATATACATACAAGTGTGCCATTATTCAAATAAATAATACATACTAGGCATATATCAATAGATATTATAAAATATATATATATATTAATGTCAAAAAATGCATAAACATCTAATAAATATTAATGGGTATTTCATACAAGTGAAAAAATTTATCTTGCCTTTGGCGAACAAATTGTTTTACAAAATAATGCATTATGTGTATTATATGTGTGAATTCTCTTTCATTGTTATGCAGTTCCAATATGATTCTCATTTCCAAACACGATGATTGCATATGAATTTTAATGACATTATTCCATTTAATGCTATATATATATATATATATATATTAATAAAAGAAATGAAACTCTTCTTTCTCTCATACTAAAAAAATATAATGTAGGTAGAATTACCCTCTCTAGCCTACTGTAAAGGAAGTAGACTCCCTTTGTGAAGTTTACAATCCATTGAAAATATGTCTCAAAGTAAAACACATCTAGTAAATAAACAAATACCAATTGAAAAGTATAGTAATATTGTTTGTACATTTTTCTTATAAACAAATCCCTCTTTCCTCCCTGATTCCTCAAAAATGGAAAATCATCAATTTGGAAATCTCATTATCATCATTTTGATTTAGGACAAATTTAACAAAAATACTAAATTATAGATATCATGAATGTCTTCACACGTTCCCTCTTATAAGCTATTAATATAATCAAATTTGTGATATGCAAGTTTAGAATAGTTTTGGAATGGTTGGAATTGAAAATTAGAATCTAACTTTACATTCATTAAATAGATACATTTTTCTTAGAAGGAAATTATATTACACTTACGTAATGGAAAATTATGTCTTTAAAGAAATATAAAAAGGATATACTTCCCTAATGAGTGGATAATTTCTAAAGGGGAATAGAAACCAAAAATAGTAACACAATATACATTACCATAATATTTATTTAAATAACACCAAAAATATCTTTATATATTATATATTCCACTAAACAATATAAGAACAAGAAATCATGTTAGAATTGGATCTGGCATGTATTAGTTAGTCTATTTATGACATTTTAACACCAACTGGATAATTCTAAGTTGCCATAAATAAATTATAGAATAAATTAGCATGATAATGCTAAAAGGACATAAATAAATTAAATGACTTATTAGTCAGTTTCAAAATAGGAAATGTATGTTATATTTGTCTTATAAACATCACAACTAGACTACATGTAAAATTCACTTTGTTTAGCTAATTTTTCTTTAATTAAATAAAATATAAATCAAAGGATAAAAATACTTGTATGTAAGGAATGGGTTGGATTTTCCTAATAATTTCCTATAACACAAAAAAATTATATCCTAAAAAGAAAATTGGTTAACCAATAACTCCTAACTCTCATTATTATATCTATAATATCTCTCACTTCCATTCTCTATCCACAACCCTAATAAGTTAGTACTATTCAGAAGGTTGCTCACGATTTCCTCTTCTCTACTCATTTCCCTATTCTTCCCCTGCACCATGACCATGAAGCAATACTGCCTATCACCATGATTCCCTCTTTCAAAAGGAGCACGGAACACCAACAAAGAATCATGTTTGAGGTGCACAAACCATGCTCCACTAGCTCTGACATCTCTCATTGGTTATTTTCCTCATGTCAATGGACTATTTAGAGAACTCCATGACAATACATGGTGACTTGTGCAAAAGATCTAAGGTACCTTCAAGAAGCTAGGACCACCACAAACATTGACCAACAAATCAAAGAGTTTGGACACTATAGACAACCTATATTCATGGTCTTACAAACTTGAACCAAACTCTTGACCTTCTTTGATCCCTTTGACCTCCATCAATATATTCAAGCTAACTATTGATCTACAGTCATGTCTTCTTCAACAACGATCAAGAATACAAAGATTTTACTCATGCTATTAGTCAAAGTTCAACCTTGTTTGCAACCGTAGAAGATCACGAGTCTATTTGGCTAAGGCTAGTGTCAACCCAACCTGTTGAAGACTAGATGCCTTCATCTCCAGGGAAATAGGTCAATCTTCTCTTGCCATTATTTGAATTCATTAAGAGTTTAGTTAAGTAGATAAACAAAAAGAATACCGAAATATTTAGATTTGAATTCATATAACATATAATGAATATAGGTTTTGGTGTGACCCTTACCTTGATCTTGTGTGGGTTGGATATTTAGGCTTTCACCTAAGGTATGTTGGATTCCCTATTTATCATATTGAGAAAATCACCCATGTTTATTCTCTCCCTCTTGGTCCTTTGGGACATACTATCCTTTACTCTCTCTCTCTCTCTATCTCTCTCTCTCTCTTCTAAAAGTTAACATATGTGAGAAATTATGTTTTGTTATGGATCTTGTGATAATCTTACTTTGTGGGATATTCTAATTGGATTCTTATATATATGTTTTTCTTTTTTTCTAAACCATGTGTGCCTCCTACTTTAATAAGAATCAAAGCAGAGTTTTCAACCTATGTACAAAAGAAAGTATAAAAAAGCAACTATATGTACATGCTATTTATGTCTTGAATACATAGGGACCAAATCCCTTTGATATCACAAGAATACTGACTAAAAATCCTTATGTTCCTCTCATTCCAAATGTGATAAATGAGAAAGAAGGCAACAATCCTAGCCCTTTTATTAAGAAGGAGGATATCATTAAGGAACACAGAAATAGATCCAAAGACCAAGCTGAAAGATAACCATAAGTTTGAACATGAGGGACAAGCAAAGAAAATGTGGTGGGTATTTTCCTCATTGCTCCAGCAAAAATAATAGACATAGATCAACTGGAATGCAAACTTCTTGAGAGTATCTTGAGTAGGGATTTGTTGAAGATAACACTTCCACAGGAATATAGAGATACTCCTAGAAATCAAGGAACTCCATGTAAACCTGGGCCAAATAGGGCTCTGATAAACAACTCTGTAGAGATTCCAACAGTCTTTAAGGGACAATGATTCCTTACCATTCACTAAAATGCAACCATTAGAGTTAATTTTTAGTCTAGTGAGATTTTGCAAAATCAAAAGAGCTCTGTCTCCACCATAGATACGAGAAGAAACAAACCATTCTCCATTGGATATACATGTGTCCACACGACAGCTATCACCTTTTCCAAGCCTATTCATAAGTTGGATATCAACATGGTCAGCTAGGTATGTGCCATCACCACACTAAGGGTTTTTCCATAGAAGAAAATGGAAACCATTACCCAACTGGAAGTGAACATGAGGAAGAAGAATGGCTCTGTGCTTGAGTAATTTTTTCCATAGCCAAGAATCATACGATTTAGGCTTGACAGGCCAAACAAAATCATGAACAAGGTATTTTCCATGAAGTCATCTAACCCATAACGAGTTTTTAGCACTAGCTACATCCCACATGTTTTTTATGAAGCCAGCAATAGCCTAATCCATGATGCAGTGAATGCCCAGACCTCCTTCAGCTCTAGGTCTACAAACTTGGGACCAAGAAATCAAGTACAAATGTTTCTTGTCTTTAGTGTCACCCCAAATAAATTTTCTAAACTTCCTTTCCAACTCATCAATAATATATTTAGGAAGAGGAAATGCTACAAACCAGAAGATATGATATGAGGACAAAGTAGAAATAACAAGCTCAATTCTTCCCGCCATACAGAGTAATCTACATTTCCATGAGTCAAGCTTAGAAGACACTTTATCAAGAATAGGGCTTCACATGGATCTGGTCAACCTCCCAGTAAATAGGGGGAGACCAAGATAAGTAGTTGGGAGGCTCTTCACACCAATATTTAAGATCTGAAAGATTTCCTTACTACAATTACAAGAGCTAAGAAATAGCTGACTCTTGCGTGTGTTCAACTTAAGACCAGAAATAGTAGTAAAGGAATCCAAGATGTCTTTGATAGCAAGGGCATACTTTGGATCTACCTTGGAGAAAAGGAGCAAGTCATCAGTAAAGATGATGTGAGATACACTTGCATCCCCATTCAGAAGGGGAATGAGGTTCTTGCATTTGATTTCATAATTTATAATGGATGACAAGCCTTGCATAGAAATGACAAACAAGTCTGGGGCAATTGGATCACCTTACCTTACCCCATTTGACGCTTTAAAGGGACCAGATGGGAAACCATTGATGAGGATCTGGTAAGAGGCGGAGGAGAAATAAACATCTATCCATTCAATCCCAAAACCTTCATGATAAGCAAGATAAATTCTCTATTGACAGAATCATAGGCTTTAGAGAGATCATCCTTGATGCACATGTTGTTACTATTAGTTCTAGAAAAGGAGCTTAGGACATCATTAGCTAGAAGGATGGCATCCTCAATTCTTCTTCCATGAATGAAAGCATGCTGGCTAGAATCAATAAGGGCGGGCAAGATAGGCTTTAATATATTCGCCAAGATCTTAGTGATCACTTTATAGATAAAGCTGCATAGGGATATTAGTCTATAATCTTTCAAGGAGATAACATCCTTTGATTTAGGAATTAAGGTAATAAAGGTCCTATTGCATTCTTTAAGGAGCTTACCATTATGAAAGAAATTAGGAATAACATTAGTCACATCATAACCAATAATAACCCAACATGAGATAAAAAATTCTGCATTATACCCATCAGGGAAGGGGCTTTATCCTTTTTCATGCCCAAGATAGTACCCGTCACTTTCTCCTTCGTAACCCACTTCTTTAGAGAGGTCTTTTATTCATTACTAAGAGTGGACTACCTCCATTCTGGCTTCCAAAAAATATGATTAGAATTCCTAGAGTTAAAGATAGTTGAATAAAAGGAAACCATATGTTCAGAAATGATCTTCGGACCGAAACAAGGGGACCCATTAATATCCAGGAGATGGATGCTATTTGTAAGGCGCTTGGTTTTTAAAGATGTATAAAAGAATCTAGAGTTAATTTTTGCCTCCTTGAGACATTGTACTCGTGACTTCTGTCTATAGAGTTTCTATTCATTCAATAGTGTAGTATTAGCTTTGGATCTAGCATCCCTTAACTCATTTTGAAGATCAAGATCATCAAGATTCATATCAACCTTCTCCTGAATATTGGTACCAATAACTTCAAGGCTTCTAGCCTACGAATGGAAATTCCCCACAACTTCCATGTTCCATTGATAAGAGAAAACCTAAGGTTATTCAATTTCTAATAAAGTTTATACATGGGTGATCCATGGCCATAAGTCTACCAAACCCTTTTAACCGAATCACAGAATCCATCAATTGAAATCCAAAAGTTGATAAATCTAAAGGGAGTGGTGCATTTTTTTCCAGAAGAGAGATGCAACTTCAAGATCTTATGGTCACTAGTAATTGAAGAACTCACTTCACCCTAGGCACCTTTAAAGGAAGAAATAAAGTCAATATTATAGAGGATTCCGTCAATCTTCTAGAAAGTACTAACCCCACTTTTTCTTCTACTATCCCAAGTAAAAAAAGGCCTTTAGTAGGCATGTCTAGCAGACCAGTAACCTCCATAGCCTCACTAAAGTCCTTTGTACTAGCCTTGGAAGGAGGATGTTTGGCAATTTTATCACTTAGAAAATCTAACGACATTGAAATCCCCAACAATACACCAAGATAAAGAACAAGACATAGAAAAGGTTTTGAGGTCTTCCTACAGCCTCCTCCTGTCATTATCATCTTTCGCACCATAAATAGCAGAGAGAAGAAAGGAATGTGATTGAATAGAGACCATACAGTGAGACACTTGGTCAGAAATATAGCAAGGATTGATGGTGATGTTCAGATCCTTCCACAAAATTACAATTCTAACATAGGAATAGAAGTTATCATTCATGCTGATACTAGCATCCCTCCAAATATAATCAATACATCCAAAAACATCAGTAAGTTGTAGCCTTGATTCAGGAAGGATAAAGACATCTGCCCCCGACATATCAATAGTATCCTGGATACAAGCAAACTTATTGCCAGCTCCCCTAACATTCGACGATACAATAGAGAAATGTTTATCCATTAGAAATAAAGAAGGGTGAAACAACACCTTCATCTACCATAGGATGAATAATGTCCTCATTCTCAGAAGTATCAGAATCAAGAATAGAGAACCTTTTAGGGGAGATCTCATTGACTCTGGTACAGGGATTAGTAATTTTTGAGAAACACCATGGAGGTGACTTGGATTTCCTCCCCTGAACATCCCAACCACCACAGTTATGTGAAATTGGAGCAGATATGGCCAATGAAGCACTCCCAAAACCAGTCATTTTAGGAACTTGAACATTCGGCTCAAGGAGCTGAGAGATACTATAGAACTAAGAATGAGAATCGAGGGTTGTTGTCTGACTGATTTTCTTTTCTAGATATAAATTTTATGTGATAGGAAATCTTTAGAAAATCTAAAGCAACTAAAGATTTTTTTTATATAGTAGTATTTTTATCCTTTACTTTATATTTTATTTAAGGAAAAAAGTTAACTAAACAAAGTGAATTTGACATGTAGTCTAATTGTGATGTATACAGACAAATTTAACATGTGTTTCTTGTTTTAAAACTAACTAATGAGTCGTTTAATTTATTTCTATCATTTTAACATTATCATGCTAATTTATTTTATAATTTATTATCCAATTTACATGAATTGTCACATATAGACTAATACGTGACAAACCCAATTTTGACATTATTTCTTATTTTTAGATTGTTCAATGGAATATTTAATATATAAATATTTTTGTGTATTATTTAAATAAATTTTATCATAATGTATATTGAGTTACTGTTGTTGGTTTTTATGATCCTTTATAAATTATCTACTCATCAGGGAAGTATATCCATTTTAAATTTTTAAAATACATATTGCCACGCTAATTTTCCATTAAGTATGTGTAATACAGTTTCCTTCTAAGAAAAATGTATATATTTAATTAATGTAAAGTTAGATTCCAATTTTGGTTTATAATCTTTTCAAAACTATTCTAAACTTGCATATCACAAATTTGATTATATCAATAGCTTATAAGAGGAATGTGTGAAGATATTAACGATATCTACAATACATCATTTTTCTTAAATTTGTCTTAAATCAAAATAAAGATGATGAGATTACAAAATTTATGATTTTTCATTTTCTAGGAATTTGGGAGGAAAGAGTTTTTTTTAGAAAAGTGTACACACAATATTATTATACTTCGTCAATCGGTATTCATTTTTCTATTAGATGTGTTTTATGTTGCGATATATTTTCAATGGATTGCAAACTTCATAATGAGAGCCAACTTCCTTTATGGTAGGTTAGAGAGGATAATTCTACCTACATGATATTTTTATGTATGAGAGAGAGAAGACTTTCATGTCTTTTATTGATATATATATATATATATTGCATTAAATGTAATAATGTCATTAAAATTCATATACAATCACCATATTTGGCAACGAGAATCATATTGGAATTTTATAACAATGAAAGGGAATTCACACATTCAGCACGCATAATGCATTATTTTTTGTAAAATAATTTATTAGCCAAAGGAAACACTATTTTCCCACTTGTATGAAATACTCATTAATATTTACTAGACGTTTATGTGTGTTATTGACATATATATATATATATATATATATATATATATATATATATATATCTGTGTGTGTGTGTGTGTGTGTGTGTGTGTATCCCATAATATCTATTGATACATGCCTTGTATGTATTATTTGGTGTGTTAACTTAATGACGCATACTTGTATGTATATACACATTAATAAAGTAGAAATTAATATTATTTATTTTGTTACATATTTCTTCAATCCTAAGAATTCTTATATTTCTATTTTTATTCAAGTTTCCATTTATAATTTTATTATAATACATCTGGGAAATAACAATTAAGTTTCCAAACTTCTGTTTATTTCCCAAACAGTATGAAACTCGCTTCTAAGATAAGAATAAAGGAGGAAACTAGCTAGTGCGCTCATTTATTTATATATATTCTTTATATATATAACATGTCTTGTACATAGAGCAAACTTTTATTATATTTATCTTTTTACTTTAGTCATTAAATTCTCAGTGTATATTTTTGACTCTTTTTCTTTATTTTAATTTAAAGTTCAAACAAGACTCGGGTAAACCCAAATTGGACACCTCAGCTAATTAAGGCAAGTAGGACCTAAATTTTCAATTAGTTTCTACTTTTAAGGATGTTAATTATCTTATTTAATACATTAGATTCAGTAATCTAGGATGATTCATTTAGTCTCAAACTTGGAACCTAAGAAACGTGATTTTCACATTAGATTAGTGTTTTTAGATTCCTTTTATGAATTCTAATACAAGTAGAGTTTTAGGATCATTACCATTATATTATTATAATATTGCAACATTACAATCATTATTTGTTATTTAAAGTTTCATTATCTTTAGATTGTTACAAAAGAGTTTCTTTATATTATTATGTATGAATTTCCATATTTTGATTATTTAATCTATTAAGTCCATCAAATCGAATATTTATTTAGATAATGGTACATCATTCATATTTACATATATGAAAACACCAATTGTTATTCCAAAGCACATTATACAGATCATTAGATATATTTTAGCCATTATTTACATATTAGTTAGCAAAAGAAACATAAGTGACATGTTTAAATAATTTACTCATGTGTTGGTACATAATTAAATATGTGATCGTGATTATAGAACTTTATACCAATTAATATGTTATACTTATTTTCAAGCCTAAATATATAATGGGTTACCACTGAGTTATTCATGTTATACACATTAACAATATGCATAAAGTCGTAACTTTATCCTTATTTGGTCAAATCTAGGAAACCAAGTTTACTAACCTTCTAATCATGGAATGTGGTAAGATTCTAGGTTTTGATTTGTGATAGGTTAAATTCTTAACTATCTTGCGATAAGACCCATCTGTCTGTGGGTGGTATAATTGCACGCTATTTTGGTTAATCTTTAAGGATTTATACCCTTAGGTGAATTTGTTAGGTGCAGTAAAAACCACATCAATTAATATGCAATTACTCAGTGATTACTGATCCATACCTTTGGTTATCTCTTCTCTGGGTGTTGTTCCCAAACCACTTGGTGTAGGTTCTTTATAGGACAAGGACTCATGATAATCATATACAAGAATTTGGATTTTAGGATAGATCAGAATAGCTACGTTTCCCTCTGCAACTGGTCTACACATAATTATTTTGTACACTTTTATTAAGTTATACCACCTTTGAGGTGAGAAACGTTTTATTTATAAAATCTTATAACTAATTGTGAGTATTTATTTGTCATGAAATTATTTGTTACCTAAATCCTAACTCCAAATGACTATAAAGTCAATGGTGATAGGGCCTAGATGTCTGTCTCTAGTATTGTATTATCAAAGCATGAATTTGGAATCGTAAAGCTAACATATATGAATAAATAACAAGACAAAGTCAATCATAATCTCAACATTCAAAAAGTATTATTAAGCAACATTGTTTATGAAAAGCTTTCAATTACATATTTAAGAGTACAATTTTACAGGCTTGCTCATGTATACTAGAGATCTTACAATAAGTACATCTGACACAACTCACCAAGCCCAACTCAGGCAACACCATTTTTCTACTTGTCTGAAATACTGATTAATATTTATTAGACGTTTATGTGTGTTATTGACACACACACACACACACACACACACACACACACACATATATATATATATATATATATATATATATATTCCGCAATATCTATTGATATGTGCCTTGTATTTATTATTTGGTGTGTTAACTTAATCACGCATACTTGTATGTATATACACATTTCTAAAGTAGAAATTAATATTATTTATTTTGTTACACATTGCTTCAATCCCAAGAATTCTTATATTTCTATTTTTATTCAAGTTTCCATTATACTTTTATTATTATACATCCGGGAAATAACATATAAGTTTCCAAACTTATGTTTATTTCCCAAACAGTATGAAACTCACTTCTAAGACAAGAATAAAGGAGGAAACTAATGCACACATTTATTTATATATATATATATATTCTTTAATATATATATATATCATGTCTTGTACATAGAGCAAACTTTTATTGTATTTATCTTTTTACTTTGGTCATTAAATTCTCAGTATTTATTTTTAACTCTTTTTCTTTATTTTAATTTAAAGTTCAAACAAGACTCAGGTAAATCCAAATTGGACACCTCGGCTAATTAAGGCATGTAGGACCTAAATTTTCAAGTAGTTTTTACTTTTAAGGATGTTAATTATCTTATTTAATACATTAGATTAAGCAATTTAGGATGATTCATTTAGTCTCAAACTTGGAATCCAAGAAACGTGATTTTCACATTAGATTAGTGTTTTCAGATTCCTTTTATGAATTCTAATACAAGTAGAGTTTTAGGATCATTACCATTATATTATTATAACATTGCATCATTACAATCATTATTTGTTATTTAAAGTTCCATTATCTTTGGACTGTTACAAAAGAGTTTCCTTATTATGTATGAATTTTCATATTTTGCTTATTTAATCCATTAAGTCCATCAATTCAATATTTATTTAGATAATGGTACATCATTCATATTTACGGATATGAAAACACCAATTGTTATTTCAAAGCACATTATACATCTCATTAGATATATTTTAGCCATTATTTACATATTAGTTAGTAAAAGAAACATAAGTGACATGTTTAACTAATTTACTCATGTGTTGATACATAATTAAATATGTGATGGTGATTATAGAACTTTATACCAATTAATATGTTATACTTGTTTTCAAGCCTAAATATATAATGGGTTACCAGGGTGGTGGGCAAGTGGTGTAAGTGGGTATGAAAAGCAAAACACAAATGGTGGTCCTGTGGTATGTTCGTCTGAGAATTTGTTTATATATCATTTTCCAACTAAATTCCCTCCTAGGGTTAATACGAGTCCTACCGACTAGCTAATAGCCAAATCCCGTGCCAGACGGAGGCTTATCGTTCCACTCCCTGGTGTTATAGGGTTTCTCCTCCTTGACCCTCGCTCCTGGCCTCTTGCTGCGGCGGCCATACATAAAGATTGGCGAAAACAAGTAGCAACACAAGTACGACCTCTCCGATCTCGGATCCACTTTTCCTTCCAAGCGCCGTCTGGTCGCCGTTCTTGTTTACATGGCCACTTAGCTCTCTGTGTTCTTCGAACTGCGAAACTACAGAATTGCTGTTCCAGGAGAGGACTTATCTCTGGTTTAACAACAATCCGACGTCATGGAGGAGTTCCTCTCTCCGGACCTCAAGAAGAGGATCGAGCTCCTCAAAGTGATCCAGAGCGAACATGATGAGCTAGAAGCAAAATATTTGAGGAAATGGCTGCTCTCCAGTCAAAGTATCACAGGCTTTATGAGCCACTATACACCAAACGTTTTGAGGTTGTTAATGGTTTAATCGAAGTAGAGGTTGCACAAAGTCAGCCAAAAGGTGAACATGCTGATGGTGCAACTGATAAAGAGAAAGGCGTGCCAGATTTTTGGCTTACTGCCATGAAAACAAATGATTTACTTTGTGAGGAGATCCAAGAGCGTGATGAAGACGCTCTTAAATATCTGAAAAACATTAAGTGGTGCAGAATTGATAATCCGAAGGGTTTTAAGCTAGAGTTTTTCTTCAATCCTAATCCTTACTTCAAGAATTCTGTTCTAACTAAAACATATCACATGTTTGATGAATATGAACCCATTCTGGAGAATGCAATTGGAACTGAGATTGAATGGTTACCGGAAATGTGCTTGACAAAAAAAATGCTGCAGAAGAAAACAAAAAGGGGTGCAAAGAACGCAAATACCAAAACTGAATTTGAAGTCTGTGGAAGTTTCTTTCATTTTTTCAATCCACCTCGAGTTCCTGAGGATTTTAAAAAGCTACATGGATATGAAGTGTTCCAGCTGCAAAAAGCGATTGATGAAGATTATTTGATTGGGTCTACCATTCGTGATAAGATCATTCCTCATGCTACGTCATGGTACCCGGGTGCAACTATTCCAGTTGATGATTTAGTGGAATTGGATGAAGGTGAGGATGGACATGATGATGTTGGTGATAACGTGGACTACAATGATGATGATGATGAGGATGATGATGAAGCTGATGATGAAGATGATGATGATGAAGCCGATGAAGAAGAAACAAAATCCATCAAAGAGAAGGGCTACTGCAGGTGATGGGCAAGACTGGAGAGAGGTCACTTGAATCCAAGGAGCAGTGATTTTCATTATTTGTTTTCTTTCTTGTGGTGATTTGGGTTCTGTGTGTTGTTGGTGCCTGAAGGTCTTGAGATGCACATATACGTCTGATGTATCTTGAGAGGGGCTTGAGAGTGGGGGATCGGACTTTGGTTAGCAATGTCTGCTACATTATATGATAAGGGGACTTATAGAAACCATTGTTGATGTATCTGCCATCTAACTCAGGCTTTGACGCAGTTCGGCATGTGAAGCAAGACTTTTTTTAAAAAATGTCGGTTTGCTTGGTGTTTCATCGACATTCTGTTATCTTTTTAACCAGTCCTATTCCTTTGACGGTGTTCAAAATGTGAAGCAAATATATATATATATATATATATATATATATATATATATATATATATATATATAGTCAGGCTAGAATACACTCGAGTGTACGGATCGCACGAATACACTCAAGTGTGTTTGCATATCAAGACAATTTTTTACAAAATGTAAACCGTTGATCTTCACCTTCATACTATAACTAGGTTACATACAAATTTTGAGCCCATTTGGATGAGTGTAAGTCACTCATCCAAGGGCAACAAAATCGACGCGCGAAACAAATTTGAAATGCATAATTTTTGTGGTCTTCATAACATGAGCTATACATATCCAAATGTGCTTAAATTTTGCGTATGAGTTGGTCACAAGATGTTTAAGAAGATCAACGGATTAGATTCTCAAAAAAAATATTGCATCATGAAAAACTACTTGAGTGTATTCCGCTCCGGATACACTCGAGTGTATTCTAGCCTGACTCTATATATATATATATATATATATATATATATATATATATATATATATAGAGAGAGAGAGAGAGAGAGAAAGAGAGTCAGGCTAGTGTACACTCGAGTGTACCGGAGGCACCGTACACCTCAGTCATTTTTAAAGATGCAGTAGCTTTTTTAAAATTCTAAACCGTTGATCTTCTTAAATATCTTAAGAACATACCATATAATAAATTTTAGCTCATTTGAATACTTATAGGTCGTGCATCTAAAGGAGGCAAGAATCATGTATTTCAAATTAGTTTTGTGCGTCGATTTTGTTGTCCTTGGATGAGTGACTTACAATCATCCAAATGAGCTCCAATTTTGTATGTGGCCTATTATTATTGTAACCACAAAAATCAATGGATTGGATTTTGAAAAGACAATGTCTAGATAGGCAAACACCATTGAGGTGTATGATGTAATCTGTACACTCGAGTGTATTCTAGCCTGACTATATATATATATATATATATATATATATATATATATATATATATATATATATATATATATATATATATATATATATAATGGGATATCATTGAGTTATTCTTGTTATACACATTAACAATATACATAAAGTTGTAACTTTATCCTTATTTGGTCAAATCTAGGGAACCAAGCTTACTAACCTTCTAATCATAGAATGTGGTAAGATTCTAGGTTTTGATTTGTGATATATTAAATCTTTAACTATCTTGTGATAAGACACATCCGTCTACTAGTGGTATAGTTGCACGATGTTCTGCTAAAGCCTTAAGGATTTATACCCTTAGGTAAATTTGTTAGGTGCAAAAAAAACCACATCAATTAATATGCAAGTACTCAGTGATTATTGATGCATACATTTATTTATCTCTTCTCTGGGTGTTGTTGCCAAACCACTAGGTGTAGGTTCTTTATAGGACAAGGACTCATGATAATCATATACAAGAATTTAGATTTGAGGATAGATCAGAATGGCTAGGTTTCCCTCTGCAACTGGTCTTACACATAATTAACTTTTACACTTTTATTTTGTTATACCACCTTTGAGGTGAGAAACATTTTATGTATAAAATCTTATAACTTTGTAAGTATTTATTTGTCATGAAACTATTTATTACCCAAATCCTATCTCCAAATGACTATAAAGTCAATGGTGATAGGACCAAGACGTCTATCTCTAGTATTGTATTATCAAAGCATGAATGCGGAAGAGTAAAGCTTAACATATATGAATAAATAACAAGACAAAGTCACCAATCATTATCTCAACATTCAACAAGTATTATTAAGCAACATTGTTTATGAAAAGCTTTTACATATTCAAGAGTACAATTTTACAGGCATGCTCATGTATACTAGGGATCTTACAAGTACACCTGACACAACTCACCAAGCCCAACTCAGACAACACCATTTTTCCACTTGTATGACATACTCATTAGTATTTATTAGATGTTTATGTGTGTAATTGACATTAATATATATATATATATATCCCACAATATCTATTGATGTGTGCCTCGTATGTATTGTTTGGTGTGTTAACTTAATCATGCATACTTGTATGTATATACACATTTATAAAGTAGATATTAATACTATTTTTTTGTTATGTGTTACTTCAATCCCAAGAATTCTTATATTTCTATTTATATTCAAGTTTCCATTATACTTTTATTATAATACATCTGGGAAATAACAATTAAGTTTCCAAACTTATATTAATTTCCTAAACAGTATGAAACTCACTTCTAAGATAAGAATAAAGGATGAAACTAGTGCGCTCATTTATATTTATATATATATATATATATATATATATATATATATATATATATATATATATATATATGTCTTGTACATAGATCAAACTTTTATTGTATCTATCTTTTTACTTTAGTCATTAAACTATCAGTATTTATTTTTGACTTTTTTCTTTATTTTAATTTAAAGTTCTAATAGGACTCGGGTAAATCCAAATTGGACACCTCAGCTAATTAAGGCATGTAGGACCTAAATTTTCAATTAGTTTCTACTTTTAAGGATGTTAACTATCTTATTTAATACATTAGATTTAGTAATCTAGGATGATTCATTTAGTCTCAAACTTGGAACCCAAGAAATGTGATTTTCACATTAGATTAGTGTTTTTAGATTCCTTTTATGAATTCTAATACAAGTAGAGTTTTAGGATCATTACCATTATATTATTATAACATTGCATCATTACAATCATTATTGTTATTTAAAGTTCCATTATCTTTAGATTGTTACAAAAGAGTTTCCTTATATTATTATGTATGAATTTTCATATTTTGCTTATTTAATCCATTAAGTCCATCAATTCAATATTTATGTAGGTAATGGTACATCATTCATATTTACGGATATGGGAAAACCAATTGTTATTCCAAACCATATTATACACCTCATTAGATATATTTTAGCCATTATTTACATATTGGTTAGCAAAAGAAACTCAAGTGACATGTTTAACTAATTTACTCACGTGTTGGTACATAATTAAATATGTGATGGTGATTATAGAACTTTATACCAATTAATATGTTACACTTGTTTTCAAGCCTAAATATATAGTGGGTTACCATTGAGTTATTCTTGTTATACACATTAACAATATACATAAAGTCGTAATTTTATCCTTATTTGGTCAAATCTAGGGAACCAAGCTTACTAACCTTTTAATCATGAATGTGGTAAGATTCTAGGTTTTGATTTGTGACAGATTAAATCCTTAATTATCTTGTGATAAGACTCGTCCATCTGGGGTGGTATAATTGCATGATGTTTTGGTAAAGCCTAAAGGATTTATACCCTTAGATGAATTTATTAGGTGCCATAAAAACCACATCAATTAATATGCAAGTACTGAGTGATTACTGATCCATACCTTTATTTATCTCTTCTCTAGGTGTTATTCCCAAACCACTAGGTGTAGGTTCTTTATAGGACAAGGACTCATGATAATCATATACAAGAATTTGGATTTGAGGATAGATCATAATGGCTAGGTTTCCCACTGTAACTGGTCTTACACATAATTAATTTTTACACTTTTATTTTGTTATACCACCTTTGAGGTGAGAAACGTTTTATGTATAAAATATTATAACTTTGTAAGTATATATTTGTCATGAAATTGTTTGTTACTCAAATCCTAACTCCAAATGACTATAAAGTCAATGGTGATAGGACCTAGATGTCTGTCTCTAGTATTGTATTATCAAAGCATGAATGTGGAAGCGTAAATCTTAACATATATGAATAAATAACAAGACAAAGTCACAAATCATAATCTCAACATTCAACAAGTATTATTAAGCAACATTGTTTATGAAAAGCTTTCAATTACATATTCAAGGGTACAATTCTACAGGCTTGCTCATGTATAATAGGGATCTTACAACAAGTACATCTGACACAACTCACCAAGCCCAACTCAGGCAACACCATTTTCCCACTTGTATGAAATACTCATTAATATTTACTAGATGTTTATGTGTGTTATTGACATTAATATATATATATATATATATATATATATATATATATATATCCCACAATATCTATTGATACGTGCCTCGTATGTATTATTTGGTGTGTTAACTTAATCACGCATACTTGTATGTATATACACATTTATAAAGTAGAAATTAATATTATTTATTTTGTTACGCATTATGCGTTACTTTGATCCCAAGAATTCTTATATTTCTATTTTTATTCAAGTTTCCATTATACTTTTATTATAATACATCCGAGAAATAACAATTAAGTTTCTAAACTTATGTTTATTTCCCAAACAGTATGAAACTCACTTATAAGACAAGAATAAAGGAGGAAACTAGTGCGCTCATTTATATATATATATATATATATATATATATATATATATATATATATATATATATATAATATGTCTTGTATAGGAACCAAACTTTTATTGTATTTATCTTTTTACTTTAGTCATTAAATTCTCAATATTCATTTTTGACTCTTTTTCTTTATTTTAATTTAAAGTTCAAACAAGACTCAAGTAAATCCAAATTGGACAACTCGGCTAATTAAGGCTTGTAGGACCTGAATTTTCAATTAGTTTCTACTTTTAAGGATGTTAATTATCTTATTTAATACATTAGATTCAGTAATCTAGGATGATTCATTTAGTCTCAAACTTGGAACCCAGAAACATGATTTTCACATTAGATTAGTGTATTTAGATTCCTTTAATGAATTCTAATACAAGTAGAATTTTAGGATCATTACCATTATATTATTATAACATTGAATCATTACCATCATTATTTGTTATTTAAAGTTCCATTATCTTTAGATTGTTACAAAAGAGTTTCCTTATATTATTATGTATGAATTTTCATATTTTGCTTATTTAATCCATTAAGTCCATCAATTCAATATTTATTTAGGTAATGTTATCATTCATATTTACGGATATGGAAACACTAATTGTTATTCTAAAGCACATTATACATGCTCATTAGATATATTTTAGCCATTATTTACATATTAGTTAGCAAAAGAAACATAAGTGACATGTTTAACTAATTTACTCACGTGCTGGTACATAATTAAATATGTGATGGTGATTACAGAACTTTATACCAATTAATATGTTATACTTGTTTTCAAGCCTAAATATATAATGGGTTACCATTGAGTTATTCTTGTTATACACATTAACAATATACATAAAGTCGTAACTTTATCCTTATTTGGTCAAATCTAGGGAACCAAGCTTACTAACCTTCTAATCATGGAATGTGGTAAGATTCTAGGTTTTGATTTGTGACAGAATAAATCCTTAACTATCTTGTGATAAGATTCATATGTCTGTGGGTGGTATAATTGCTTGCTATTTTGGTGAAGCCTTAAGGATTTATACCCTTATGTGAATTTGTTAGGTGCAGTAAAAACCACATCAATTAATATGCAAGTACTCAGTGATTACTCATGATAATCATATACAAGAATTTGGATTTGAGGATAGATCAGAATGGCTAGGTTTCCCTCTGCAACTGGTCTTACACATAATTAATTTTTACACTTTTATTTTGTTATACCACCTTTGAAGCGAGAAACGTTTTATGTATAAAATCTTATAGCTTTGTAAGTATTTATTTGTCATGAAACTCTTTGTTACCCAAATCCTAACTCCAAATGACTATAAAGTCAATGGTGATAGGTCCTAGACGTTTGTCTCTAGTATTTTATTATCAAAGCATGAATGCGGAAGCATAAATCTTAACATATATGAATAAATAAAAAGACAAAGTCATGAATCATAATCTTAACATTCAATAAGTATTATTAAGCAACATTGTTTATGAAAAGCTTTCAATTACATATTCAAGAGTACAATTTTATAGGCTTGATCATGTATACTAGGGATCTTACAACAAGTACACCTGACACAACTCACCAAGCCCATCAACTTCTAGCCATCTCTAAACCAATAAAATACACAAAACAAGGTGGGTCAAGCACACGAGGTGTTGAGTACAGGGTTGAAAGATACATATATATAAGATTTGCATAATTTGAAAATAGTTGCAGAAGTAACAAACAAGGATAAACAAGTTAAGTATTTAGAAAACTGAGAGCATATGGTTTATGTCATATTACTCTAATTATACTAACAACATCATATATCATAAGACATTTGACTACTTCCCACCGAAAGAGTGTGTAAGGGTGCTTAAGATTAGCTAATCCTTTTATCGACATGGTCCACCCTATATTGACAACCAAGTAGGACGCCCAACCTCATGTCCTTACCTCAAGAATACAGGCAAGCTCACAAGGTTTGTATAATGGAGTTTCTGAGCAGTGAGAGTTAACCAAATTATAACATCACCTGGATTCCATTCATTTGTTTTGAAACAAATTCACTGAAAATGGTGGTTGTAAACATCAAGCATACTACTATAGTACTACATGACAACATTTGAGCAAGTAAACAAGCATACATATGTATCTCATTTCAAGCAAGAAAGACATTGTCATATAACTATTTAAAGTCTGTACCTGATTTGAGAGATTTTATAAATTAATTTAGCCTTGACCGTATAGCCACAAGAAACACTTAATTAAGCACAACATTGTATACATGCATTAGATTCTCATCATTAACCCTAACTAGCTTCATTTTAGAGTTTTGGAAAAATTCAGTTTTAGGTTGCTTATTTGTACATTGGATGATCTTAAACTTATTTAGAGGTCATCATGAAGGTGTGGTTCAAGTTTCAAGTTATTTCGATGTTTCCTTCGTTCTATATGGACATTACAAAATTCAAGTCACTTACTTACATTTTAGGGTCAAAAGACACATAGTAGGGCATACAAGGTTATGATCCACGAAGTCATGAGACCCAAGCACAAGGTATGATTTAGATCAGCAATATTGTGAAATAAGAAGCATGGAAAAAGTTGGGTAGATGTCCCTTAGGGTCTAGGTATCGTTGTCCAACTTAATATCATCATACCAACATACATTCCAACATTAACATAGTTCACATGCCATTAGGGGTAAACATAAGACTTAGGTGGACATCCAAAATAGGGAACACAAGAAAATTAGAGTCAACTATAATGAGAGAGGAGAGGACATAATAAGGTTCAAATTAAAATTAGGGTACAAGCAAATCAACCAAGTCATGTACACCACAAGTGGACATAGAGACACAAGTAACATCATATCATGACATAGTGTGAACCTTGGGCATTAGGGCCTCTAAATGTCATGGAGTTACTTGTTTTAGGAATAGAAAGGTATTTTATGCACAGCATAGGTCAAAAACATCATTTGATCCAAGATATATCATGTGTTCATATAAAAGGGGCACAAACATGCATTAGGGTTCATATAGAACAAACATAGTCAAGAGTACCTTAGGGATGATCTTAGAGTCATGTGTGTCACAAGGCTACGGATTTTAGATTATGGGAGACTTGACGTCATTTATAAGTATGAAAGCAAGGATGAACATAGTTCACCATTTATATTCAATTCAAGACACATTTATGCAATTAGAGTCACTCATGAGCAATAGGGTTGATTAGGACCCTCAAGTTGTTCAAAAGTGCATAAAGGGTACATATATGATCATTAGATAGGTAGAGGTGCATCAAAGGTCCAAACTTTTTCACAATCATGCATTAAATGAAGCCAACATGGTCAAAGATTGCATATTTATCTAAACATGATAATAGGAAGAGAATTCAGAGTTTGGAAATATGCTCATGTGGTAGACATTTTCGAGAGGATCAATTTGATATATAATCTTGATATATTTGGCATTTTGAGTTGGAAGATATCATTTTTTTGTTATTTATATCAAAGTTATATGAAAATAACATCCAAATATAGGTCAGGGAGGGGGTGTATTACAATTTATTTGATGTTTGTTCTCGGCCCTCCAATGCTGATCCAGCGGCCGCGTCCCAAAATTCCCCTACAGTGTGTGTGGAGTCCACCATCGCTTATTGCCGCTCCAAACATTGTGAGGGCGGTGGCGGTTGGCTCCCGTGTGGTCTTATCTTGTCCGTTGATTGCACATCGGGTAGTTGTGCCCCTGTTCTCATGAACGTTTGCTTTGTGATTCCCCTGCCTTGTCCCAAAAACAGGGGAAGAACATGGGAGCTTGGTCCACCACTCCCTGTCGGTTGAGTGCTTGTGTTGCAGGTTGGAGCTCCACAACGTGTGGGTGGTGAGGCTGTACAGAACCATCCATTGGCATGTGGCCTCGTCTACGCCTCTGAGGTGTGGCATGGGGCTGCTTTGGCACCATCAGCTCAGGCGAAAGGAACGACAGCCATTGGAGACTATCAGGCACAAGTGGTGAAAGGAAAATAGGAAGGAAGAGGAAGGGAAATGGAAAGAACCAAGGGTTGGAAAGAGGGGGATTATAAAGGAGTAAGATAGCTGGGGTTTAGATCCCAATAATATGAGCCTTCCTTTCATTACCTAAATTGGCTAGAGGTAAAAGATGACCTCCCAACCCCAAGATTGTTTCCAAAAGAAGAAGGGAAAAACGGGGCTAGGATTTGGGCTGTTGAATTGATATCTGGCGCTGCAGATTGATTCCCAAAAGAAGAAGGGTGAGGCATGGTCCTCTGGAGCGCATGCCCAGTATGGGCCCAAGGAGATGACCCAAAATCATAGGAAGAGGGTGCAAAATTGGAGCTAAAATATAAATTAATTCACCAAACTTCAAGACTGCATAACTTGGGCTACAAATGTCCAATTCAGGCAATTTTTGAACTGTCAGAATTGTAATTGAGAGCTCTATAATGTGATATAGACTAGGGATCAAAAAGATATCATAGTAATGAGGTTCAAAAATAAAAGAAAAATATGATACATCAATACATGCAACATAGGTAAACATGCAAAGTAATGTCACATCTTGAAACACAAAATCAATGTGACTCTAATAGAGCATCGAATCACATACAACAATGTACTTGAACTCAATTGAGTGGATTTGGGTCACAAATAGTGAGAAGAAGGATATAATCTAAGAGATAGAAAATCAAGGTTGTCACATTATCTTTTCAGTGTCGATTAACCATTATGCTCAATGATATATAACATTTGAGAAATAAAAGAAACAACTCCTTTCTGTCAGACATTATGATATGTTTGGAAATAGATAGTATTATTCCTCAACTTTGTAAGGAGTGGAACTACCATATTGGTCCCACTCTTTACAGAAAGACAATGAGATGTGCTCAACGTCTCCATGGTAGAGAAAAAAACCAATAGAGTTGAAGCCAATTGTTGATTCTTTTAAGCAACTAACTTCAAAACATGACAACATATAGGATTTTATACAAATACTATGGCAAAGTAGACTATCTCCATAGTAATTGAAGCATGTAACATATATATGCCTACTCTATGGCATGAATTGTCATATTCTTACACATTGCATCTATCTCCCATTTGCATGTAGTGCATAAGCATAGATGCAACAACCACAATATGATAACATGTGGAGGAAGTCACTATTAATGCTATACTAAGACATGGTTATTACAACCCAAACATGCCAAACAATCATCATGGGTTCTAATACGAGAACTTAGCAGGAGTAGAAAATGCACAACAATGAAACCCAATTATGATTGAGGCCAATTTTGAGGCACACATCGCTTCTAATAGAACCAAAATATTAGGAAAAATAACTAGCAACATGGTCAATGGTACAATAACTACAATTAGAGACAACATCTCCAAAATCACAATCAAGGCAATGGTCCATCATTAAACTTTTAGGGATAAGACACCTCATTTGAGAAATAGTTGGACACCTTCCAGATTGAGCACTACACAACAAATGACACAGTTCAATAGATGATCGTCAACTAGCAAGTCCACAACAAAATCTCAAAGAGACTCAACTTGCATAAAAACACCCCAACTTCCCATCCCAACAAGGATGTTTGCATGGAAGCCAGTGAACAAACCAAAGCAGTATGCACGTTCCAAGTTGAGATTGCCAGAGTAAACATTTCTAGTGAGAGAGTCACCAACAATTACAATGGAGGATGATTCAAAGATCATCCTATAGTCAAAGACGCAGAACAATGATAGTAAGATAATGACCCCATATGAGGAGAAGCAGGCACAATAGAGTGTTACAATGCTAAGTGTACTTGTGTACCTAGACCTATCAAACGACTGGGTGGGTTGGGTTCTTGTGTATTTGGGTCTCGTAGGTGAGGGTCAAAAAGATACAATTTGAAAGGTGTCGTGATAAACTCAAACCCGACCAGCGGGTTGTAGGTCATCTGTGGCTGCCCATATAATATGTTCTCAATAAAAAATATATTTTGTAAGTTTCTACTATAACTGTAAAAGATGACCATGATCTAGTGTTTTTACATGAAATATAGCACAAAAATAACCAACGACATACATTGTCTCTATCAAACAAAGAATATGTTATTTAGTTTTTTCAACCATTCAACCACATACTTTCTTAGGTAAAAATATGTAATCTAAGAGTTAGTAACTTGTACTGCAATTCCATATTAAGTTTGATAAAGAAATTAGATAATCTGGTTGACATAGATTTATTATCCCCCAATATCTTTCTCAAATATAAAATATTGTTGGACAAGTTTGAGTTTGGACTCGAAGTCTTCTACAATTAGTGGATAATAGTTGTAACACCCCTGACCTGGGTTATGGCTTAACCATAGAAGTTTTTCTTAAAACAAGATAATTATAAACTTGTTCTAATCCCTTGAAAAGTAATTAGGACTCTTTGAGAAGTTTATTTCTAAGTTTGAGTTTATTTGCAAACTATGTGTGCATTATATGACAATCTAAGTGAAAAGTGCAATTTGCCCAAGATAAGGGACTACATTGCAAAATGTTACATGTTGAATGTGTCCTAAGTGTTTTGATATCATAATAGAGAGAATGATGCTAAGTGGTGGCTTTTAGAAAGCCTAAATTTCAAGTATTAAGCTTGTTTGAACAATGCTAGTGCCTTGTGTACCAATTTCGATACAATTGTAATTTATCCAAAATATAGGGTTGATATGCAAATTACCACCTCTAGTACTAGTCCCTTTATGTATCATTTAGAGGAGAGATAAATAAGGGGGTGCTATAATTGAACCACCTTTGAGGGATGGTACTCTTAGTGAGGAAAAGACCAAGAAAGAAATGAAGGAGAAGCCCGTACTTGAGCTATATCGAGTTGTAGACTTAGAATGGAAGTCCCTATCAGCCATATAGCCATGAAGAGGGTCTCCTATCGGTTTTGATGAGTCTTAAGTTTGGCCCATGATGGGAAAGGAACTTCAAAGAAGAGTTATGACTCGGTTTGCAACTTATCTTGGAAAAGATTGAGTTGAATATTATAATATAGTGAGTGGAAGAAGACTTGCCTTAGAAGCTAACTCAAGAGTCGACCCTTATCCTCTACATTATCCTTGGACTTTTTGCATGGCAAGATAAATAACAGAGTGCATGCAAATGTATGCGTCGACTATGCATGGCTAGGTAGCACTTAGTAGCCTAAGCTAATGACACCTCTTACACTCTTTTCCATAAACCTTTAGTATAAATACCTTGCCCTTCACTTGTTAGTAAGATTTTTGAATCTTGTTAGTATCCTTTCTTCTTGTATCATGCAAAACTCTCTTGTTTTGTTCATAGTGAGGAAGAGTTGAGTGGTGAAGCTTGATATCGGCCAAAGATAAGGGATATCGGCCAAAGTAGGTCTTAGCAACCAAGTGAGGTGATATTGGCCATTTGGGATTGGAGATATCATGTAAAAGGTAAGGAGCTCAAGTCTTGGATTGTTGAAGAGGTTCATCTTCAACCTTGGAATGTGAGGAGTTGAAGCTTGAAGCTTGGAAGTTGTTCATAAGGCAGGTTATTGACGTGGAATATTATCGCACTAACAAATTCACTCGGGGTTAAAATCCTCGAGCTTTACCAAAACCTTGTGCAATAATACCACCCATAAGCGGACGGGTCTTATCGCAGTATAGTTAAAGATCGAATCCCAAAGGACAATGTTTTTAAGAATATTTGTCAGTCAAATCTAGCTCATGTAAGACTAATATTTAGAACTATTGATTGGTTTGTGGTTGAATAAACTAAATGCAAGAAAGTAAAAGAGAAAAATTAAAGTTTGTTCTAGATTAATGATATGGAATCGCAGGGATGGTACCGAGTTTCAACACCACTGTACATGCAAACACATCCAAACACATAACATCTAGGCAAGAATCTAACCATCCAAATGGAGATACTATGAACCCCCCGCGAGGATAGGCTCACGTAAGCGTCACCTTAGGCATCAGATTTCTCGTCACCCTCCGGATCACTCACTTATGGCTCTGAAGATACAACATCCATCTGAGGTTGAGGGCCCCCCTTGAGGTTAGAGACTTCATTACCAAAGATGTAATATATCTACTATTTGTGAGATCTATAGAAATATTGTTCATTCTCTCACAAAGAGGCCAGATAGAAAGCTAGTATTAATCATGTAAAGAGGGATGTGTCATCTACTAATGAGTTGAACAACTGACTAGTAACCCTATTGTTCCATAATTGGAAATCTCACGAGGATATGTTTAGAAAGATATTTAAGTTTTTTTTATGTTTGGATAGAATCATAATCTAGGAGTTGAAACTTTAGACCCTTTTATGGGACATTTGTGATTCAATCTATGTTGGTAGAGGAAGATATTTTCTCTAAACAGACTCCAACCATATGTGGTGTGGTTAGTATCAAACATTACACCAATAAAAGGCATACTCAGTGAGTGTAGCCCTAGGATATGGTCTATGAGAGTTAGATATTCTAACTATAACACTCACGATACATATTCTTACAAAGGATGTAATCATACAATCGATATGCAGTCATCCTCATTCCTCTATATGTTTTCATGATTTATTGAAACCTAAATATGTGAGTCTACTTCAACTTACAGTTCACCATGTCTCTCTAGATATAAAGGAATGATTTTAAGCCAAGTATCAAAGCCACAAGCTACCTATGTTGAATGACATATTTTGTCATTCCAACCATAAACGGAGGGTGAGAAGAAGCAAGGGAAGGAGAAGAGTGAATGAATCCGGTCTTGGGAGTCAAGGCTCGCGGCAACGAGGCACGAAAGGATAGATGATTTTGTGTATGCATTAGCAGAAAGGGATTGTGACTTTCATTAGAGCCATTCTCTCACTTAGTTACCGACTTCTAAGTCAATGTGTCCCAGATAAGTGGCATCTATCCAACTCTGCAGATGAAGTCAAGGATTAGACATACGTCTAATTCAATCTCTATGGAGCATAGGAGTATCCCCTTAGCCCAGTTCTATTCAATATAATCAGTTATATTCCTCCATCAAACAAATGTCTTATCTCTGTTTATGTGTGGTTATTTGGATGATCTGATATATTCTTATAGAGTGATATGACTGTAGATCTCTGTAAGAACAAAACAACAGTCCCTTAATTGTGATTATCATCTTTTCATCTTTTTAATCTTATTCTTGTTATAATCCTTGGTGATGTGACCACTAGAGCCTTGGGTTTGAGTGCCAGTTTGATTCACATACTTTTTTATATGACCGTGGATAGTAGCTTGTTGGATGGTTGGACAATCAAATTGATGTGTGTCGTTGTACATGCAACAATCACTAGGAAAAGTCCTAGAGTTCAACCTTATAACTCGATTGTCAACTTGTTGCAAACAACAAGTCAACTTAGTATAGATAGGTATCGATCCAAGGGATGGTGGAAAATAAAAGTCAAGATTCAAATCCAATCGCAAGAACAAGAAATAAATTACAATGAAAATATTGTTTAAAACTAAGAACAAAAATAAAAGTGCTAAAATAAAGTTCAATTAACCAAGAAATAAAGATCTGGGGGTCCGGAAGATCACCACCAAAACTACATTCCTATTCAACTAATCAAATTCTAAACTCCAAGCATCAAATCAGGACCTTATGGTTACATGTCCTTACGGATAAACTCACAACGGTCAGACTTTCTGTGAACCCGTTAGTCCCGACGTTCACGAATCATTGCCCAACTGTCCAACATGCCACTATCCACAGTCATATCAAAAAGCATGTGAATTCTAATTGGCGTTCAAACCCAAGGCTCAAGTGGTCACGTCACCAAGGATTATAACGACAATAAGATTAAAAGTCAAAAAGATGATGATCGTAATTAAGGGACTATTGTTTCATTCTTATAGAGATCCACAGTCATATCACTTCATAAGAATATATCAGATCATCCAAATAATCACACATAAACATAGAGAAGACATTTATTCGATGGAGGAATATAATTGATTATATTGAATAGAACCAGACTAAGGGGATACTCCCATGCCTCAGAGAGAGTTATTCAGACATAATGAGACTAGAAGAAATGCAAACTAAAATGAGATCTAACATTATACAAGATGTGGCCTACAACTAAAAATTGGATGAAATGGAATGAAGAATGGAATGCTTTTACAAGTGGAGAGTCCCTCCTTTTATATGAGGGAGGATTCTTCCCTTTGAAGAGGGGTAAAAAGAGAGGGAGACCACTTTTTGAATTTTCTGGATCTGGTCAAATAGAAAGTTGATTGTCTTTAATTATCTTGGCCATATAACTCTCTTTAATGCATATTCTCACAGCAGCAATTTTGAACATATTTCTCTCCCATAAAAATTACCATGGTGGTCCAAATAATAGTATTTTATTTTAGAAAATTAAATTCTCTTTCCAATGAATACTTGTAAATTCAATTTGGAGTTTGAATGCAAAAGTTATGTCACTTTTAGTGACGGGTATCTATGAATTTCAGGACTGCTGCAAATTGTGTAATTTTCCTACAAAACTCAAGAAAATATAATTAAAACTCTAATCAAAGATAAAAATATAAAATAACACAATTAATTATGAAACTAAGAGAATAAATAATAAAATAATCTGAAACAAATATCAAAAATATGTAAATAAAATAGATAAATACACATTTATGAAAAAACCCCGGACTTGAATCCTTGTTTGTCCTCAAACAAATAAAATCACAAATTATTCCAATTTATACTAACAACATGTCTATCCTCACCCTTGTAACATCGCTTTATTCCTTACCTCCAAATTTGGCCAAGCAACCCAATCTCCTAAAACCACAAATCACAAAATTCTATATTCCCTGTTAAAAAAAATCATATCTTGTTTCTAAATCAAGATTTTGTAGAAAAACATGCTTCATCTTACTTTTACTTTGACACTCTCATTTTTATTAGTATATTTTTTTATGTGAGTTGTTGCACAAGAACAAGATGAAATTGGGAGGTGTGAAAATGAAGAAGGAAGTGATTAAATTTTTTTTTATCCCTCCTCTATTCGACATGGGATTTAAATTTGTGGAGTTGTGGCTACATTGGTCACAATTTTTTCATGTGAACTTTTGGCATCTTTTGATGGTATGCCCCTTTGTGGGGTATGAAATTTTTGAAATGGGAAGCATGCCACTCCAGACTTGATTTTTTCCAATGGTGATTCTTTGCTTCTCTTTTTTTAGAAAGAAAATAAGGGGGAAAGAAAAGGTGCCCTTGTGCTTATAACTTCACACATTTATTTTCTCATTTTTTTCTTTTTCTTTTTTGAAAGTGTCATTACATCAGAAAGAGCATTCATGTCAATCACATTATACAAGATTTATAACAAGTTAATCCACAGTTTAAAGATAGAGAAAATTTGTGTTTGGTTTTGATTGATTCCATACGGCTTGCCAACTTTTCTAAGGAGTGATGCTATTTTGGGGTCCTAGGTGACATAGTGGTTTCAGACATGGCAATTTGTAACAATTTTTGCAAAAGATTTACAATGATGCACATCAATTCATATTGGCCGACTAGATAAAGGTCATTTTATAACAAAAGAAATAAAAATATGACTGACAAGATAATGGCCATGAACAAAGCAACTATATACAAAACAAATAAAAAGGTAGAAATAATGTAAGAATAAAAAAATAAGGGGTGGAATAGAAACATACCACCCACCTCCACCCCAGACTTAGATTTTTACTCGTCCCGAGAAAAATCAAAATCTAGGATGGAGGGAAGAGAAGAGTGAGGATTTTTAGGTGGCCCTAGTAGCTCGAAGAATGTCCAGCTAAAGGGGATGTGTATGAGGGATGAGACCTTCATTAGATAAGCTTCATTGTATACCCTATGATAGGGTAATCATGGAAGCTTAGTGGGATGTTCATATTTTCTTTCACCCCCGGCAATGGCGCCAAATTTATGTGTGTCATTGTACACACAACAATCACTAGGAAAAGTCCTAGAATTTAACTCTCTAACCCGGAAATGAGAACCGTGTGGTTATATGTCCTTACGGACAAACTCACAAGGGTTGGACTTCCCGTGAGTTTAATTAGGAAAAGTTCTAGAGTTTAACTCTGTAGATGGAGTCAAGGATCAGACATATGTATGAGAAGGCGAGAAGAAGCTCTTTCTATTTCATAAGAGTGGTTTAGGTAGAAAGGAGGAGACTGATTGGAACTGAAATCACCCCTGGTCTGATCCTATGGTGATGTTTTTGGCAGCCATAGTCTGGTTTCATTAGAAGAATGACCAGTCTAGGCTGAGAACCAGAAAGAACACGAATTTTGATAAATGAATTAATTGTAATAAAATAATGTTTAGAAATATATTAGCAATGATTGTAGTAAAATAATCTCGTTTAGTGGTAGTTTTTAGTTTATATAATGTTTTAAATGAATTAAATAATTAAATTCACAAGTAAGGTTAACCTTATAAAAATATCAATTAAGTAGTTTTGGCTCTAATTTATATTCTATCATCACCGAAAGACTAATATATGCAAGGTATTAAATAAATACATAAAAAGGACAAAAATTGCATATATGGTTAATTATAATCAAACAAATAAATAAATCACTTAATAATCAAAGGTGGAAATCAAAGTTAAATTGAGTTCATTATATCTTACTTAACCTACATGTCATTTTTTAGGGTCAATTGAATGTCATTTCCCCCCACCCCAATTTAAGAGAGTTAAAATGAATAATTTGAATTATGTTTGAATACTAATTTAGTGTATCATATTAAAATTTCCAATCTTCCATTTATTTCTAAGGTCAACTTGGTTAACTGTTACCACATTCTTGATCTTCTTTCTGTTTGTATGACAATATCTCTCCATTTGTTCTTTGTGATCCATCCTTCTGCTCCTCATCCAAACAACTTTCCTTTTCCTATACTTATTCTCCTCAGCTTCATATTCTTCTCTTCCTCACTTTTCTTTCCTCTTCTTTCCCCAACATGACCCCTGCCAAACCCTAACTGTCAATCTTCCTTCACCCTGTGCTTGATGTCAATGTCCTTCTTATTCTGTTCTTCTTCTTCTTCTTCTTCTTCTTATTCTTCCTCCCTCTTACCCCCATATACTACCACAAAACCCTAGTCACTAACTATCTCTCCTTCTCCTTGAAAGTTGCAGCACGACTCTCTATTTGTAAAGATTTTTCCACTGAGGTTTGTTAGTGGTTTGCAGTGAAGCTCCAAGTGTCTAGACTTAGAATTATTACTATCACCAAAATACTAGAACCATAACTCGTCGCAACATCTTCTACCAACAAACCAACCTCCATCTACCTTATACTACCTCTATGACCTGATTTACATCCAGTCATTATGACTAGTCTATCAGTGACCTATTGACGCTAGTGCATTTAACACTAAATATGACGCCAAAGTGGCCTATGAAGCATCCCAACTGGCATTTAGAGGTTTATCGCATGTTTCCCATAGGATCATTTGTAGTTGTGTGTCTAATTGATGAGTCCACAATTCTCTATACAATTTCTCCTTTTCTTGCACCGTTAGTTTCTACAAGATTTCTTCACTGCCCACCCATGTCTTGAGTTATCTCAAGATGGTGTTTTCCCCGATGTTGGTTTCTTCGATTCCTCTTAGACCAGGAATTGTTTGGTATATTAATCTTCTTACTACTTTGATTCTTCAGTTAGTCATGTCTTCATCAACTTTGATTGGGGTTGAGTTCATGTTGGATTTCTTGCCCTATATTCCTATGGTTGGATCCTCCCTAACTCATGGGAGGTGGTAGTAAGAAGTTGCTACCTTGAGAGGTTGCTCTCAAGTCAAGAAGAGAAGCAATGTTGCTGAATAATCCTTCATGCCTTGTTGTCCAAAATGTTGTCACATGTAGAAGGGTAAATGAGTCTTTTCACCAACTACCTCATTTAATAATAAGATAGATGTGCTTATCTTCTAAAAATGGTAATTAGATACATATAGCTCAGAAAAATACAAAATCATATGATTTTTATATCAGAACAATCCACCCAATTTAATTGTATAGTTTTCAGACAAATACAAACATGTCTGTTAGGTCATTTTAAGGTGTAATAAATCAAAGGATGTAACTGATAAACCCTATGCATGTATATATTCTAATTAAGTGTTTGGAGGCCTAATTCTAAACCTTAGGATGATTTTGGAGTACTTATATCTTTTCTGAGAGGTATGTGCAACCTCTATTTATACATGAGCATTAAATTGATTATAAATCCATTTTTTAATAATAAGGCATCTTTGAGCATTTTTCCTTCTTCGTACAATATCTATACCTCATGAAATATAACCCTCTTATCGCTTCTCAAATGTGGAATTATTTGTTGATGGTTTAATTACCCATTTCCGTCTTTCCATTAGTGAATTTATTGATCATGGAATCATTTAATCTTGCAACACTATTTGCATGCTTATTGTTATAATGCTAATCCATAGTAGTGATACTTTACTACATCCACATAATTTTTATATATTCGGTGTCAGGGTTATACCCCCATCCTTAGATATCAGGGTTCTACTCTCCCTTATCCTTGGAGGATAGGGGTTTTAATACCACTTTCTCCCTAGCCAGAGATCCTATTGTATCTTGGCCCTGCAATAAATTTACTTAGTCTAACCGAGCATGCAAATTTGTATCATTGTTGTGATTAATTTGGGAAAGATATCGGAAATTATTATATTGTCTTCATAAATTATGTTGCCGTATTATTTTGAACAATATCTTATTGCACTTACCTACATGTTGTAAAAAAAATACCTTGTTGGAAGCACCCCTTTTCTTCTCACACATCTGATAATGCTCAAATGTGTTTATTATGCACATACTCAATGTTTACCTATGCATACCTCCTCTTTGTCTTCCCTTACTAGGTGTTGTCCCAAAACCACCTAGGTGTATGTGCTTTAAAGGATAATTATTCTTAAATATGATACATGATTTTGAAGTTGAAGATAGCTTAGAATGACTGATTGCCCTCTACAATTGGTCTCATATATAATTAGATGAAAAAAATTATTTTTCTCATGCCATTTTTAAGGTGAGGTATAATGGTATGTGATATGTCATGTAACCTTATTAATTGTTGTATTTTTGCTACTTAATAATTGTTTTTCTCTATGATACATATCATTTGAGAAGTAAAAATAAAAATAAATGGATTTCTTCAAATAGCATACATGATATATTTCTTCTCAAAATCTAAATCCTATTGGATGTTCCACGCATCAATTTTACATTGTTGAAAACATAATCTTCATTTTAGGATTATCTAAATTTTCAATACTACATCACTTCCTTTTGCAAGTCTTAGTTGTAGCATCATCTAAGGTGTATGGCTAGGTAGGAATTGAGAGATAACATTTTTGGAATGATATAGGCACATCACTGACCTCTTATTAACTACCTTCTTAGTGTGCATTATGGAATTAGAAGAGAAAATATCATTGGTATCATATTTATTAAAAATGATGTTTTGTTCAATGAAAAAAAAAAGGATCAAGGAACCTTTCTACTCATCAAAATTGGTAATAAAGATGCACTTTTAGGATCTAGGCTCCACTTTTCATTGGAACAAACATATGCATGACAACCTATACATGTAGATTCTTGAGTGAATTTAATGTATGAGTTCTAAAAGTGAGTAGAGAATATGGAAGATGTCTCACCAAACTATAGTTGTGGAATCTTATTTAATTAGAACTCACCAACACTTATTAACATGCATCACACTTAAAGGTTTCATTTATATTCTCTATAAAATCAGTTTGATAGTTTTCATAAGATTTTTTTAAGATGCCTTAATCTAAATATAAATTTATATTTGTTCTCAACCTTGTGATATACTTTATGTTTATTCTTGGTCAAACTCTTTCATTTCATAACCTATGTGAACACTTTATACAAGTCCATTATGAATCACACATAATCTTCAAAATTTGAGATAAAGTAAGAATTTATCAATATGCATACCACATATAACTTGAGAAGGACATAACCTACTAGAATGAGTGCACTTAGAAATACTCTTTTATGTATGAGTTTAATTTCCATGGAAAAACTAACCTATTTCTTCTTTCCCATTGTGCACAACTAACAAATTTAAAACTTTACATTACTACTATCACATAGAAGTAATCTCCTACTTATGATAGAGAGACCCTTTTTCTCATACTGACAAGTGACCTATGCAAAATATCTATAATGTCCAAGTTCTAAAAAACATATTTCCTATCAATGGAAATGAAATTTTGTATTTCCATTTTCCTTTTATAACAACTCCTTTGGTAATCGTCATGATTCTTTGTTTTGTAAAATGCTTATAAATGTGATGTCAAGTATAACCAAAGGGATGACATTTTTATGATACATTGGTATTAGTGGACATCATAAACTATTAAGGTTGAAGATGGACCAATCATTTTAGCAAATTTCGTCAACATACTCCCAAATTTATCTATCAATCCTTGTTCTAATTTCTCTCTACTTTCACCATATGAAATATTCCAAATTTCCACTATTTTTTCTATTTGGAAGTCCTTTTTAACAAGATAGAGTAGCATTCTTCATCTGTCCAAGTCATATATTTCATAGTGGTACATGTCCAAACTAGATGTAGTGTAAAATGAAACAATTGTGGAACAATATCCCTATCAAAACAATTTCTTAATTGTCATTTTTCATTTATGAGAACATCCATGTATGTGGGGACTATCGTGATCACGCAATTTGCCTACTTCTCATGCCCATACACATCAAATGTCCCCAAACATATGATATGAAATCATTGGTGTGTCCTTGTTCACAACGAACATTAAAAATTCTTAAAATTATCTCAACGAACATCTTGATGTGAATTGATCTAATGCCAACAACATTGCATGAAGATCTTTGACCATGTTCACACATCCACTTTCAATTACATTTTACATGAAAATTAATGGAATTATATGATGGAACATACTAAAGAAGACCCATGCATAGAAAAGATAGGTTGTTGAGGAAGCCATAAGAATAAATCAATGTTTCACATACTATATTTGTTGCACCTATTGATTGTCACATTCATGGTTATGTTAATATTTTCATTTGTTGCATTACTTGATAAAGTATGTCTTCTTCTTACAGTGTATTTTATTCTAGAGCTTGAATTTGATTTGTTAGTATTTTTTGTTAATGTTACCTTTTTCTTTCTTTCCTCGTCTTTGTGATAAGAGCCTCAACATGACTCCCTAGATGTGTAACCATTTTTATCCATCATAGCTTTTTGAAATGAAGAAGAAATACTTTCTTCTAGTTTGATGGGGTCTATACACTGTAATGACTTATAAAAAGGAGATAGCATCATTAAAAGGCAAGTCTTTATCATCATATGATCTAAGTTTCCTTGGTCCTTGATGATGTATTCAAGCTCATTAAGTTAATCACATGCATTTTTATGTTAAACATAGTGGGGTATATTTATTTTTGATGATGGAACTTTATATGAAGATCCGAGTTATGTATGTAGAGTTACATTTTCACCTATCGAGAAACTCCTCTTTTACAATTTTAGGACGTTCCAACCTTGAACACTTCTAATTACTTCTCCCACTTCCATTTAGAACTTAGTTTTCTTTTGAAAGAAAATTATAAAACTTCCATTTTTTATAGTTTTATAAGGGAGAAATTTTGGTCTAATCCCCTAGCTAAATTTTTTTATATGATAACATTATTACTAAGTATGTTAATGATAACATTGAATCAGACTATTCTAGGTAGTAATGATGCATCCACAAGTAAAGGATGAGAAAATCAAGGTAAGCATCAAAGAAATATATTCAAAAGGAGGTTGTTGTGTGTTCTGGGTGTTGCAAAAATAAGCCAATACATTACAAACTAAACATGTTGGATATAGTGGAGGTGTTAGCCATTAATTTTCTATTCTATGTACGTATATGCCAAATCAACAGAAAGAAACACAAGACAACCGACCTCAAATTTCTACTTCCACAGAAGCCCCGATAGACCCACTTAACTTGATGCATCCCACCTTACTAGTCGAAAATAGGGGACCAAATGCTAAGAGATATTCTGAAATGCATCAAAGAACAAAACATTTCTAATTAACACCATACCAATTGACATGTTTAATTTGATGAGACATTTATTGTTCAATTCCATGTATTATCCTCTTCTGGTCATTGATGCCACCATCATTACTTCTTTCACCATGAATTCCATTTCTATTGTCATAGATAGTCCTTGTTTCCACCTAAGTTTTGTTGCTATTGTCATTGACGCGACTAGAACTGTTACCACCCCTACTAGTATTATCATGGGTATCACAATTGTTGCCACCACCACTAACAAGTTCTTGTGGTCATCAACATCCTCATTATTGTTGTTATCAGTTGTGTTGATGTTTCCCATCACTATCACCATCCTTGCACTATCACCCTTGTTTACATAGCCACTACCACTGCCATCCTTGTCTATTTTGTTAACAACACATCTAAGCCATTGCAACTATCGTTTCCTTTGTGAATAAAGTTGTCGCAAGTATCTTCATGACCACATCCACTACCATTAAACTTGTAGCAACCACATTGTCACTACTAATGTTTATATCATCATCATTTTCACTACCACCTTCAATACCAATGTTACCACCATCACCATTAGCCAGTACTACCGTCACTATCAGCATTGCCAGGCTCACTATTGCCACTACCACCAACATCTTTGTTACTTCCACCACATAACCATTGTTGCAACTGTTGTTGCCACTACAAATAGACCACACCACAATCATCATCTTTTACTACCACAGCCATCCTTGCTATTGCCACCACTTCTTGGTCATGAGACAAAGGGAAGGGGTTGGTGACATTTCCCCCCAAGAAAATCTATCTTACCAATCTATACTTACAAAGATTGGTCATTCAATGATGAAACTAGTCCTGCAATACATTGTTCAACATCTCGATCCATCATATGCAATCACGTTCATATCGTCATCTACAAACCAATGGTTCAATAAGACGGATAAGTTTCCATCCGTAGATTAACACCCAACTTTTTCAGCTACTTCCCCATCATTGCACCTCTTTAAGGTTGAACTTGTAGCCGGTGAAATGCGTTCCAATCCATCCTATCTATGTGTGGATTTAGTTCTCTTAGTTCTTGCTCACATGATAAATCGGGAATAGGGTTTTTTTTCCTCCAACTTTCTTTTAACTTGATGTTCGGGAACACCGCTGCATTAGGTTTAGAACTGCCTTCATTTCCCCGCTGCATTAGGTTTAGAACTGCCTTCATTTCCCTCAAGCAATATCTGTCTAATGGGCATAGATGCAAATTCCACCTCTTCCAGTAGATATCTCATCGCTGGATGGGACTAGTTTCTCTCTTTGTTTCCTCCTTCCAAGTTCCTTGTGTAAGTCCAAATCAGGAGTAAAAAGACAAGAAGGTGTTGATCCCAAAGGGTAGTGCAACAACATGAGAAACTGGCTCTCAACCCTGAGGCCCTGGGACCAACGTTTCAGAAGAAGTTGAGTTTGGATCCGGGTGGTGGGACAAACTCACTACTTACGATCCAATAACTACTGTTAACCCAAGGGAGACAAACCAAAATAATTATGTGGACTCAAGACTCGTTAAGTTTGCCGTCACTTCCTTTCCAATCTGGCCAGCAAAGAGTATCTTCACCAGAAGACAAAAAATTTGCTGTTGATGAGAGCTTTACATCTGTACAGACATTCGGCTGGATGATGTGATACAGTTAGCCTAGTATATATAATATTTTTACCAATTAATAATTAACAAACTCTTCTATCAGCCCATGCGTAACCAATTGTGTTAAGTACGGCGATCAGGCATAGCTCTTACACAAACAATAGCATCAGAAAAGTCAAATACTGCGTTCCCGTATACCCAGATAGACCCAAATCTAAGATTAAATAAAGACAGCTGATGACCCCAATTACTGAACAAAAACGCAGCGTGTCATCTTTACTCAATATCAAAAATAAATATTTTTCATATCTATTCCCCGCAAATTGTAAGCAGACGACATGGGCTTTGCTCTGATAAAGATTAGAAAAATTACATTAAGTTCTAAAAGAGGGATTAATTGAAGCGTTGCTATGGGCAACACAAGCTAACTTAGCCTTTTCTCAGCACTAGATGTAGTACAGGGCTCTGTGATATGGTAACAAGTATTTCAGGGTTGGTGAGTCATAAAATTCAGATCAAATAGCTCCGTGCCATCGCCACTTCAGAACCGTGAAATCTGATCTTTTATGATCAACGCTGTAGAATGTGTTGTTATTTCATCCGACCATAGAATGTGGCTCCACATGATCATGACATTACGATCATGGCTAGCATTCAACAGGCAGGGGAGTTGAATACCATTTACCCACTTTTGACCTCAGTGAATGTGCCTTCATTGAACTTTTGACATAGCCGTGTAGAGGCCAATTCAATTCTTGCCTTGTCCTGAAACATATACAAGATTGTTAATGAAGAGGACAATATTTGAAAGCTATTAAATAAAGGTATTCAGAAAGTGAAGGGAACCTTCATTCCCTTTACTAATGTTAGCCATCATTTTTAGCACTGCCTACTTGTTATACCCACAATATTCTCTGACGTTCTTGCCCTCTACACCCTTCAATGACCTTCCTTTGTGATTCACATAAGGTGTTCGATGTAAGTGTAACTTTCCTTGAAGTCATTTTTCTGGAACTTACTTTCAGTTCTAGGAAAATGAGCTCTGCTGATTGGTTTGGATATAAGTATTTTCTTTGAAAAGAAACTTCCGTGTGGTTGGTTTATACACAAAGCACAATGCAAATTATACATACACAACAAGTGACACAAACTTTAACTTATAAAAGGATTAAAATATATTCATACAGGCATAATTATTGGGTAGGACCTTCCGGTTACAATACGAATCAAACGATAATCCAAAAGACCCAATTGCTAATGTTTATAATATAAATGATGATGATCATATGAAGTGAAGGATCTTTACTAACACATAGAAAGAGTAGATCTCTTTTGTAGAATAGTTAAATAACATATGACGGTATTGACGCAATTAGTTATTTCAAGTGTATTTTGTAGCCTAAATCTGTAATTGTTAGCCTCCGGCAAACTCAAAACATCAGTCTTGACGACTGACAGGTAGCGGGGCAGATGAACAAATTACTGCGGACTCAATAAGAGCCAATGGTGCAGATCAGGAAGCATGCATCCCCGGGGAGTAGTGTACGAACGACGAGCACGTTTGATAGATTGAATGATACATATTGATATATATGCTTTATGTTTTATATTTAGTTTGTGCTATAGACTTGTTTGTGTCATTAGCTTTTCTTTTCCATATAGATAGAAATATTATTTATTCGTTGTCTAAAACAAAGAGAAGACACTCTCTTTTATAAGATGAGAGTAAGTGAGAAACAAAATTAGTAGGGAAGCCTCAAGTTGGAGCGTAAATATCAAACATGCCCAGCTTGTCCACTAGTGTAGTAAAGTGAGTCTTGGGAAGTGACTCGGTGAAGATGTCGGCATCCTGATCTTCTGTCCGGAGATAAGGAGTGCAGATGTGACCAGATAGAACAAATTTCCAAACAAAGTGGCAATTCACCTCTATATGCTTGGTGCGCTCATGAAAAGTAGGATTGTTGGAAATAAAGATGGGGGTTGTGTTGTCACAGTACATAAGAATAGGATTTGGATCATATATATCAAATTCCTTGAGGAGTCCCTGGAACCACATCAGTTCGCAAGAAGAATGAGTCATGGATCTATACTCTACTTCTGCACTAGATCGAGCAACTACACTCTGCTTCTTAATGCACCATGTGACCAGATTGCCTACAACAAAAGTACAGTAGCCAGAGGTAGATTTTCTATCACATCTGCTACCAGCATAATCAGAGTTAGAATAACCAGAGAGGTTGCAGCGTCTATGTCATTGATATAAAGATCCTTTTCTTGGAGAATTCTTTAGATATTTAAGGTTCTGACAGACAACATCTCAGTGACATTGTCAAAGTTATACCTACTGACAAGTCCAACAACAGAAGTAATGTCAACTCTAGTGACAATGAGATATAGATCAGCTTACCAACCAATCTTTCGTATTGGTGGTCCGGGATAATGAGGTGAAGACTCATCATCCCAATTGGTGTTGGGATCCAGAAGGATGCTAGAAGGTTTAGTAACAAGCATGCATGTTACTTTGAGGAGATCTAGAACGTATTTACGTTGTGAAAGACATGTGCTAGAAGAAGATCAGGAAACTTCAATCCCCAACAAGTATATGAGTTTTTCTAGATCTTTTGTAACAAAATATTGTTCTAGATACCTTTTTGTAGCATGAATATTGTATTTATCACTACCAGACAGAATTATGTCATCCACATATACAATAAGAATAATGTTCGGAAGTGTTTTTTTCTTATAAAGATTGAGTGACCAGAGTGTGAGCGTCAAAAGTTAAATTTAAGGAGAATATGTTTCAATTTGTCAAACCACGCATGTGGGCTTTGTTTAGGCCATATATTGCTTCCTAAGTTTGCATACTTTGGAACACTCCCCATGTAAGTCACCAACAGGAGAAAAGGTTTCAAAATAGTCGATCTCATATGTTTGAGTACAACCTTTCAGCTTTTAGCCGTTCAATCCAACCATCATGCTGGTATTTGATAGTGAATATCCATATCCAACTCTATAGCAATCTTGAGGACGATGAATAAGATCCCCAGTTTGTCGATCGCGAAGAGCAGTTAGTTCAGTTTTCACAGCTTGATCTCAGGTAGGATGTTTCAGTGTTTGCGTAAAGAGAAACAACATAGAAAGCTGCAATAAAGCAGGCCAAGCTAGCACCATAGTCACAAATTCGGTATTTGGAATATGTTTGGTTGTGTTTAAAAAATTGGAATTCGGCAATTATGCGGAAAATTCGGATAAAAATCGGTCAACATACGGTAAAAGTAGTCAACTATTCGGGAAAAATTGGAAAACAATCAGAGGATATACACATATATAACATACAAATATGTATATATATGTTATGCACATATAAATATACATATATATTGCATATGTATATCTATAAGTATACATATATATACATATATTACATACATACACACACATATTTGCATGTACATATAGACACACATATATATGCACTCAAAGTCTCAAACTAAGTTGAAGTCTTAATTAGTATAATATGGGAAAAGAACATATAAAACTGAAAAAAAATATTAAACATGATTAGTTTCGTGAATAATACGGGAAGAAAATGTAATATTCAGGAATTGAGATTTATTCAGAAGTTTCATACGTCTAGGAAAAATTTGTGTTTTAAACGTGACTTTTTTAAAAAGTATGAGTATTAGTGAAGGACGATGATATCAAGAACCAGTGGAGAAATTACTTCCATAAGCTTTTCAATGGAGATATTGTATATAATGTTATCGACTCGTGTGACATGAATATAAGAGATATCATTTACACATGACGAGTTTCACCATTTGAGGTCAAGAATGCTTTGAAAAAGATGAAATGAGAAAGGCATGCGGACCAGACAGTACTCCCATTGATGTATGGAAGAGTATGGGGGATGAGGGAGTTACGTAGTTAACAAATTTCTTTAACAAGATCATGAAGACCAAGAAGATGTCGGATGAGTGGAGAAATAGTACTATAGTCCCAATCTACAAGAACAAAGGTGACGTTCAGAGCTGTACAAACTACAGAGGTATCAAGTTGATGAATCACACGATGAAGCTTTGGGAGAGGATTATTGAGCAGAGGTTAAGATCTATAATGCAGGTATCAAACAACCAATTTGGTTTCATGCCTGGAAGATCAACAACAGATGTTATTTTTTTGATAAGGAGACTTATGGAGAAGTATAGACAAAGAAAAAGAGATCTTCATATGATGTTTATCGATCTAGAGAAGGCTTATGATCGAGTACCTAGAGAAGTGTTATGGATGGTTTTGAAGAAAAAGGGTGTGCCTATCCAATACATTGACTTGTTCAAAGACATGTATGATAGATCTACTGCAAGTGTCAAGACTCCTGGAGGAGAGACCAACTTTTTCTATCACACTTGGGGTACACCAAGGATCCACACTCAGCCCATATCTATTCATTCTTGTTATGGATGAGTTGACGAAGAATGTTCAGGATGATATTCCTTGGTGTATGTTATTTGTTGATGATATTGTTTTGATTGAAAAAACTAAAGATGGATTGAATGATAAAGTTGAACGTTGGAGAAAGGCATTGGAATCAAATGGATTGATGATTAACAGGAGAAAAACTGAGTATATGCATTGCAATTTCAACCAATCTCGCAATGTGAATGATGGAGCCAAGTTGGACGGAGTAAATATACCAAAATGTGATAAATTATGTTACTTGGGTTCTATTATTCAAATAGACGGGGATGTCCAAAATGATGTTTGTCACCGGATCACTGTAGGATGGTTGAAATGGAGGAGTGTAACTGGAGTATTATGCGATCAGAAGATCTCTCTCAAGTTAAAAAGTAAGTTTTATAGAACAGCTATACGACCAGCCATGCTCTATGGGAGTGAATGTTGGGCGGTGAAGAAACAAGGTCTCAACAAGATGAATGTGGCTGAAATATGTATGTTGAGATGGATGTGTAGGAAGACAAGAAAAGATCGCTTGAGAAATGACTATATCAGGAATAAAGTGGGGGTGGCGAGCATTGAGGACAAGTTGCGCGAGGGCCGACTCAGATGGTACGGACATGTGCAACGCAAACCTACTAGTGTGCCTATACGAAGCAATGCTATTGAGCCAAACACTATAAATAGAAGAAGAGGAAGGCCTAAAATAACATGGGATGAGCTTATAAAGAGAGATTTTGAATCTCTACATCTCACTCAGAATATGGCCCATGATAGAGCTGAATGGAAACAAAGGATCCATGTAGCCGACCCCAACATAGTTGGGATTGAGGCTTAGATGATGATGATGATGATGATATTGTGACTATGTCTAGCACCAAGATAAGTAGTAGAGTAGAAATTACTCATCGGATGTTGAGTTCGGGGTCGAACACCTTTCCTTTGACTTATGGGAAGATTTAGGTCAGAAGTTACCTGGGAGGTGTTGTGATGTGGCTACCAAGGAGAATTTGGTTGTTGAGGGGCAATAGAAGGGACTGTAACCTTGGGTCTTCTCTTGTACACTTTCAGGGGATGAGCAAGAACTTCATTTACTTAATTGGGTACATCTTCCACAACCTAAGGGAGTGGACTAGGATTCAGTAGACCACTAGATAAAGCAAACCCTTTTTTAGAGTAGTAAGGCTTGTGTTCAAAAAAGACCACATCATCACTATCGAACCACTATCGATTGGCAGGATCATAACCCTAATACCCATTTTGAGTTCTAGAATATTCCATAAAAACACACTTAGTGGAGAAGGGGTCAAGTTTAGATATCCTAGGGTGAAAATTCATAACAAAACAAGTGCTACCAAAGATATGAAGGGGTACGGAAAAAAAGAGTTGCATCTGAATATAGTATAGCATAGGGGACTTGATTTTTCAGGACAAATGAGGGCATGGGGTTAATCAAGTAGAACGCAATATAGATAGCTTCAGGCCAAAAACTTTCGGGGACATAATAGTAAATGAGAATAGTATGTGCTACTTCAAGAAGATGGTGATACTTTTTGCCACACTATTTTGTTGTGGTGTGTAGGAGCATGTGGTTTGATGGATAGTCCAACGAGCAGTACAAAACAGGACAACAGGTTTTTGCATGAACTCCAAGGCATTATCAATTCAAAAAAAAATTGGAAGTTTTATTTAACTGAATATGGATTTCGATATAGAAGGCGGTAACAATATCCAAAATATTACTACGATCTTTTATAGTAAATAGCCAAGTCGCCCAAGAATAATCATCGATAAAAGTCATGAAGTAGCAAAAGTCAGAGAGGCTACTAACAGAGCATGGCCCCCATATATCAGCATGAACGATGGCAAACAACCTTTTAAAACTAATGTCTTTTTTCTTATGACTTATAGCCCAAATTTGTTTGCTAAATTGACAAAATTAACAAAGAAAAGTTTTACCAAGTATCTCAGAAAATAAGCATCGCAGTTTAGCAACTGGTGGATGTCCCAGACGATAGTGCCATTGTAGTCTAGTTACATAATATGATAGTAGAGCAGCACCGGATTGTGGCACATCCAGGTAGTACAGCCCATCAGGTCCTACATGGCTCGAACCAATCCTCGTCTTCGTGCAGAGATCCTAAAACACACAACCCTCAGGATCAAAAGTGATAGAGCGTTGAAGGCTCTTAATAGTTTTACTAACAGACAAAAGATTGACGAATTTTGGAACATATAACACAGATTTTATGGGAAAATTATGAGACAGATAAATAATTCCAATTCCATGCAGTGGAGATTGAGTTCCATCAACCGTTGTCACTGGTGGAACTCTAGTTTTGTAGCTAACATAGAAAACAGTTCAGAATATCCACATATATGACCAGAAGCACCTGAGTCAATTACACATTTATTTTTACCATATGTGGTAGGGGAAGCAAGTAAAGTAGAAGAACCTCCATCCTGAGTAGTGGGCTATGAGGGCAGGCGAGCCTAAAAGAGTTTCTCAAACTGTGAGTGAATCCACTCAACCGTGGGCATAGTAGAACTGGAGGCAGCATCAGAGGGATCTTCAGCAGCATCAGAGGTGACATGGTATGCCCAAGCAGGTTCACCATGTTTAGCCCAACAATGGTCTTCGATGTGGTTTGTGCACCCACAGAAGTTGAAGTGATTTCCAGTAGGAGTTTGTCCTCGTCTAGATCTAGGTGAACCTCATATAGGGGCGTCAGAAGAACAACCAAGGCCGCAACACATGTTCACGGCCTCTACCAGAATCATTGGAGTGGAGAGCAAGAACAGAGTGATCAGAGAAATAGATGGTAGGGATGACATGTATGGGAGGTGTTAAACACACTTGAGAACATCCCATAGGGTAGGAAAAGGGTCAATGGATAGGATCTGGTCGACAATGCCAAAGGAGTGAGGGAGTCCAACCAAGAACTGAACTAACTAAAATTATTGTATTGACATTGAACTTATTTGATGTCAGAAGAGAGGGGATGATGGACTTCGCATTCATCCCAGATAGTCGAGCACTAGTTGTAATAATTTCAACAAATTCATCAGTCAAAATACTACTTTTCGCCAAATTTTTAAAGATCTCAAAGACCTTCGAATTTTTTTGGTGAGAGTAACATATGAGATAGTTGATCCCACAAGGCTTCGGTATATCAAAGGCGGAGGAGAGACTGACTGATCTTTGTTTCCGCATTGTTAATCATCCACGTCATTATGCCTGAATCATCTTTGGTCCAGTGAGTGTAGGCTTGTTTGGCTTTTTCATCTTTCGATGCATCATGAGGGGCCAGAGCAGCAAAAGAGATATGAGAGAAAAGCCCTTGGGCTTTAACATATAGCTCAAACGAAGCCGACCAAAGAGATAGTTTGATTCGTGAAGTTTCACGGTAGTAACACATAGAGATAGGGGCGGATCAGTAGACGTCATGAGATCTGGGGTGATGATGTGCATAGATGTAGAAGAAGATGTAGTGTGAAATACACACTCAGCAGTAGCAACAGCATATCTAGATCAAGAGATCAGATAAACATTCATAGGTGCAGTAGGGAGAAACAAGAAGGGCCTACGCCACCACGGTGTGAGATTTACTCCATGTGGCATAGGAAGAGAAAAGGAGGCTCCTTTACATCTTCAATGAGCTATTTTGGGGGCAAGGGGTGTAGATGGGGGTCGCAGGAGTAGTTGAAAGAGGGAGGAAGAGCGGGGTGAGAGGGGGCAGCGGCAAGGGAGGGGCGGAGGACAACAATAGGGCAATGATGGAGAGGGTGGCAGACAGCAATAAGGGAGGGTGGGGATGGGACCGGACAACAGGGAGTGATGGGGGCAGGATGAGGTGGTTGTGGTTGGGAGGGAGGGTAAGGGATGGGGCAGAGGAGGACAGGGGTGATGGAGGGGATAGGAGAAGGTGGCGGTAGTTAAAAAGGTAGGGGATGGGGTGGCAAAAACAAGGGAGGAGGGGGTCAGCAATAGTAGAGAGGGTGGGTGGTGGGAAGGGGGAGAAGGCAGCAGTGGGAAGGGGGGGGAGGGGGGCGGCTGGCGGCGGCCAGGTGGGGAGAGGGTGGGGGAGGTGAGTGATAGGGGAATGGAAGCGTTAGGGTTGGGGAGGGGAAAAGGCTAAGGAGGATCATAACCATATGATACCATATAGATAGAAATAATCTTTATTTGTTGTATCTAAAACAAGTACAAGGCACTCTCTTTTATAGGACAAGAGAGTAAGTGAGAAACATAATTAGTACGTATGGGATAAAAGAAAAGCTAAAGACAAAGACAAGTCTAAAGCACAAACTCAATATAAAGCATAAAGCATATATATCAATAATACAAGAGTTGATGTTTGGCTTCTTGGGACCCAACGGTTTTCGTTGACAAGAAATGGAGCAGTGAGATACAAGCAAAACACAAACATACGAGAGAGAGCAGCCGAACTTGTTTTCCATGTGTTTTGTTGCGGAAGTCGATTTCAGGTCTCTATTTATATGTTGGGAACTCTAGAAAAAGCTAAGTCAAAATTCAAATTTACTAAACCAATCACAAGTAACTACTTGGGAAACTTGACTTCCCAAGTTTTCAACGCCAATTATGTTGAACTGATGGGAGCCTAAGCCAATGAAAAGTCATGGACTCACTCGGAGGATCTTCAAGGCGCCCAATGAGGGAGATCACAAAAGACAGTGTATACGAAAGGACCGTATGAGAAAGAAATTACAGTAAAGGATAATGTTCAGAGGAGATGGGAAAAACCAAGAAAGACGGTAACGAATGATACATGCTTTTATAGAGCATATTGCCAAACCAATTCAAATACCTTTTGCTAGAGGAAGTTTATACTTCAATAGTGACAAATTTCTCCTTTAATTGCAAAAGTGTAGCTTACTTTAATTTGAAAGTGCACATCTACTCAGATGATAGCAATTAACACCTTTATACAACTACCCGGAAGGCGGTTTATATTTTGAGTTATAATTGGAATGCCTAAGATTCCCTATCCATTGCGATTGTTTCCCGACCATTGGAAACCACTATGGCAAACAAAGTCGGATCTCCCACCCTGACCAACCGCCATGGCAGGCCTGGGAACCAAAAGGGGGCATTGCCAGCCTCATATTCATACAAACAAAAACTTAAAAGGTAAAAGCAAAAATATATTCTTTATGCAATGTTATGTGAACTTCAAAGTATTAGGTCAGGTAAAAGAGCTTCAAGATTTCAGAACCCCAAATTGCAGACGGTTTCTGCTAAAGAGTTTATTGGAACTTACTATATGAAATATATTGTCAATATTTGAATATTGGGTGGTAATTCAATACTATTTATCTTAATCGCCATATTTTTTAAAAGTAATTGTGCGATTTTGTTTGAAAGTAATTGTTGGATATTTACATATATCCCTGTTGATGAATCAAAGAATATTAGAGAGAAAAGAGTTACGTTTTTTATGTTTCTCTTTTATAAGATTGGGAATGTGAAACAACCTACATCCCCGTCGATACTATTGACAGGAGGTCGATGGTATCGACTTTATCACAGCAACAGAAGAGCATTTCGTCGATACCATCGACAGTCCTATCAATGGTATTGAGAGTTGATCAGCGGCGGAAATCGACGACCCGTGTCCTGGTTCTATCTTTATTATATTATTTGTTTTATTGTTTTTCTCTTATTTTCTTCTTTATACCACAATGTATCTTACCCTAATATATAAAAACAAGGAGAGATGGCTATTGCCCTCTCAAGAAAGCTACTCCTTGCAGCTGATAAATCTCTCGGTGTTCGTCTCCTCTCCTCATCTCTTCTCACATGGTATCAGAGTAGCTTTGATCCGCCGCCCCGCTTCCTCAACAAGCCGCCGCCACAGCCTTCCCTTCTCCTTTCTCTTTCTCTGCCGCCGTCGCCGCCCAACTTCTCCAGGCGCCGCAGCCACCTTGGCCATCGGGCCGGCAGGAACAGCAGCCTGCCGTCGGCGCGGGTGCTGCTAGGCTAGAATCCGCTAGCCGTCTTCATCGCTAGATCGATAGCATCTTTCCCTCGCTGTTGTAGATCTAGCCACCAAGGACCGGAGCCGCTAGCAAGCTTCCGGTTGATTTACAGCAGTTTTCGGCTAGTTCTCGGGAGCCGGAATTACTGTTTGGGAGTCTCCAGTTGATCCAACGGCTATCTAAATCCCAATCTGAGGGACTCGTCTCTTCCAGAGTGCTCTCCTAATCACATATCCTCCATGTGTGATTAGGAAAATTGATTGGAGGCTGTGAATGCGTCAGTAACGCATATATCCGTGTTTTTGTGTTGTGACGTGTATCTCTCCGTCACCTCATCTATCTCCGTGACGTGTATCTCTCTGTCACCTCAACTTTCTGTGTGACATGTATCAATCTGTCACTAAGTTCCCGTCTACAATGGAGGACACCAAGACTCCCTACAGTGAGGCATCTCCTATCCCCTCCATCAAGCTCAACGGGAAAAACTATCTACTATGGATGAACGTTGTTCACACTGTCTTGGAATCTCGCGACAAGGTGAGACATGTTTACTTGGGTCCCCTGGACTCTACTGATAAAGGATACGCTGAATGGAAGCGTCATGACAGTCTTGTGAAGACTTGGTTATGGAATAGTATGGAACCTGCCATTGTAGCTAGGTTTATGTTCTATACTACATCTAAAGAGATATGGGACGCAGTGAAGCAGCACTATTCTCAGGAGAAGAATGCTCTTCGGCAATTCATGATATATGATTGTTTGTTTGCTGAGAGGCAGGGTGATAGCTCTCTTGAGGAATACTTTGGAGCTATTCAGGCACTTGCTCAAGAGTTGAGCTACTATCATCCTGTGTCAGTTGCTGCACAGATCAAAGATAAAGACGACCTGGTTACTGCTAAATTTCTATCCGAGCTTAATCCCAATTGTGGTTTTGCCAGGAGTGTCATTCTGTCTTCTGATAAATTGCCAAGTCTTGTGGAAGACTATTCGAGAATTCAATAGTCTATTTTTGAGTCTCTTAATCCTATCTCTACTATATCTTCTGGGGAGTCTCATGCATCCGTAGTTGTTGCGGTGAGAGGAGGACGACCTAGTATGGGCAGAGGACGTGGGACACGTCCTAAGTGTACTTTCTGTGACAAACCGGGACATACAGTGGAGAAGTGTTGGAAGAAACATGGGAGACCTACTGCACCTACTGTGAGGCCAGCACATTGTGCCACATCTACAGATTCCTCTCCATCTTCAGCTGTGGGCACCAATTCTGGGATCGGCATCACTCTCACTTAGGAGTATGATCGGTTCATTCAGGCTACACAGCACATGAGTGTGGGATCTTCATCTTCGTCATCAGCAAACCTGACATCTACTGTGGGTAACCAGGCTACATCTCTCATAACTTCTGGCTCTACTTCATCTTGGGTGGTTGACTCTGGCGCGTCACAACACATGACTGGTATGAAGAGATTGCTCCAATCTATTGACTCGTATATCCCTCACCAATATATCACACTGACAGATGGTTCAGTGAGGAGAGTGCTAGCTAGTGGATCTGTCCCTCTAACACCCAAGATTGATCTTAAATCTGTACACTTTGTGCCTGAGTTTCATTTTAATCTTCTTTCTGTTGCAAAATTGATTGACACTGTAAAATGTACGATAACATTTGGGCCTTCTTGTTTTGTCTTACAGGATCTCAAGAGTATGAGGATGATTGGTGGGGGGCCTAGGAAAGGTGATCTATACCTTTTCCACGGTGACAGTCTGCCTCGCCCAGTATCTGCTCCAGCTCCATCCATTCTGTTGAGTGGTTCCCCCTTACTATGGCATTGTAGATATGGACATCCGTCGTTAGAGAGCCTACAGAAGTTGGAACCTGAGTTGTCCCAAGTGTCATCTTTAGAGTGTCAGTCATGTCAGCTGGGAAAACATCATAGGTTGTCTTATCCCAGTCGTGTCAATAAGCAGGCATCTTGTCCTTTTGAGTTAGTCCACAGTGATGTATGGGGTCCTGTTAAAGACCAGAGTTATAATGGTTTTCGTTATTTTATTTCCTTTGTGTGTGATTTTTCCCGCATGACATGGATCTACCTTCTCAAAAGTTGAGAGTCTGTGCTATCTATTGTGAAACATTTTCATAAAAAAATAAAGGTTCAGTTTGACTGCAATATAAAAACTCTCCAATCTGATAATGCTTTAGAGTATGTTCAAAAGGCTATGTCTGATTTTTGCAGTTCTGTGGGCATGATCCATCGCACGTCTTGTCCTCACACCCCTCAGCAAAATGGGGTGGCTGAGAGGAAAAATCGCCATCTTCTTGATATTGCTCGTTCGATCATGTTTCAATCCAATGTGCCTAAGAAATTCTGGTCTGAAGCTCTTTTAACCGCTTGCTTCTTAATTAATAGACAGCCATCCTCTGTTCTTAAAGGACAAACTCCTTTCTCTGTGTTACGACCCACGGATCAGCCCTTCTCAGTTCCCCTTAGAGTTTTTGGTTGCACTTCTTTTGTCCATAATTTTGACCTTAAGGCTGACAAACTTTCTCCTAGGTCTATTAAAACCTTGTTCCTTGGTTATTCTAGTACTAGTAAAGGATACAAGTGTTACTGTCCTAGTCTTCATCGCATGTTTGTGTCTAGGGATGTTACCTTCCATGAGACCACTCCATATTTCTCTGATGCTATGAGTAAGGGGGAGCAGTTGAGAGAGGGAGTGCCACCAGATTTTCAGAGTGAGAGAGTGACACCATATGTGCAGAGTGAGGGAGCGCCACCCATAATTCTAGATTATACTTTTATTCAGGACGAGTAGGCAGCTGACAGGCCTGTTATTCAGCAGTACCCATATGTTATTAGTAGGTGAGGCAGACAAGATCCAGAAGAGGTAGCGACACTAGTCCCTGATCCTTCCTCATCGTCTTCTACTCACGAGATTCCTGCAGAAGCATCAGATCTTGATCTTCCTATTGTTGTTCGGAAAGGTACTCATACTTGTACTATTAGACATCATATTACAAATGTGTGTTGTCTGTCCCACTTATCTAAGCGGGCCTGCGCATTTGCTATTGGGATTGTTTTTGTTGCTATACCAAGGAATCACTATGATGCTATGAAGGACAGTGGCTGGAAACAGGCAATGCAGCTTGAGATGTCAGCTCTTTTGCATAATGGCACATGGGATCTTGTTGACTTACCTACAGGAAAGAAAGTAGTGGGTTGCATATGGGTTTTCACCATCAAACATAATCTGGATGGATCTGTTGAGAGGTTGAAGGCCATATTGGTAGCAAAAGGCTACACACAGACCTTTGGAGTTGATTTCTTTGAGACCTTTTCTCCAGTAGCTCGTCTAAATTCTGTGCGGATTATTATTTCTCTGGCTACTACCTTTGATTGGCCCCTATTTCAGCTTGATGTTAAGAATGCCTTTCTACATGGTGACCTATAGGAAGAGGTATATATGGAGAAACCTCATGGGTTTGTTGCTCAGGGGGAGTGTCAGAAGGTGTGTAAATTGAAGAAAGCCATATATGGGCTGAAACAGTCTCCTCGAGCTTGGTTTGATAAGTTCAGTGACGTTGTACTCCATATGGATTTTTCTCGCTCCATGGCTGATCACTCTTTATTTTACTCTAGCTCTTGTGGCTCTATCATTATTGTTGTATATGTTAATGACATAGTAATTACTGGCAGTGATTCTACAGGCATATCTCGTGTGAAGGAAGGTTTGCAGAGACACTTCCAAACGAAGGATTTGGGTAGACTGAGATATTTTCTGGGCATTGAGGTGCTTAGATCTCATGCAGATGTCAATCTATCTCAGAGGAAATATGTGCTTGACTTACTACAGGAGACGGGCATGATTGAATCTAAACCGGTATCTACTCCTCTACATTATCACATCAAGGAGACGGTTGATGATGTTGAGTACTCAGATCCCGGATATTATAGGAGAATAGTTGGCAAGCTAATATATCTGACTGTTACATGACCTGACATTTCTTTTGTTGTAGGCGTTTTGAGTCAGCATATGCACTCACCACGATAGTCACATTGGACAGCAGTTTGCCAGATTCTGAGATATCTGAAGAGTGCTCCTGGTAAGGGGATCACTTATTCTAAACCCAAGGTGACTCCATCTACTTTGACTCACACAGGGTATTCAGATGCAGATTTGGCTGGTGATCATACTGATAGAAGGTCTACATCAGGCTACTGTACCTTCCTAGGTGATCATTTGATTACTTAGAAAAGAAAAAAGCAGCATGTGGTAGCTAGATCCAGCACTGAGGTTGAATACCGTGCTATGGCCCATGCATGTTGTGAACTACAATTGGTCAAATCAGTTCTTTCTGAGTAAAAAATCACTATTATGTCTTCTATGGAGCTCAAGTGTGACAACCAGTCTGCTATACACATTGCCAGGAATCCTGTCTTTCATGAGCGTACAAAGCATATAGAAGTTGATTGCCATTTTATTCGTGATCAAATCAAAGATGGTACTATTGTGACGCCATACGTCAAGTCTGAAGATCAACTGGCGGATATCTTGACAAAGCCTTTGGAACCAGCAGCTTTTCAGAGATTATGTGGCAAGCTGGGTATACACGATGAGTACTCTCCATCTTGAGGGGGTGTGTGAAACAACCTGCATCCCCGTCGATACTATCGACAGGAGGTCGATGGTATCGACTTTATCACAGCAACAGAAGAGCATTCCGTCGATACCATCGACAGTCCTGTCGATGGTATCGAGAGTTGATCAGCGGTGGAAATCGACGACCCGTCTCCTGGTTCTATCTTTATTATATTATTTGTTTTATTGTTTTTCTCTTATTTTCTTCTTTATACCACAATGTATCTTACCCTAATATATAAAAACAAGGAGAGACGGCTATTTCCCTCTCAAGAAAGTTGCTCCTTGCAGCTGACAAATCTCTCAGTGTTCGTCTCCTCTCCTCCTCATCTCTTCTCACAGGGAACATGTAAAATGTCGATAAGTAGAGGAATCGCAGTTACAAGTTCATGGTTTGGATTCATTGCGAAAAGGTAGAAGTTCAAATTTGGGAATTTTGCTGAAAATCTGCATAAAATTCAGTAAAGATTTGATAAAAGTCCAACCAACGAATTGGAAAAAACTATGAATAAACACTACAATACTATATATTGTTGAATAGACAGAACTGGCCTAGTGGGGCTCTTTTTATCATCTCGCTCTCCCTTTATGTTATTGTGCGCCTATGGTATATCGTACAACACACACTTGTATAAGGAAAAACCATGTTTATCTTTTCAATGAATGAAGATCAAACCTAATTGCTCGCATGGTATCAGAGCTATTAGGCTAATTCCATTCAATTTCTACCCTCTCTAGTGACTCCGCCTCTCTTCCCCCACCCCCACTCTCCTCCACACCCTTCCCTTCATCCCTATCCAGTGTTGCCACCACCCAACCCTCTTCCGTGGCTATAGGAGCAGAGTCAAGGCTTGACGGAAGATCACCGTTGGTATCTCTTGCCTACCACCTGCCGTTGGTATCCCCTGCCCACACCAGTCATTGTGTCAGGCGGTCTATAGCGTCTTCGTTACCTCTATAGGTATTGTGGCAGCCAATACCACCCCTAAAGGGTACAATAGGCACCACCAGCACCACAAAAACTAGTATTCAAAAAATTTCTCTAAGAAGTCGCATATGCATATGCCACCGCTTTTATAATTATTAGTATATAGACTTTTCTGTGCTTTTTACTTAGTCTATTTTTCTCTTTTCTGTGTTATTCTTGTGTTTAGTTTTATCCCACATGGGTTATCTCTAAATCCTGTGGTCTTCTCTTGTCTTATAAAAGAGAACCTTGTATTCCTTTTTTAATCATCTCAATAAGAGGATTATTACCCGCAACTTCTAGATGGTATCAGAGCCTCCCAATCCGCCCTAACCCTAATCCTTTCCCTTCCCCCAAGCCGCCGCCCACCCTGCCCCCTGCTGCCGCCGACCTGCACCTTCTTGGTGCCGCCACCACCACCACGAGCCCCTCCAGCCGCCGTCACCCCTCCCCTACCTTTCTCCCTTGTCGCCCACCCCCTTCCCTCCCTTCTTCTTCACCACAACCCCCTCCTCTTCTTCCTCCGTCTCCACCCCCCCCCCGCTGCCCGCCGCCACCCGACACCCACCACTAACATCTCCCGCCGCCACAACCACCCTCCCCATCCTCTCTTCTCTCTTGTTTCTCTTTCCTAGTTCTTCGCTCATCATCTAGTTCGGCTACATGCTTCATTCGTCTCCGTACGCTCTTTCGGAAAGCTTACGTACAGCCCGTGACTTTTCCAGTTCTGGCACGTTGAAAGCAAAACCAGCTTTTCGCTTTTGCCTGCCTACGCCTCATGGTGGAGTGATCTCTTCTCCATGGTGGCGTAGATTTCTTACTTCTTTATCTACCTCGTGAGGGTCTTCTGAGGTCCATGTGGATCTCCTACTTGCTACGACTACTAGTCCATGTGGTGGACTCCTGCTACTGATTACTACTACTATTGATCCTTGATGTGCCCGTGCTCCTATTCTGCTCTGGTCTGATGGCGACTCCAAATCTCCTGCGCACTCTCTGTGTTATTACGGTGAAGTTGGACAGTTCCAACTATCACCTATGGGCTGCCTCCTTTGAGTTGTATGTCAAATCCCAAGGTCGCCACTCTCATCTGACTACAAAAGGCCCGCCTCTTCCTGCCCCTGATGCTGACGAGAAGACGAAACAAGCCTATGATCTATGGTCCAAAGAGGACTATGGGGTCATGACATGGATGGTCAACAACGTTGAAGCCAAGATCAGCCAGTCTCTGCTCCGTCTTCCGACTTCCAAAGAAATGTGGGAGCAACTCTCCCATGTTTACTCGCACCAACACAATCCTAAGAAGGTCTTTGAGATCTTCAAGCAACTTGTCAAACAGGAGTATTCTGCTACTGACTCCGTCGAGGATTACTACAACTCCTGCTGTGCCCTCTGGGATGAGTTCCAGGTGTATCATCCTCTTTCTACTGACATCGATGAAGTTCATCGACAGCGGAACGAACTTATGTTAGTTCAGTTTCTCGCGGGCCTACCTGCTTCCTTTGCTGGTGTTGTGGACCAAATTCTCTCCAGCGATCCTTTACTCACTCTCCGCGATGTGCTAAAAAGGGTCCAGTGCTTACCTTCTGTGTCCCAGTCCGTGCCTGACTCTTCTGATGGGGAAGCTCTCGCTGTCTGCTCTGGTGATTCCTTTCGTGGTCGCGGTCGTGGCCGCGGAGGACGTTCTTCTGCTCTTAGCCGTGGCTCTGGAGCTGATCCTATGGAGTCCTGCTACTGCACTCACTGCAAGCGCACCAACCATACTGAAGATCGTTGTTGGATCAAATACGGCAAACCTGATTGGGCCAATAAAGTGACTTCTGACCAGACTGAACCTGCTCCACCAACAGCTGACTGGATCCGCTCAGAATTTGAAAAACTACTTCAAGCTCGCCTGGATTCCTCTATTGATGCGTCAAATGATGGTGGCGCCGCCCTTCTGACCAAGACTGGTAAACCTTCATGGGTGATTGACTCTGGTGCGACTTCTCATATTTTTGGCAATCCTACTTTATTCTCTAAATTGCACAAGACATCTTTATACCACCTGTTACTTTAGTTGATGGCTCTAAATCACCGGTTACTGGAATTGGTGATATAAGTTCTACTGGTAGTCTGCCACTATAGTCCACTCTTTATGTCCCTAAGTTTCCCCTTAATTTACTATCTGTCAGTAAAGTTGTGAAGAGCCTTCGTTGCTCAATTACGTTTGATCCGGATGGTGTTCTATTTCAGGATCTGCGCACGAGGATGACGATTGGTTCAGGCCATGAGGGACCTGATGGGCTCTACTACTTGGACGATCCGAAGCCAGCTGCATATTTGACATCATCTGTGGCCGACATTCAGTGGCATTATAGATTGGGACATCCCTCTACTGTAAAATTAAAAGTTTTATTACCTGATGTAGTTAGTTTTGTTTTTCATTGTGAGACATGCCAGCTTGGCAAGCAAACTCGTGCTACTTTTTCATCAAAATTTTGCATTAGTTCTAAAGCTATCTTCGATATTATACATGTTGATGTTTGGGGTCCATGTGTTGTGACGAGTACTTCTGGTTTTAAATATTTTCTGAGCTTCATTGATGATTTCTCTAGAACAACCTGGTTGTTCTTACTGAAAGATAGATCTACCATTCTTGAGAAAATTACTGACTTTGCTGAAATCCGTACCCAGTTTGCTAAGCCCATTAAAATTTTGTGCACTGACAATGCTTTGGAGTTTATGCAAGCCTCTGTTAGTAGTTTTTGTCGTCACCAGGGCACCATCCACCAAACTTCCTGTGCCTATACCCCGCAACAAAACGGTGTCGCTAAACGCAAAAAATGTCATCTCCTTGAAGTTGTGCGTACCCTTCTTTTTCACTACCATGTTCCTCAGTCCTTTTGGCCTGAGGTGATATCTACTGCTTGCTACCTCATTAATCGTATACCATCCTCTGTTCTCGGCAATAAGATTCCATATCAGGTCTTATTTCCTGATGCACCTCCTTTCTCTGTGCCTCCTCGTATCTTTGGGAGCACGTGCTTTGTTAAAAATCTCCGGCCTGGCCTTACCAAATTGGATCCTAGAGCAACTAAGTGTGTTTTCTTGGGATACTCTCACACTCAAAAAGGGTATCGGTGCTACAATCCTATTTCTAAAAAGTGGTTTGTCTCTGCGGATGTTGTATTCTTTGAGCACATGCCTTTCTATTCTCTGGCTGGTTCTGCACTCACATCAGATTTACTGGTTGATATACCTTTACCTGTTGTGGACGATTTGACTGATAATTCTGATGCTGCCTCCCCACCTGAAATGCCACCTCTGAAAGTGTATCAAAGAAGATAGAAGCCGACAACTCCCTCTATGGCCTCTCCATCGTCTTCATCCTCTGTGCCAGATCAAACACCTCCGCAGGTATTTTCTGACCTTGATCTCCCTATTAGCTTGCGAAAAGGGACACAGACTTATACTAAGCATCCCATTGGGAATTTTTGTTCTACTGATAATCTGGGTGCTAATTTTGCTAATTTTACTACGGCCCTTTCTGCTATATCTATTCCTAAAATGCTGCTCAGGCCATTAAAAATCCAGCATGGCGTCAGGCTATGGAAACCGAAATGCAGGCGCTTACTGAGCACAATACATGGCAACTTGTTGATCCACCTGTTGATTGCTCTCCTGTTGGTTGTCGCTGGGTCTTCACAGTCAAGTACCAACCGGATGGAACTGTTGAACGCCTTAAGGTGAGACTAGTAGCTAAAGGCTATACTCAGACCTATGGGGTCGACTACTTTGAGACTTTCTCTCTGGTGGCACGGTTGAACTCTGTGAGAATTCTTATTTCTGTTGCTATTAATTCTGACTGGCCTCTGTATCAGCTTGATGTCAAGAATGCTTTCCTGTATGGTGACCTTCATGAAGAAGTCTACATGTCACAACCCCCTGGTTTTGTTGCTCAGGAGGAGTCCTCTAAAGTATGCAGACTGAAAAAGGCGATCTATGGCTTGAAAAAGTGTCCCAGAGCTTGGTTTGATAAATTAAGCACTATTCTTCAGAATTTTTCATTCAAGCGCTCCCAGTCCGATCACTCAGTCTTTGTCAAGAATACTCCTGTTGGTATTATTATTCTCATTGTTTATGTTGATGATATTATCCTCTCAGGAAGTGATCCTACTGGTATTAAGTCCACCAAGCACTACCTGGAAAAACATTTCGTCACTAAAGATCTTGGGTCTCTCAGGTATTTTCTTGGGATAGAGGTGTCCCGGTCTTCTTCTGGCCTCTGCTTATCTCAGCGCAAGTATGTTTTGGATCTACTGTCTGAAACTGGTCTTCTAGGTGCAAAGCCTGCTAGCACACCTCTGGATCCGAACACCGACTAGGATGATGAGAATTCTCCTGCCTATCCTGACAATCATCAATATCGCAGAATGGTCGGTAAACTCATATATCTTATTGTTACACAGGCCGATATTACTGCTGATGTTGGATTGGTTAGTCGTTACCTAGATAAGCCTCGACAGTGTCATTGGGATGTTGTCTGTCATATTCTGAAATATCTCAAAAGTTCTCCTAGAAAAAGTTTGCTTTACAAGAAACATGGACACTGCAAACTTCTTGGCTATTCTGATTCTGATTACGCTGGCAGCAAGGTTGACTGTCGCTCTACTTCTGGCTACTGCACGTTTGTGGGAGGCAACCTTGTCACTTGGCGAAGCAAGAAGCAATATGTAGTTGCTCGTTCAAGTGCTGAAGCTGAATATCGTGCCATGGCACACACTACCTGTGAACTATTCTAGATTAGGAGCTTACTGAAGGACTTTGGTATCTCTGACTCGTCTCCTATTCCAATGTATTGTGACAACAAAGTAGCTACATTCATTGCCAGTAACCCTACTTTCCATGAGCGGACCAAGCACATTGAGGTGGATTGTCATTTTGTCTGCGAAGCTGTTCTCTCTGTCCAGGTCTCTACTCCCTATATTCATACGACTGATCAGGTGGTGACATCTTCACAAAGATTCTACCAAAGACAAGGTTTACTGCTATGACATCCAAGTTGGGCATGATAGACATCTACGCTCCAGCTTGAGGGGGAGTATTAGTATATAGACTTTCCTGTGTTTTTTACTTAGTCTATTTTTCTCTTTACTATGTTATTCTTGTGTTTAGTTTTATCCCACATGGGTTATCTCTAAATCTTGTGGTCTTCTCTTGTCTTATAAAAGAGAACCTTGTACTCCTTTTTTAATCATCTCAATAAGAGGATTATTAGCCACAACTTCTAGAATAATTATATATAGAGAGAAAGAGACACATAGAGAGAGTAAAACTAAAATAGAATTGATTCTAGGCTATATGATCGCATGCCTCCTTTGCAGTCCTAGTAAAAATGAGATCGGTAGAGAAATGTGCCTTGTGGCTGCTAGAATCTGGGATAACAACGGAGAATCACACTCAGACAACTTGTATTCACCATTCTTTTTATCAGATGTCTCATCTTTTGATGGAGGTGGAACCATAAGATGATCAAGCTAGCCAAAAAAGTGAACAAAAATATTGTATAAGAACATGCATGTAGGATATCATTAGATCCATTGAACTTCACATGTTCATAGTTGGAGTGTGTTACAGGGACCTCAGTAACAGAAGATGAGGTCATAGTTAGCAGTCCACAAAGAAAGATAGAGATTTACAAAAATTGTGTTGTGTCCTAAATATCCGGTCAGACTAACACCCTACATAAGTAACATCAGAATATCCAGTTACATCACGGTGTCCATTTCTTTTATAAAACAGTCCCTATCCCGGTGTGTTCTTCAAATATTTGAGGACATGACATGTTGCCTCCAAGTGAAATTGCCTAGGGCAATCCATAAAATTTCTAAGAACTCCCACAGCAAAGCAGATATCAGGCCTAGTAACAGTGAGACACAAAAGTTTACCTTCCAGTCGCTTGTAGCAATATTTATCTTCTAAAGGTTAAGAGGATTCAGCTCATAGATCATGTGCTTGATCCATAGGTGAGACAGCAAGTTGAAAACCCAACATTCCAGTTTCAGTCAATAAGTCCAAAGTATACTTTCTTTGTGATTTGATACTCCATTTCTGTTGTGTGTGACTTCAATGTCCAGAAAATACTGAAGACTTCCAAGGTCTTTGGTTACAAAGTGCTCCATAAGATATTTCTTTGTATTGGCAATCCATGTGTCATCACTACCAGACAAAATGATATCATCCACATAAACAATGAGAATAATAATTCCAACAAAAGTAGTGGTCTTAATAAATACAAAATGATCACACTGATACCATGTGAAATCAAATTTGTACAGTATAATGGAGACTTTGTCAAACTGTGTTTGAGGGCTCTGCTTGAGACCGTTCTTGTTAAGGCGAGCGCCTAGGCGCGCCAAGGCATTCCAAGGGGGTTCGCTTTGCCCTGCGCCTTGCCCAATATGTCGCTTTATGGATTTTTAAAGACCCCTGACCCTATATATACGTATTTATTTGATCTACATTTGTTCTAATATTCAAATTAATTATATATATCTATGTTTGTTGTAAAATATCATTATTGAATTGAATTTATACTTATAGAGGGAAAAGGAGTTGTTTATTCAGTGAGTAAAAAAGGGTACAAGGTACTCTTTTATATATCTATCTAGAGTTGAGACACACACACAAGCAGGCAATATGGGACTAATACAATAGAACAGTATAAGAGATAACACAGCAGAAACATAAAATAACACAGTATTTCTATACTCCCCCTCAATTTGGAGCATAGATGTCGAATAAGCCCAGCTTGTCAATCAAAGTCTGGAAGCGAGCTTTAGGTAGAACTTTGGTGAAGATATCTCTTACAAAAAAGAGACGGCTAATCGTTGTATTAGATAAGAGAAACCTTGCTCCTATAAATAGGAGAACAAGGAAGCGTACAGGACATAAGACAACCCTAATGGACCAAGACACTTAGGCCCATATTACAATCTAATAATAAAACATTAACTAAATAACTCTCAACACTCCCCCTCAAGCTGAAGTTGGGAGAATCCCAAATCAGGTTGCAAACAAAGAGTCAGACTAGAAAACAAAGAAACAAAACAAAAGGATAAACCAAGCCCATACAAGAATTTTCTCCCCCTCAATATTACATTAAAGCACTCTGACACTCACTCATACTCTCCCCCTCAAGTAGATACTCCAAGCAAGCAGGTAGGTCGCATAAGCTTCTCGATCATCTGGAGCAGAAATAAGCAGCAACACGGTCATCTGGAGCATAATTAAACAACAGCAAAGAATCATGGTCTTTATCTCAGTCGCCAACGTCGTAGCCCAGAGAGTGTTGGTCCATAGTAGAAATGTCCAGAAAGTGATGGCTCACAAAGTCCAGAGAGTGCTGGAACACAGAAGCAGAAAGTCGACGTGCAAACAGGACACAGACAAAGAAAAAGGTCAACATGCGCAAAGCATGGACAAACCAGAGAGTGTTGGCGCACAGGTGGTCAAAGTCCCAAAGAGTGTAGGGTCACAACAGTCAACGTGCAAATAAAGCACGGACAAATAGAGAGTCAACGTGTCAAAACACGGACATGCCAGAGAGTGCTAGCGCACAGCAACAAAGTAGGTGACGTAGCCAGATAGAAGACCATCAACTTGAAAAAGCAAGCAGTAGACATGAAACTCCAGATAGTAATTAAGTTCTCAAAGAAGCATACATCCACAAATTCTTCAAGAAGTACATAAAAATTTACAAATATATACAGAGCTATGAAAAGGTCCTCATAGATATAAGTTGAATAAATTTCCTCTCTTCATCTCATTTCTTCTCTATTTCTCCCCCTCACACGAACCACGGAAGGAACCAAGAGTGGTTGGGGTGGAAAATTATGAAGAAACACCGTAGAAAGAAAATAAGTCGTAGCATTGTTAGAGGTTTTGATCATGTTTGTTTGGGGTTGTAATGCGAGGGAAAACAACCACTGGTTTTGGTTTTGATAAGCAGATTGAAGAAAAGATGGGCTGATGAGACTTGCACAACCATTCAGACTTGCTGATGGCAAGGATGGTGGCTATAAAAAAGTTGGCTTTGTTGTGGCTTGTCGCTCCCGCACTGCAACAGCAAATCGTGAAAAATAAAAATGTTCTACACAATACGTGAGTGGAGAAAGGTGATAGTTCTCTTCTTCCTCCGTTTGGACTCGCAGTATTTTTATTGTAAAATAATTGTGACATTTTCTTTTCCCGGCAGCAACAGTTGGCTTAAGATTTAAAAAAATAGGACAACTCCACTCACATAAAATATTCATACAGCTATACTCCAATTTGATAAGGTAGCAGCAGGTTGCGTCACGAGGATTGTCTCTTTGGATTTTTTTAATATAAAAATAACTATGCAGATCGGCTGGCATCTACTGAGAGATTGTGGCGAGGCATATGTCCATGAATAGGGGGAGTGGCTGCGCGGCGACAAGGCAATAAGGTTGTGCGGCGGCAAGACAATAAGCATGAGTGGCCTCTTTTCAATCAGTGGCAAGTCAGAGTGAGATATTGATTCTGTAGGGCTACGAAGAGCAACCAGTGGCTGTTGTGAAGCACCACGGCGGCAACGTTGGCTGGTGAAGTTCAGATGTGGAAGGGGAGGAATACGATCCACATTAGAGGAGTCGACTCGGTGAAGTTCGGTAAGTCAATGATGCATTGCAGTAGCTGTGTTGCTTACAGAGGTTGGCAAGGACAGTATGACGGAAGGCAATGGGTCTCTTGTGCGGAAAGCAAGCGCATTAGCGACAACAACAGCGGATCTATGGCAGCAGCTGGTGGAGCGTATAGGAGATGATGCAAATAGATAAAGTGAAGAGAACAATCAGAAATTTTCCCTACGGGCAGCCAATATCCGCCAAGGGTGGCGGCTGCCCGCAATGGGACGCTCCTCCTTTTCTTTCTCTCTCTCACGTAGGGTTTTGGTCCCTAGGACGGCTACTCTGATACCATCTTACAAAAAAGAGACGGGTAATCGTTGTGTTAGATAAGAGAAACCCTGCTCCTATAAATAGGAGAACAAGGAAGCGTACAGGACATAAGACAAACCTAATGGGCCAAGACACTTAGGCCCATGTTACAATCTAATAATAAAACACTAACTAAATAACTCTCAACAATATCTATAAGCTTCTTCTCAGTGTTGAGATATGGAGTGGAGATGTGTCCAGATAGAACTTTCTCTCAAACGAAGTGGCAATCGGCCTCAATATGTTTTGTTCTTTCATGAAAGGTGGGGTTGCTCGCAATGAAAATGGAAGCCTTATTATCACAGAACATAGAAATGGGGCTAGAAGAAGTGATATCAAACTCATTCAGAAGACCTCGGACTCACAGGAGCTCACACACAGTATGAGTCATGGCTCTATATTCTACCTCTGCACTAGATCGGGCAACAATTGTCTACTTTTTGCTGCGCCAAGTAACCAGATTTCCTCCCACAAAAGTGCAATATCCAGATGTAGATTTCTTGTCAGATCAACTTCCTGTATAGTCAGAATCAGAAAATCCAGATAAATTGCAATGGTCATGCTTTTTGTACAGAAGACCTTTTCCTGGAGAGCTTTTGAAATATCGTAAGATGAGACAAATAGCATCTCAGTGGCATTGTCGGGGTTTATCAAGATACCGGCTTATGAATCCTACAACAGTTCCCAGGTCAGCTCTAGTGACAGTCAAATAGATAAGCTTGCCAACCAGTCTCCTGAACTGGTGACGATCAGCATAAGGAGGAGAAGTATCATTATCCCTGTCAAATAATAAAAGAAGGCAAATCGTTGTATTAGATAGGAGAAACCCTGCTCCTATAAATAGGAGAACAGGGAAGCATACAGACTTAACTAAACCCTAATGGGCCAAGACACAGTGAGGCCCATATTACAAGGACAATATAAATAACTAATAAATAGACTCTCTAACAATCCCAATCCATATTGGGATCTAGAGGAGTGTTGGTTGACTTGCAGCCCAGCATGCCTATTTCTTGTAAAAGATCAAGAACATATTTTCTCTGTGACAGGCATAGTCCTGCTGAAGATCTAGCAACCTCAATACCTAGAAAATATCATAGTTTTCCTAGGTTTTTGGTGATGAAGTGTTGTGCTAAATACTTTTTGGTTGCCTGTATTCCTACACTGTCACTGCCAGATAAGACAATATCATCAACATATACAATAAGGATGACAAGTCCTGCTGCAGTTTTACAAATAAATACAGAATGATCAGATTGTGAACATCGAAAGCCAAATGTAAGTAAGATATGACTGAGCTTGTCAAACCATGCATGTGGGCTTTGTTTCAGACCATAGATCGCCTTTCTGAGTTTACAGATTTTAGAAGCAGACTCCCCCTGAGCAACAAATCTCGGAGGTTGCTCCATGTAGACCTCCTCCTGTAGATCTCCATATAGAAAAGCATTTTTGACATCAAGTTGAAACAAAGACCAGTCTTTATTCACAGCAATAGATATCAGAATATAAACAGAATTTAAGCGTGCGACAGGAGAAAAGGTTTCAAAATAATCAACTCCATGCGTCTGAGTATATCCTTTCGCAACTAATCGGGCTTTCAGGCGTTCGATGGTACCATCCGGTTGATATTTAATAGTAAATATCCAGCGGCATCCAACAGTATGGAATGAAGAGGGACAATCAACAAGATCCCATGTCTTACATTCACAAAGTGCATTCATTTCTTGCTCTATAGCATGTTTCCAAGTAGGATTGTGAAGGGCCTCTTCGGCTGATTTAGGAATTGTCACAGCAAACAACACAGAATTGAAGCAAGCAAAGCTACCACAGAAATTGTCAGATGAACAGAAATTACTAATAAGATGCTGAGTACATGATCGAACACCTTTTCTTAAACTAATAGGAAGATCCAAGTCAGAAAATACGTCAGTGGATGTTGGATCACCCGCAGACGTAGGAGTTGGTTCGGCCGGGGCTGCAGAAGCATTGATGGTCTTTGACCGGCGCCGATAGACTTGCAATGGGCATTCTGTAGGCACAACAGGTGTTGGTAATTCCTCAACAACCAATGGTAACGATGTGGTAGCCATAATATCAGTCGACAATTTTTTCGTTATCAGCAGAATAATAAGGCATATGCTCAAAAAAGGTCACATCTGAACTAACAAACTACTGTCTTTTAATAGGATCAAAACAACGGTAGCCTTTCAGTGTACGAGAATATACCATAAAAACACATTTGACTGAGCGAGCATCAAGTTTGGTGAGGCCAGGACGAAGATTTTTCACAGATCAAGTACTCCCAAAAATGCAAGGGGGTTAGAGAGAATAAGGGTTTATCAGGAAATAAAATGGCGTACGGGACCTGATTTTTCGAAACAGAGGAAGGCATGCGATTGATGAGATAGCACGTCGTAGAGACAGCTTCAGGCCAGAAGTGATGGGGTACTTTGTAGTGTATGAGAAGGGTGCGAGCAACCTCAAGCAGGTGGCGTTTTTTCCTTTCAGCGACGCCATTTTGTTGAGGAGTGTAAGGGCAGGAGGTTTGGTGTATGGTTCCTCGGGCAGCACAAAAAGATGTAACAGATTGTTGCATGAACTCCAGGGCATTATCAGTACAAAAAAATTTAATAGGTGGATTAAATTGAGTGTGAATTTCAGCAAAGAAGGCGTGAATAGTGTCTAACACAGTATCTCGACCTTTTCGTAAAAAGAACCATGTGGTGCGTGAATAGTCATCAATAAAGGTCATAAAATATTTAACACCCGAGTGACTTGATATGCAACACGGTCCCCAAATATCAGCATGAACAAGATCAAAACTTTCTTTAGAAGCAATAACTTTCTTAGCATGAAAAATAGATCGAGTTTGTTTTCCTAAAACACAAGTTTCACAGAAAAAAAACTGTTCTTAGATAAAGTAGGAAGTAAATGTTTTAATTTAGCACCAGAGGGATGGCCCAGTCGAAAGTGCCACTATAGTCCCGTCACTGAAGTAGATAGCATAGTAGCAGCAGTAGGAGGTCCATCCAGATAATACAGCCCATCTGGTCCTTCACGGACCGAACCAATCCTCGTCTTTGTGCGGAGATCCTTCAAAACACAACCAGAAGGATCAAATTTAATAGAGCAGTTGAGTTGTTTTGTCATCTTACTGACTGACAGCAGATTAACAGGAAACTTTGGAATATATAAAACAGAATGCAACTGCAATTTTGGTGAAAGATGAACGGTGCTAGTGTCGTGAACTGCAGTTTCGGATCCATTTGCAACAGTAACAGATGATAGGAGTAGTTTTATTGAGAACAGAAAAAAGACAAAGATCACCAACCATATGAGTGGATGCACCTGAGTCAATGCACCATTGTTTGTTACCAGATGATGGAGAGGCGAGCATGGCAGATGGTCCTGGTGTTGATGAGGATGGCATCTGGGCGAGACATTCCTAGAACATCCTCTCAAACTCAGACTGTAACCAGTCTGTGTTCGCAGGAGCAGCAGGCGCATCAGCGGTAGAGTCAGTAGTAGTTTCTGTAGCAATCTGGCTAGCCCAAGCGGGCTTGTCGTGCTTAATCCAGCAGCGATCTTCAGTATGATTGTCCCGGCCACACCAGTTGCAATAACTAGAGACGGGAGGAGCACCACGTCCAGGAGTAGATGAGTCGCGACCTCCCGAGGGAGGAGGGCGACCGCCACGACCGCGACCACGACCACGACCAGAATCATTAGAGTGAACAACAAGTGCAGGGTGCTCAACAATAGGAGTAGGGGTCATAGACGACAAGCATTAGACTCTTTTTAGAACATCCCGAAGGGTTGGCAGCGGATCACTTGACAGGATCTGGTCAACCACGCCAGAAAAGGACGCAGGAAGTGCAGCCAAGAATTGCACCAGTTGCAGTTTGTTGCGCTGCTTCTGAGCAATTTTGATGTCCGTCGTCAAGGGGTGGTAGAGTTCAAACTCATTCCACAGAGCCGACCATTGATTGTAGAAATCATCAATGGAAGTGTAAGTGGAGAACTCCTTATTTGCCAAAGTTTTGAAATTTTCAAAGACACGCTTTGGATTCTCCTGATGAGAGTAAACGTGGGATAGTTGATCCCACAGCCTTAGCATCATGAAGGCAGAGAAGAGATTGGCTAATTCGAGGCTCAGTACTATTAAGGATCCAAGATATGACGTCAGAGTCATCCTTGGACCATTGCGCATAGCTTTGTCTGGTTTTGTCATCCGAATTAGCAGTAGGAACAGGAGGAGGCTCAGTCGTAAGATGGTGATATCGGCCTTGTGCTTTAACATATAGAATAAAGGACGCCGACCAGAGATGGTAGTTGGAGCCACCGTCGAGTTTTACTGTGGTGACACACAGAGATCGGGGAGGCTCAGGAAAAGCCATGGCAGAAGCAGTAGTCGGCGCAGTAGCAGATTTAGAGTAGAGACCCACAAAGGGCAGATAACAGCAGCAGGGATTTGACGAATCAGATCAGAAAACCCGTATCGGGCAGAATATGCATAGAGAAACCTACGTCGTCATGAGGAAAACTCAACGTTTCGTCATGAGGCGCAGGCAGATAGGACGGTGAGACGAAAAGACTCTCAACTTAGCTAGCCAGCGGATGTCCGAATGTAGATCCGAAGAGCACCCGGACGTAGAGGGAGAAGGGAGGTAAAAACCAGTGGCAGACGGCTGAAAGGGTAGAAGCCTGGAGGAGGAAGAAGGTTGCGGGTGGGGTTGTTTGTTGGGGAGAGGAGGCGGCGGTGGGAGGAGAGGTGGCAGTGGGGAGTGAGGTTGGATGGAGGAGGGTGGCGGCGGGTGGGTGGAAGGAGGAAGGTGTGGCGGCGGGTGGCAGGGAGGGGGGTAGGTGGCGGTGGGTGAGGGTGGAGGGAAGAGGAGGGTGGCGGCTGGGGGAGAGAGAGGGAAGGGCGGCGGGCAGTGAGAGTGGAGGAGGGATCGGCGGCGCCGGGTAGGGGGGAGGGGGCGGCGGGTGGTGGGGGGGACTTACGTCATGGGTGGGTTGATGGGTGGGGAAATGGAGAACCTGCTCTTGATACCATATAGAGGGAAAAGGAGTTGTTTATTCAGTGAGTAAAAAAAGGGTACAGGGTACTCTCTTAAATAGCTATCGAGAGTTGAGACACACACACAAGCAGGCAATATGGGACTAATACAATAGAGCAGTATAAGAGATAACACAGCAGAAATAGAAAATAACACAGTATTTCTATAATACTCTAAATATTTATAATAATTTTCTTAGTATTAGCTTGAATGTGATTTAAATTAGGGATATTTTCGCCCTGAATAGCTCTTCAATTGCAATATAAATATCACGCTACATATACTAACTCCCTTCTTGCTTATCATAGGAACTTCAACCAGCCATATAAGCTGCAACATATCAGCTGATAATTACCCTAAGTAAGGAAAATTATCTACTGATACTATGTAAAGCACTGCTATCCTTAATCATTGTTATCCTAAATCCCTTTACTCAAGTTTAAACTGATATAGGTGCATTACAAAACTTACATAAGGTTTGTTTTGAGTAGTAGTAGAAACTGTAATACACATTACCACATAATACATCTTTGCATAATTGCATCCAAGTATAACTTTTAAATGTGTACATATTTATGTATGCAACAACGAAACTGTACACATACATGTTTAGTTGTGTTTAATATGTATAATTTATTTATGCACAAACAATAAAAGTGTATGTATACAATAGGGAAATACACTATAGACATCAAGTATAAATAAAGAAAATGTATATCAGTAAATTACCCAGACTTTTACGGATTTACCTATATGAAATATAGCATATATATGAAGGGGGACACGTTATAAAAATCACAACATATGTATAGATATAGGTAAAATATAACATATATATGAAGGGGGGATGTTACAAAAATCATAGCACGTATAAATATAGGTAAATTGTATAGAAATATAATTTTCTTAAAGCAGCCTAGGCGCGCCTAAGCACAAGGCGTTCAAGCATGGCGCCTTGTCGCCTTGCCGCCTTAACAAGTATGCTTGAGACCATAAATAGCCTTCTTAAGGCAAACTTTCCCAGAATACTCCCCCTGAGCAACATAACCTGGAGGTTGCGACATATAGACAGTCTTCTGCAGATCACCATATGTAAAGGCATTCTTGACATCCAGCCAGTGAATTAAAAAACGGCCGCCTGGCCGCTTAAGCGGGCAGCAAAGCCCATCCGCCTAATATCGCCCTTAAGCGCCCTCTTAAGCGGGTTTTCAAAAAATGCCTGGTTTTTTTCCCGCTTCACCCGCTTTTTGCCCGCTTTTTCCCCCTTTTTGAAAAAAATGTTGCTGTAAGCATGTAATGTTAATTAATTATATAATCCAAGTAGTATTGAGTATAATATATGAAGCTTGTATACATTAAATGTTCTATGATATACCTAGTCCTACTTTAGAATGCAAACTTTGTATGTAAGCTGTATATAATAGGGTAAATATCATATTACTCTATTATACTTCTAATGATTTTACTGATTTTATTGATATTCTTGCATATTTCGTTTATTAGTAATTGATACTACTAGTTAGTATTATTGATTTCCTTAGAAATATATTTTTTATATACACATACATGTAATTTTGTATATAAATATATAAGAGTTTAAGCATCTACTTTTTCAAAAATCGCCCGCCTGCCGCTTGAGCGGCTACAAGGTCCCGTCTGCACGCCTCTCGCTTCCCATTTTTTAATACATTGCATCCAGCTGATGCAAATGCCATCCTTCAGAAATAAAAATGCTTACAAAATTAAGACAAGCAACATGAGAAAAAGTTTCAAAGTAATCAACCCCAGATTCATGTGTGTATCCCTTAGAAACCAATCTAGCCTTCAGACGCTCAACCCTCCCATCTAGAAAATATTTAACAGTATACATCCAGCAACAGTCTACAGGATTGCTACCCGTAGGAAGATCAACAAGTTCCCATGTCCCATGGGATCGAAGAGCATACATCTCCTCATCAATAACATGTGTCCATCCACGGCGTAGGAGTGCTACCTGAACGTTCTTCAGAATAAAAATAGCAGATAAAGCAAGAATAAATTGAGCCATGGAAGCATTCAAATGGTCTGTACAAACATGTTGAGAAATACAATATTTGGACTAGACAGTAGTCATTTTTCGTAATGCAATAGGAATGTCCAAATCAGAAATTGGAATAGAAGCAGTATAATTACCATCATCTTGTGATGCATCATCAGTCTCAGAAGAGGTCATAGCAGGGGATACTGCAGGAAGAGTTCTTTTGTTTTGCTGCCCATACACTTTCAGAACAGGGGTAGAAGACTCGTCCAAGGGAAGCATACTAGGAAGTGGCACATTAGGAAATGGTACGGTAGGAAGAGGCACATGTTTACTAGGTTCATTAAAGACCGATGTATCTTCAAAAAAGGTGGCGTCCGCACTGACATGCAATCGACGTGCAACAGGATCAAAACATTACCCCTTTTGTGTTCAAGAATCGCCAAGGAAACAACAGCAAAAAGCTCTTAGAGACAATTTCTAATGCCCAGGTTGGTGATTGTGAACAAAACATATGTAGCCAAAAACTTTTGGGGTAGGGCAGAAATTTGGTTCATGGGGGTAGAAGAGTTGGTAGGGAATTTTATTTTGTAAAATAGAGGAAGGCATCCAGTTGATGAGGTAGTTTGCTAAAAGAATGGTGTAACATACTGGATTTTGGGTACTAAATCCATTTTGAGCTATTTCACATATTTGTCTCTTTTGAAAACCTCTATTGATAAATCTCCATTTATAATTATTCTTTTTTGTTTTTCTTGGATTTCAATCACTAAATTGCAATTATAGTTCATCTCGATCAATAAAACTTATTTGGGGCCCACACTCGAATACTTTAACCGATTTGGCCTTAGAATCAATGAAACGTGTTTATCATAAAAGTATAAGTTAAGATTTACATTAAGTATGAGAATAATTAAGTTAGCAAGGTTAAATACATAAATAATAGTGCTAATGTTTTCTAAAGATTATTTAATAAGACTTTAACTTATGGTCAAAATCTCAATGCAATTGGGGTTTCCATTTAGAACAATAGAGTAATTAGCAAAAAGGAGAACAATTATTATTCTACTGGTCTTAGTTTACTAAATTAAGGAGTCAAGAGTAACGCCTTCGTTATAGAGAACGCGTCCTTTATCTCTTAACGCATCTCCCAAACTGCAAAACCATAACCTCCCTCTTTTTGATATAAGCATCTGCAAGCAGCCCGACTTAGAGGCACGACAGCCCGGCAACCCTCCAGCCCTTCCATAACAACTTGCAACGAACCTAGGGTATTAGATCTACAGGAACTGGATCCTAGAAACCCTACAACACGTTCTTTCAATCTGGTGTTGAATCCTCCCCATCCCGTTGCCTGTCAAATTGTCGGCGACCAGAGCGCCCTCATCAGACATCTCAGTCACCATCGCTACCACTTCCTCCGACCAGGCTTCTGCCCATCCACAATCACCATCACCACTACTGAACAAAAAACTCTATTGTAGGTTTATAGACCTAATCAACTGCCTACAAAACAAATCATCGCTTCCCCTTGCCACACCTCCACCTGCCTCCTTCTCACCTATGTTTCCCCTGACACGACAGTAAGCACCAATGCTGCCTTGCTCTCCTCTCGGCTTGAGCCTACCTGTAGCTCCCCCATCCTCAGCAGTTGATGTTACAAGCATTAGACCTGCAAGCTACCATCTTGCCTTGGTCATCACGACCACGACAACAAGCTAACCTCGCCAGATTACCAAAGGTGTCGCTCAAGTCCCTAGCTAGTCGGGCCCCTCCCATCTTCAAACGACGCAACCAGTAATTCAAACGACATCACTGATGCCAACTTCAGAACCAAGTTGTCCCCTTCTCTGTTTTGCCACCTCACAGGTGTTTCAGTGGCAACCTCTACCATCGACGGCTTGTGTTGTGGGTTCAATTGAGAAGACTCAGGAGGCGGCATAATAGGAAGGATGATGACGAGGATTCATTGTCATCTTAGTATGATATTGCAGACTTCCCATTAGCAGCGGCCTGTAATGGATTCAATCCATAGTGATCTTCACAACCTAGCCCCGATGGAGTCCCTCCTTCCCCCACTTGTCGATGACCATGAAGGAGATCAAGAACCAACAAATCAACATGAATCCAGACAACTTTTGTGGTTGCAAATCGATGGATTGACAATGAACCAATTGGGTCGTTGCCTATTTATGAAGATGTCCCAGATCACGACCACTTGTAAGTTTATGATACACTTTCAATGGTCTGAAACACAATAATGAAATGATTTTTTAGGGTACCCAAGGGATTGCTAATACTAATATGTAATATACTACATATGTGTAGATGAATTAGATATAAAACTCCATAAAAGTCAATATATATGTATAAATAAAAAATTTAGGTATGTGATTTTAGTAATCTATGGTAGTTCATAATCCCACATACTACGTAATAATAACATTTGAAGATATGAAACATTGATATCAAAATACTAATTTTGTTAGGCGATACAATCACATATAGTGCATGTTTATGAATAAACATTCTAGTATAGTAATAAGAACTAGGTCCTTAATACTAGTTTAGCCATATTACGGAAGCAAACCCTAGATTCTTTGAGTAGGAATACTTGACTAAATCATACTTTACGTAATAGAGATGTTTGACTTATATGATTAACGAAATAATAAGATATCCGAGAAATAGAATAGAAAACCGAAGTTGGAAGGTATATGTATTATTAGATACATGGGTAACATGAACATGTTATACCTATGTGGCCAAATATGTGATTAACAGAGAATGTTGATCGAAAATCTAAACTGGAAAGGTAATCATAAGTAATTGGAGTACTAATATATGATGTTATTTATGACCCTAATGGAGAAAATTATGTATATTAGTTCACCTATGTATCAGTGATTGAATAAATGGATGGTGTTATGTTACCAAGTACGATTCAATACCTTAGTACAGACTGTGATATTTACCTATATGGACAATAGTAAGTATATCACTATTCATATGTCCTCATGATAAGTCTAGGAATCCTACGAAGAAGATAATGGGAAAATATTAAATATGAATCATAAATAGAAAACCTTAACTCCAAGCAAATAGTAATCATATTGTTCCAGGCTGTAAATGCCTCTCTTCATGAACTCGTAGCAATGTTTGAATCTTGATGATGAAAACATTGGACTTTGGCTTGATACAAAGGTACTAAATTCTCGATTCTTTATTGAACTATTTATTTCCCTCTTGAGTTTCATCTACATAATTTTGCAAGGTTGCAAACCAATTTCATTATTAGCTTACCCTCTTGATGAAGGTTACCACGACTAATTTGAGTGTTGAACATTGTTGCATAATTCAAATCTGGGTTGATTTTGATATTGGCACAAAAACTCAAAATATTGGCTAAAGAGCTTTGGCTCACTAGATTCGGCGGGTCATATCCTCCAACCCTACGTAGTTGATAATGGACAATTAGAGATCCCCCAGTACTGGTTACCCGCACAGGCGAAAGTGGCGTTCTCTCATAGAGGGATTATTTTTTCTTATTCTCATAGTCCACCAAGCAATCTTACCTAGATTTGATCTCATAACTCTTTATTTTTAAATAGCTCAATAACTGGATTTAGGGTTATCACTTATAATTCAGTGTGAAATCAATCAAAATAAATACTTATAAAAATTCTAAGGAAAGTGTATATGACTTAGTGATAAAATTGAGTGCTTAACATAGGACAATTTATTCCAACACTAAGGCTTACAACTCAATTGTAACTAAAAGCCTCGATGTCTAAAGGCGATCCTCAGACATATAAGGCATAAGCCTCAATCCAAGACATTGAGGATAGACTACCTCGCTTCATCGATTTAAGATGGAATTTCAAATACCACGGGAGTAGAAAGTCTCAATCAGTAGTCATGGGCTTGATTGAGGTTCATGACTGTCAATACATGAATATATTCTCATGATCTTTTTGCATGTTCGACTTTGTGGATGATGCTTTGTAATATATAGGGTGATGTATTAGCCTTGCGAATAATATTTTCTACATACATTTGGGTTTTCTTTATCTCTATATTATACATCTACACTTCTACGTGACTCTAGTAGTGTGTTGAAACAGTTTTCTAAAGGGAAATAAAAAGTGGTTGAAGCGGCCACTTGAGCGCCCAAGCACAAGTCCCGTTGTAATTTCAGCTGATGCGGGCTTCCAAGCGTTTAAAGTGAAGCAGCCGCTTTTACCCACTTCAGGCAGCTTTTTCAGCCCCGCTTAAGCGGCCACTTCAGAGCGCTTCACAGCAAGTATTGCTAAAGTGGCCCAATCACACGCAAAATCTATAGAAAAATGACAGCACTACTTTTGGGAGATGTGATGTTCCAGCTGTTGTACTTCAAAGGTGTAAGAAAGTTTAGTAATTCACATTTATTCTTTACTTTGTTACTGTTGTTTGTACACTCTATACAGCTAGACTAGTACTTTGTAATGTCAAGTTTGTATATGATATTACCATGTATGTTTAATGTTGTTTATTACCGATGATAGTCTAATAGTCTGACATTATGTATACTTGTACAAAACCTTTGTACAACCGTTTGTAGGCTGTAACAAAATGATGTCGTAAAATATTGTTATATAGTCAATTGTGTACTAAGTGTAGTAACTATTTTGCTCTTTATGATTTACTATGTATGATGTTGACATGCATGTTTAATGTTGTTACCACTGACAGATTAGTAGTCAGTCATTCTGTATACTTGTAAAAAACTTCGCACAACCATTTGTAGACTGTAACAAAATAAGGTCGTAAAATTTGCTATGTTGTTTATTATGTACTAAGTCTAGTAGTATATCGTTCTTTATGATTTACTGAGTAATATCTAATTATCTTAATTCTACTATATTGTCATGTATTTCTCTTTATTACTGTTTAAATGTGCACCGGTTGATATTATGTTGAAGACTGACATACACGGTCAAGAATATTTGTACAAAGTAATAGTATCTAGCTGCTACTACCTACTAATGTTTTTTTACTAAATGGTAATTTCTAAGCCCAGACGTTGAAACAATATTAAGTACATAGTTGAGCGAGGACTAGGGGTAATTTATGGTGTTTGAGTGTTTTTAGCTTGTAACAATTACCTTTATAATTAGGACTCTCTTTAATCTATGAAAGTCATTCTGATGCAATGAAATATCATTCAGAATGCTTGATTTTTTAGTACTATTTCTTTATCTTAGCAGTATGGCGGTCACTAAAGTTTTCCACATTTTTTTAAAACAACGTTTTTTTATAGAAGTGCACGCTCTAGTTCACTTTAAAACCCGCTTTCCGTTTCCCGCTTGAAGGGGGTCAATCTACACGCTTCTTGCTTCGCGCTTTCCAAAACCTAGGTTTTCTATTTAGGTGTGACATGCATATAACTCATGTGGTGGATCTTTACCTTGTAGGCTTGTAGTGTTCTTTCGGTGTCATCTTTAAAGGCCATTTACTTGTATGAGTACCAAAAGTGAGATGAGACTGATATGTCATATATATGTTGTTTGTTGGTTCTTGTAATATGCTTATTAGATTAATAAATGCTTTACTACCTCGTATTTCACTTCATGTGTAATTTTCAAGCCATAGTTTCTGTTTTCTATAATGTAAGACCCCATCATCGGGTTTGATTGGGAAAAGGGAATCTGATTTTCTAATACATTATTAACATAAAGAATTATTGACATCTAGGATTTTTAGAATTTGATCAGTGTCATTACACTTTAAAAAAAACTTCTTTCTAAGCCACATGAATGCTTTATGTGATGACCCATTAATGACTAGGAGAGCCACCATAATAGGAGGTTGACTGGTACTTGGTTGAAATCACCCAACATAGATGACCGCTGCTAAAAACCAGATTATAAGAACCGGAACGGAGGTTGGTCTATCCCTTTGTTGTAAGAATTATTTTCTAGTTTTAGGATGGTGATTATCCTACAGAACATTGAAATCACATTATTTGCAAGGTCATGTGAAAATAAGTGAATTCTGATTGAAAACAAATCACACCCAAAATTTATCAGATATCCCAGGCCTTAGCATGGTGGTATACTTCCAAATTTATTAATAAAACTTCCATTAATGATCTTTGTATCATCAATTAATTGTGCTTTCGGTGTTTTCTAAACTTGCTTCAGCAGTCCATTTTAAAACCATTCAATCCAGGTTGTTTCCATCATAAGTATTCAGTTTTAATAACTTTAACGTCTAATATCACCAACATATAGTTCATCAATGTGTACCTTCCCAACAAAACTGATGATAAGGGGCCCATCTCTGGATTTATGGTGACCACCTGCCAAAATAAGCTAATGTAACAACTGAGAATTATGAATGTGTAAACTGAATTAACTACTTTACCTATGTAGATATCTGGGAAATCAAGGCAAAATCTTGATATTGTTTGGGCAATCTCAATCTGTTCCAAAGAAAACTTTTATTACAAATTATGAAGTATAGCATAAGAAATGAAGATGAGTAGCATTCTTTGAAGGAGATAAATGCATTGAACTGTGAATTGGAACTTATTCTGGAAGATAAGAAAACTTGAAAATAAACATGTATAATGTACCAACTGTTGTCCACAAGATGACCAGTGAATGCTAACCATAAACTTCTTGTGTCTTCCAAAGTTCTTTGGAATTTCTTGGTGTTACTGCTTAGATCTAGAAATAACATGAGCCTATCCGGTAGCATTTGTTTGATATACTCCTTAAGAAGTGGTAGTCCCAAAAATCATTTGGCTTGAGGGTTTAAGTCAAAAGTCCCTATGATATTATGATGATTTCGTCTGGTATAGGGCCAATCCATGGACTGGATTCTTTGCTAAGGGTAGGGGTGCTATGCCAGCTGAATGTTGGTGCAGTATGTTGTTACTAGTGGAAACTACAATGATTTTGAGGAACTAAGCCACCTAGCCTGATCCAGGCTTAGGACAAATTGTCGCACTTCACTCTACGTGTCTGATCTAGGGAAGACTATCAGTATGATGAAGATTATATGTTGGGAGTTTCACTGCTTAGAAAGTGAGACTTTCTGGTGAATAAATAAACTTATTTGCTTTTTACGCCATCTTACCACCAGGTGTTCTTCCCCACACCCACCTCCACCAAGCTCTGCCTTCAAAAAAATGGATGTCAAACTCATCCATGAAATTACAACAGGAACCTAACGGACTTACATCAGCAAGCAGTTTTTTTTCATATCCAGCCAACACAGTATAGGCCTACACCACTGGCAATCAAAAAACAATGTCAAGTAGCCAACACTTCTCGTCCCAGGCACATACTTCAGATGATATCAAGTTCCTAAACTCTTACAACACTGCCAGGAGTTCCGCCTACAACGGTCACCCCCAATGTCCATGTGTCAGCCGCAAACCGCATGCTCATATTCACTACCCCCAAACAGAAACTAATTTTCTTCTGAATGCCATAATTTACTGGTGATAATTGAACCATTAGGACTCATTGGACGACGAGAGGGAAGAAGAGCCTATCAACTAGATTTGAAGACCAGAGGCGAAGTCGGCTTGAAAAGGAGTTTGCAACAAGTCAGGTGTCAATCTACCAAATCAAATAGAATAGAAGTTGGACCCAGTATCGACAGGATGGCATACAAATGTGAACTGCACTTTCATCTATGAAGTAAACTTACAAAAGACAAAGAATCCAACAAAAAATGTACATATGCAGAAGAAAATGAGTAATTTCACCACCTTATCTTCAGAATTTATTCCAGAATTTGATAGACCAAGACCTTCAACATTGAAATGAATGCTCTCCTCAAGATCATTGATGACACGCGAGGGTATATACCATATGATCACTCATTAAAAAAAAAATTTGATGATTTTCATCAACAAGTGTTTCCTCCATATCAATTAGCATCCAAATGTGAACTGCACTTTCATCTATGAAGTAAACTTATAAAAGACGATGAATCCAACAAAAAAATGTAAATATGCAAAAGAAACTGAGTAATTTCACCACCTTATTTTCAAGATGTATTCAACAATTTGACAGACCAAGACCTCCAACGTTGAAATGAATGCTCTCCTCAAGATCATTGATGACACACGAGGGTATAAACGTTGATCGTATAGGGTACAAACCACGATGAAAAGGCGTAAACATAAAAGAGTATACCAGAGTATCACTGAGGCATGCGAGATGCACTGTCCTTAAGAGTATCTCCGCGGTACTCGACAGTGAACGTGTGTGCAGTAGTCTCCTGCGCGGTACTCTCCCAGGATCCAACAGCGTGTGTCGACGTGAAGCGTGCACACACAGTCACGGCGACGGACGAAAGGTAAATGATCGTTCTTCCAGTGGGCAGACTGCAGGTGGAGGAGAAGAAAGGAAGAAGAAATGAGAGAAGTTTTCTATCTGTACCGAACGATAGAGGAAAACAAACATAAATAACCAGGAAAGGAAGCGTGAAAGGATGCGTTCGGTTGCAAAACGCGGTGCGGTTTGGAACTACCAAACGAACAGGTGCATTGCAGCGGCCGAGGTTAAAAAATGGTTCAATGAACCGAAGGGAAAAACCAAGCTGGGGCCGCGCCCACACAACGGGCTCCGGGAGGCTGGATTTGCACCCCCCTGCTCGCGGGATGCGACGTGCGCCGACGCGCCTGATTAAAGGGTTTCCGGACTGGGCCGGCCCAAACCCCATTGGCAAGGCCCACCATGCGCGTGCATAGGGCCTATTCCCTTTCATTCCTCAATTGTACTATGGACAAGGGTCCATATATAAGGAGGAGGGAAGTCTCCAACACAAGCAATATGGGACTAAACCTTTTGCCTTTTGGTTTGAAATACAGTAAAGAAGTATAAAAATCCCCCACTATTTCAAAACAAACAATATAAAAATTGAGTTGACCACTGGAAGAACTTAAACAAATGACATGCATAAGCTTTGGTAGAACTGAGTTCTTTGAACTAAAGCATAGAGTAGATGTATGTAATCTGTGGAAGATTGGTGGAACTATGTTCTTGAACCAATTCCTCCTTTATCTGATTAGTGGTACGTTACTCACATGACATTCATAAAATCAATTACCTTTCTTATGGATTGGCGCCTTTAGGCCATACGCCTACTGGGAAAATTCATGAATGCTCTAGAGATCTGCCCAAATCTCAACAGGAGTGGCCCCACTCCACACTCATATAGTTGGACTTTCATCAAGCATATATTGCAGTATATACACCACCATTAATGGCTATGAAATCCATTAAGAATTATATTCAACTGAATCACTGTAAAGTGTTGTTTACATCATAAGAATGAGATACATTTCTTACAACACGTTGAGTCCTCTAGTGACTTAGTTTTTCCCATTGAACCTTCTTCCCGGGATCACCGTTTATGAAGGTTGGGTGTCCATCACTTCGACTTCTGGTATGGGCATAGTCCCATTCTCCTCGATGTATCGTTCACTAGTCGTCGACTTAATGGCTTTGTCAGAGGATCGGCCAAGTTTAATTCTGACTTAACATAATTCATTGAGATTATGCTATCACATACAAGTTGCCTCACAATATTGTGACGTAGATGAATATGTCTACTTTTCCCATTATAAACTTTATTTTTAGCTCTTGCTATGGCAGCTTGATTATCACAGTGTATAAACACTGGTGGAGAAGGTTTCTCCCAAATGGGAAGATCCATTAGAACATGTCTTAGCCATTCAGCTTCAATCCCAGCCTTTTATAAGGCAATAAACTCAGATTCCATAGTGGAACGAGCTATACATGTTTGCTTGGAGGATTTCCAAGACACAGCACCTCCACCCATAGTGAAGATGTAACCACTTGTAGATTTCAATTCATCTGAATCAGAAATCCAATTGGCATCACAATATCCTTCTAGCTTAGTTGGAGATCCACAAAAAATCAATCCATGATTAATTGTGCCTTTAAGGTATCTTAAAACCCTATGCAGAGCATCCCAATGATCCTTATTAGGATTTTGAGTATATCTACTTAATCTCCCCACTGCATATGCTAGATCTGGACGTGTACAGTTCATTAAGTACATCAGGCTTCCAATTACTTGTGCATATTTGACTTGTTGAACACTATTACTTTTATTTTTCTTGAGATTGTAATTAGAATTAAAAGGTGTACTTACCGACTTACAATCAAACATTGAAAACTTATTGAGAATTTTCTCAACATAGTGTTCTTGGGATAGCATGATGTGCTCATCATTTTTAAGAAGTTTAATTCCTAAAATTACATATGCCTCACCCATATCTTTCATGTCAAAATTAGAAGCCAAGAAGCCTTTTGTACTATTTATTATATCAATATTAGTGCCAAAAATAAGCATGTCATCTACATAGAGACATATTATAACACAACCTTGGTTATCGAATTTAGAATATATACATTTGTCTCCTTCATTTATATGGAATCCATATGATACAACGACCTTATCAAATTTCTCATGCCACCGTTTAGGTGCTTGTTTCAAACCATAGAGAGATTTGATTAGTCTGCATACCATATGTTCTTTTCCCGAAACTACATACCCTTTAGGTTGATCCATATAAATTTCCTCATCTAAATCTCCATTCAAGAAAGCAGTTTTAACATCCATTTGGTGTATAATTAATTTCTTAATAGATGCCAAAGCAATTAAAATCCTGATTGAATAGATTCTAGTAACATGAGCAAAGGTATCAAAATAGTCAATATCCTTTTGTTGTTTATATCCCTTGGCAACCAAACGAGCTTTGTATTTATTTACAGTCCCATCTATTTTCAATTTTCTTTTAAATATCCATTTACATCCTATGGGTTTAATACCTGGTGGAAGATCCACTAATTCCCATGTATGATTAGATAATATAGATTCAATCTCACTATTAATTGCTTCCTTCCATAAAGAGGAATCAGTTGAATTAATAGCTTCATTGTAAGATTGAGGATCATTATCCACTATAAAGGAATAGAAATGATCACCAAGATTCTTTTCCTTCCTCATCCTAGTGGATCTTCTGGGTTCTATATCATCCGGTTCTAAAACATCATTAGAATTGGATGTACTTGGGATATTCTCTAAAATTTCATTTGAAGGATTAGCTAAATTTTCTAAGGGAGTTTTCATAGGAAAAATATGTTCAAAAAATTCAGCATTTTTAGATTCAACAATTGTATTAGGTTCGACAACATTGTTGCCACTTCTAATAACCAAGAATCTATATGCATCACTATTCTGAGCATAACCTATAAAAACACCATATAGGGTTCTAGATCCCAATTTTCGTTTCTTAGGCTCAGTTAATAAGACTTTAGCTAGACACCCCCACACTTTGAGGTATTTCAAATTAGGAGGATATCCTTTCCATAATTCATATGGTGTCTTATTTGTCTTCCTACTAGGGATGCGATTTTGAAGAAAACAAGATGACAAAATCGCTTCCCCCCACAAGTTGTTGGGTGCTCCTGAATTGATTAAAATAGAATTCATCATCTCCTTTAGAGTTCTATTTTTACGTTCAGCAATACCATTTGATTGAGGCGAATATGGAGGTGTGTATTCATGTATAATACCATGGTTCACACAAAATTCATTAAAGGGAGAACAATCATATTCACCACCCCTATCTGAGCGAAGACGTTTTATTTTCTTATTGAGTTGATTTTCTACTTCTATTTTATAATTCACAAACATTCCAAAGGCTTCATCCTTTGAATGTAGTAAATATAATTTTGTATATCGTGAGAAATCATCTACAAAAATAATGTAGAAACGTTTCCCACCTCTAGATAGATTTCCTTTTAAATCTCCAAGATCAGTGTGAATTAAATCGAGCAATTCAGAATTTCTATGTGAAATTTGAGGACACGGTTTCTTGGTAGATTTAGTTTCAGCACATATTTGACATTTATTATTTAAATTAACAACACCATCAATATCCTTTAGTAAACCTAAAGATTTCATGCGCTGTAAATATTTAAAATTAACATGTCCTAATCTACTGTGCCATACATCAAAAGAATCAATGATATAAGCAGAAGGACTTATTTCATTAGCAGAAGAGTTTGGTACATTCAACAGAAAGAGACCATTTGAGCAGTAACCCATGCCTAAGTAGTCTCAAGACTTGATGAGAATGACCTTGTTTGATTCAAAGGACACTTTCACCCCAAACTTAACAAGTTGAGAAACAGAAATTAAATTAACACGGATATCTGGGACAAACAGCACGTCTTTGATCAGCAGAATTTTTCCAGAAGTCATCTTGATCATGACATTGCCCTTTCCGGTCACAGGAGAAGCAGTTGAGTTGCCCATGACAACCCGATGTTCCTCCTGTCCTACTTCAGTGTAGGTCACAAAGACATCTATGTTGCCACTGATGTGGCGAATAGCCCCCGAGTCAATGATCCAATCATTCTGGTTGAATGATCCCATGCTGACATATGCCACAAATACGTCCTCAGTAACAAGGTTGGTTGACGGTTCCTTCGAATCCACTGCTTGTTTCTTCCTATGCCTGCATTTAGGAGAAGTATGACCAGGTTTGCCACAAACATAGCAAAAAACATTCTTTTTATTAATATCTTTGTTTCCTTTATATTTATTCTTATTTCCTTTCCCTTTCTTATTTTTCCACTTATTTTTAGACTGATCAGTAGAAACTTTATTTTCTTTAACTTCATTATTAACAAAGTTAGCAGTGCATGACAACTCTTTATTCAGTTCAGATTTTTCTCTAGTACGGTTTTGATCTTCAACTCGGATATGTATTATTACATCATCCAATGACATTGTCTTTCTTTTGTGCTTTAAATTGTTCTTGTAATGTTTCAAGAACCAGGCAATTTTTCAATTAAAGAACCCACAACGAAAGACTCAGGAAGATCAATTTTTTCATTTTTCAAATCATCAAGTAAAATCTAAAATTCATGAATTTGAGTTGTTATATCTTTATCTTCAGTCATATGAAAATTTAGAAATTTCACAATAGTAAATTTTTGGGTAGAAGCCTCTTCCAAAATATATTTCTTATTCACACTTTCCCAAATTTCGGATGCAGTTTTAATTGGAAAGTATGCGTCAAACAGTTGGTTAGACAATGTACTTAGAATCACATGTCGGCAAATGCGATTTGCTTTTTCCCAATCAACAGAATCATTTTTAGGTTTGGGTTCAGTTAAAGCAAATGAGACATTAGAAACTTCTAAAGCAGTAATAATTTTTTCTTGCCAACGCCTATATTGTTGTCCATTAAACTGTTCAATTTTCATAACATCGGGGATTGGTGTTTGCGAAACAGTAGAAACAACGACGATTTGGTTGTTATTATTTGATGGCGTCACAGGCGTAAAGGGGGTTTCAAAACCTTCCATATTAGTACCCATCAGAGAAACAAGATACTCTTAAGATTGTTGATCGTATAGGGTACAAACCACGATGAAAAGGCGTAAACATAAAAGAGTATACCAGAGTATCGCTAAGGTGTGCGAGATGCACTTTCCTTAAGAGTATCTCCACAGTACTCGACGGCGAACGTCTGTGCAGTAGTCTCCTGCGCGGTACTCTCCCAGGATCCAACAGCGTGTGTCGACGTGAAGCATGCACACACAGTCATGGCGACAGACGAAAGGAAAATGATCGTTCTTCCAATGGGCAGACTGTAGGCGGAGGAGAAGAGAGGAAGAAGAAACGAGAGATGTTTTCTGTCTGTACCGAACGATAGAGGAAAACAAACATAAATAACCAGGAAAGGAAGCGTGAAAGGATGCATTCGGTTGCAAAACGCAGTGCGGTTTGGAACTACCAAACAAACAGGTGCATTGCACCGGCCCAGGTTAAAAAATGGTTCAATGAACTGAAGGGCAAAACCAAGTCGGGGCCGCGCCCGCACAAGGGGCTCCGGGAGAACGGATTTGCACCCCCCCTGCGCGCAGGATGCGACGTACGTCGACGCGCCCGATTAAAGGGTTTCCGGACTGGGCCGGCCCAAACCCCATTGGCAAGGCCCACCATGCGCGTGCGTAGGGCCTCTTCCCTTTCATTCCTCAATTGTACTATGGACAAGGGTCCATATATAAGGAGGAGGGAAGTCTCCAACACAAGCAATATGGGACTAAACCTTTTGCCTTTTGGTTTGAAATATAGCAAAGAAGTATAGCATAAACCATCTGATCCCTCATTACAAAAATTAGTTGATGATTTTCATCAACAAGTGTTTCCTCCATATCAATTAGCATCCAAATGAGAACTGCACTTTCATCTATGAAGTAAACTTACATAAGATAATGAATCCAACAAAACAATGTAAATATGTAGAAGAAACTAAGTAATTTCACCCCCTTATTTTCAGAATTTATTCAACAATTTGATAGACCAAGACCTCCAGCGTTTAAATGAATGCTCTCCTCAAGATCATTAATAACACGTGAGGGTATAAACCATCTGGTCACTCAATAAAAAATTTAGTTGATGATTTTCATCTACAAGAGTTTCCTCCATATCAATTATGAGGTGCTATCAAGCTTGAGGTTAGCCGACCCCAACATGGTTGGGATTGAGGCTTAAATTGTGATGATGTTGATCAAGCTTGAGGTTTTTGGGTGCTATGACAAAAGCAACCTCAAAAGTTAAGTTGAGTAGGTTGCATAGCCTTGACCAGCTTTTTCATATGAGTGGTATCATGCTGGCCTAATACCTTTTCACATGGTATTAGAACAAACCCTGGGGTAGAAACCCTAGTCGTCGTTCCCCCCTCCTTCCTCTCCCTTCTCTCCCACGCCACTAGGAGCCACTACCACTACCACCGGTTTCGGCGCCCTCCGCCGCCGGTCTTGGTGTCCGCCACCGCCGGTTGATCCTCCTTTCTCCCACTCGCATCATCGTGGACGCTTGAAGAAGAAGGGCAGGATCGCTCATTCTATCTAGAGGAAGAGGAAGGTCTTCCTTCTCTATCTCTCTCCTCTCCACGTAATCCCCATACATGGATGAGTGCCTAAAGCTCTTCAGGGTTGTTGATGTGTCAGTTTTTGCATCATCTGATTTACAACGGTGACGGCGCTAATTACCGTCATCCTCCTGAAGCGTCTTCCCGGGTATTTTTCATCTCAGCAATTCCCCAGTGCGTCTTCCCGGAGAATTCCCTCATATTGATGGCGCAAAATCCCATCAATTTGCTCATCCCGCCGCTTCACACAACATGTCAGTCAGAGACACGACGTGTCAACACCGACTGGATCTTACTCCTCCGATAGATATAGTGTATCACTCCCTTACATGGTGTAGTGCAGGACTTCTGTGATTTTTCAGCCTCAGACAGACACGGCGCACTTCCTTACACGGCGTAGTGCACGACTTCTGTGATTTTTCAGCCAGTGACCCCACACGTCGCCTTAGTGTGCCACACGGCGTGTTGCAGGTTGTCTGCATTTTTCTGTTGGCTCTCTTCTGATCAATCATGGGAGACGAAAAGACTGCTATGCCAGCTACAATTGTATATAATGATCAGTCTCAGATTACTTCTCTAAAGCTCAACTCACTAAACTATCTCCTTTGGATGAATGCCATATATACAGTTCTTGAGTCTCGAGAGAAGGTGGACTTTATTGAGAAAGAACCTCCTGATGAAACTAGCAAAGATCATTCTACATGGCGGAAGCATAATGGGTTGGTAAAGTTCTAATTGTGGAATAGCATGGAACTACTGATTGCATCTAGGTTCATGTTTTATCCCATACTTCTCCCATTAGAAGAATGATCTTCATCTATATTCAGTATATGATCGTCTCTTTGTAGAAAGGCAAGATAGCCATTCTCTGGAGGATTATTTCAATGCTATACAGTCACTCTCTCAAGAACTCAACTATCAATCGTTAAAAATTGATGACCAAATGAAAGATAGGGATGATTTGGTGACTACAAGATTCCTATCTGGATTAAATCCAGTATATGCTCCTGCTAGAAGTGTCATTCTCGCCACTGATAAATTCCCAAGTCTTGAAGAAGCTTTTGTGAGAATCTAGCAATCCTCCTTCAAATCCTTATCTACTATAGTAGGAGGACAACCTTCTGAGAATCATGCCTCTATTGTTGTTGCAGTCAAAGGAGTTGGGTGTGGCACGAGACGTGGGCGAGGTCCTCATCCTAAATGTTCCTTCTGTGGGAAACAGGGACATACAGAAGACAAATGTTATTCTAAACATTGCCGACCCCCGATTGGTGTTGCAAATTATACGGCTACCCCTTCATCTGGTGCTTCTAAACCATATGTTACCATTTCAAAGGAAGAATTGATCATCTCCTTCAGGGTACTAAAAAATCTTCCCCTTGTTGGATCTAGGGCTCTAGAGGGGAAGGTGAATAGAGGTTCAAAAATTCTCACAAGATAGATTAGACCTTCAAATTATATCAAACTAAACTAATAGCTTAAGTGCAATTTGAAGTCCTAACTAACAAGCATAGCAAGGATGAGAGGTGTTAACGGGAGAGAAGGAAGACGAACAACATTGGCGGCTGCAAGGTGCAGCTCTTGTGTATGAGGGCAATAGCCGTCTCAATCCTTTTTATATATTAGGGTAAGATACAAGGTGGTACAAAGGAGAAAAACCTAGAAAAACAATAAAACAAATGATATAATAAAAATAGAGACAAGAGGCAGATCGTCGGTTTCTGCCTCTGACCTTCTGTCGATACCATCGACATGGATGTCGATGGTATCGACGGACTGTTGTCCAGTAGCTGTGATAATCTCGATGGTATCGACGGACTGTTGTCTGGTAGCTGTGATAATCTCGATACCATCGACCTCCATGTCCATGGTATCGACCGGGAAGCAGGTGTTTCACACTCCCCCTCAAGCTGGAGAGTACACATCGTGTATGCCCAGCTTGCCACATAATTTTTGAAAAGCTGCCGGACCCAAAGACTTTGTCAAGATATCCGCCAGTTGATCTTCAGACTTGACATATGGCGTCACAATAGTACCATCTTTGATTTGATCACGAATAAAATGGCAATCAACTTCTATATGCTTTGTACGCTCATGAAAGATAGGATTCCTGGCAATGTGTATAGCATACTGGTTGTCACACTTGAGCTCCATAGAAGGCATAATAGTGATTTTCAACTCAGAGAGAATGGATTTGACCCATTGTAGTTCACAACATGCATGGGCCATAGCACGGTATTCAGCCTCAGTGCTGGATCTGGCTACCACATTATGCTTTTTTCTTTTCCAAGTAATCAAATGGTCACCTAGAAAAGTACAATAGCCTGATGCAGATCTTCTATCAATATGATCACCAGCCCAATCTGCATCAGAGTACCCAGTGAGAGTCAAAGTAGATGGGGGCACCTTTGGTTTGGAATATGTGATCCCTTTACCTGGAGCACTCTTCAGATATCTCAGAATCTGGCAAACTGTTGTCCAGTGTGACTGTCGTGGTGAGTGCATATGTTGACTCACAACTCCCACAGTAAAAGAAATGTCAGGTCGTGTAACAGTCAGATATATTAGCTTGCCAACTATTCTCCTATAATATCCTGGATCTGAGTACTCAACATCATCAACCGTCTCCTTGGTGTGATAATCCATAAGAGTAGATACCAGTTTAGATCCAGTCATGCCTATCTCTTGTAGTAAGTCCAGCACATATTTTCTCTGAGATAGATTGACACATGCATGAGATCGAAGCACCTCAATGCCCAGAAAATATCTCAGTTTACCCAGATCCTTCATTTGGAAGTGTCTCTGCAACCCTTCCTTCACATGAGATATGCCTGCAGAATCACTTCTAGTAATTACTATGTCATCAACATATACTGCCATAATGATAGAGCCACATGACGAGCTAGAGCAGAATAAAGAGTGATCAGTCATAGAGCGAGAAAAGCCCATTTGGAGTACAACCTCACTGAACTTGTCAAACCACGCTCGAGGAGACTGTTTCAAACCATATATGGCTTTCTTCAATTTACAGACCTTCTGACACTCCCCTTAGCAACAAACCCAGGAGGTTGCTCCATATATACCTCTTCCTGGAGGTCACCATGTAGAAAGGCATTCTTAACATCAAGTTGAAATAGGGGCCAATCAAAAGTAGTAGCCAAAGAAATAATAATTCGCACAGAATTTAGACGAGCTACTGGAGAAAAGGTCTCAAAGAAATCAACTCCATAGGTCTGTGTGTAGCCTTTTGCCACCAATCTGGCTTTCAACCTCTCAACAGATCCATCTGAATTATGTTTGATGGTGAAAACCCATATGCAACCCACAGCTTTCTTGCCTGTAGTTAATTCAACAAGATCCCATGTGTCATCATGCAAAAGAGCTGACATTTCAATCTGCATTGCCTGTTTCCAGCCACTGTCCTTCATAGCATCATAGTGATTCCTTGGTATATCAACAGAATCAATCCCAATAGCAAATGTGCGGGCCTGCTTAGATAAGTGGGACAGACAACACACATTTGTAATAGGATGTCTAATAGTACAAGAACGAGTACCTTTCCTAACAGCAATAGGAAGGTCAAGATCTGATGCTTCTGCAAGAATCCCATGAGTAGAAGACGAAGATGAAGGATCAAAGACTGGTGTCGCTACCATTTCTAGTTCTGGTCTGCCTCGCCTACAATAAACATGTGGGTAATGCTCAATAACAGGCATGTCTGTTGCTTGCTCATCCAGAATAAAAGTATAATCAGGAATGATGGGTGGCTCTCCTTCACTCTGCAAAACTGGTGGCACTCCCTCTCTCAATTGCTCCCCCTTACTTATAGCATCAGAGAAATATGGAGTGGTCTCATGGAAGATAACATCCCTAGACACAAACATCCGACGAAGACTAGGATAGTAACACTTGTATCCTTTGCTAGTAATAGAGTAACCAAGGAACAAGGTTTTAGCAGACCTAGGAGAAAGCTTGTCTGCTTTAGGGTCAACATGATGGACAAAGGAAGTGCAACCAAACACTCTAAGGGGAAGAGAAAAAGGCTGGTCTGTGGGTCGCAACACAGAGAAGGGAGTTTGTCCTTTAAGAACTGAGGATGGTTGTCTACTAATTAAGAAACAAGCAGTTAAAAGAGCTTCAGACCAGAATTTCTTAGGTACATTGGATTGGAACATAATAGATCGAGCAATATCAAGAAGATGGCGATTTTTTCACTCAACCACCCCATTCTGATGAGGGGTGTAAGGACACGATGTGCGATGGATCATACCTACAGAACTGCAAAAATCAGACAGCCTTTTGGACATACTCTAAAGCATTATCAGATTGAAGAATTTTTATATTGCAGTCAAACTGGACTTTTATTTCAGTGTGGAAATGTTTCACAATAGATAGTACAGACTCTCGACTTTTGAGAAGATAGATCCATGTCATTCGAGAAAAATCATCCACAAAGGAAATAAAGTAACGAAAACCATTATAACTCTAGTCTTTGACAGGACCCAACACATCACTATGGACTAACTCAAAAGGACAAGAAGCCCGTTTATTGATACGAATGGGATAAGATAACCTATGATGCTTTCCCAACTGACACGACTGACACTCTAAAGATGACACTTGAGACAACTCTGGTTCCAACTTGCGCAGGCTCTCTAAGGAAGGATGTCCATATCTGCAATGCCATAGTAAGGGGGAACCACTCAACAGGACGGATGGAGCAGGAGCAGATACTTGGCGAGGCAGATTGTCACCATGGAAAAGGTAGAGATCACCTTTCCTAGGTCCCCCACCAATCGTCCTCATACTCTTGAGATCCTACAATACAAAACAAGAAGGACCAAAGGTTACCGTACATTTTACAGTGTCAATCAGTTTTGCAATAGAAAGAAGATTAAAAGGAAATTCAGGCACAAAGTGTACAGATTTGAGATCAATCTTGGGTGTTAGAGGGACAGATCCACTAGCTAACACTCTCCTCACTGAACCATCTTCCAGTGTAACAGATTTGTGAGGGACATACGAGTCAATAGAGTGGAGCAATCTCCACATACCAGTCATGTGTTGTGACGCGCCAGAATCAACCACCTAAGATGAAGTAGAGCCAGAAGCTATGAGAGATGTAGCCTGATTACCCGCAGTAGATGTCAGGTTTGCTGACGATGATGATGATGATCCCATACTCTTGTGTTGTGTAGCCTGAATAAACCGATCATACTCCTCTTGAGTAAGAGTGATACCGGTTCCAGAAGTAGTTCCCACAACAAAAGAAGAAAAAGAGGAATCTATAGTAGTGTCATAATGAGTTGTCCCTACAGGTGGTGTAGCAGGTCTGACACGCGTAAACTGTGTGTGCAAACACAAGTATACGTATCAATGTAATATAGTCCTTATGAGGCCCGATTCGAACTCAGGGAAACGTGAATTTTAGTAGACTACTACTAACTAGTTGCGATCAGCTAAACCGGTTAAAAGAGTTTGAGAGTTGTTGTAAAATAAAAGAAAATAAACTAAAACAAAGAGAGCGATGATTAAATGTTGGTTTAATCAAATGAGAATGGGATTCCTTAGGATTGCCGATTTCACCACGGGGTCTCGTTATACCGAATATCTTGCATAAATAACGTAGCTTTTATCGAATCTTGGATAAAGAGCCTGTAATCAAGATTGCCCGCTTTCACGGTACAATCCACTACCCAAATCTAAGCCAATTCTACTTTCGTAGCAATTTATATCTTAGATTAGGCGCATTAACGATGACTCTGGGTATCTCTCCACTATATGTACGTCGCCTAGTCTAAGGAACGCATAAGATGGTGTATAAAAGTGGGTTTTCTGACCTTTAATCCCCTTTCCAAATTAATTATTAGTCTAATTCTTTACCTATGGTCATGAAGCATAAGTAAATCAAGCAATCTCCACAATTATATATCCAAGAAATGAGAATTTTATATCAATTCATGCAAAAATTCAATATAACGGTTCCCCGGGCTACTCCCGGGTCCTAAGGAACAATGGGGATTAGCCCTGCATGGTTGACAATGGATAATACATAGGAGTAGAGAAGAAAAACGTGGGAAACATGGAGAAAACTCGTGTAACCCCTGATACGAAGGTGCTCCTGGAGATCCTCCTCGAGAAACGTGCGTTTTGCAGTCTTCCGGCAGCACAATTGCCCGTCGGAGGTGCCCGGATCGCTCGGTTGACGGCCTTCGTCACTTGTCTCCTCTCTCTCTCTCTCTATCCTTCTTGGATGTTGTGCAACACAATATGAGATCCCCCTCGGGCCGTCTGTGCTCTTCTTAGGTCATAGGACCACTTTACGGCTCCGAAAAAGCTCAACCGTCGGATTAAAACGCTCCGTTTTAGTGCTGAAAATCGCCAGATCCCGACGCTGTCGATAGTATCGACCATGATACAGGTTTTTCCTTCCAAAATCACATTTTGGGGTTGCTTTCTGATAAAATGTCGATACTATCGACACCAGGTTTGATAGTATCGACTCTGGACAATGCAAAAGTGCCTACAAAAGTGTTGAAACATGTGTATAAGTCCGGGGATTATATAAAATCATATAAATATGATAAAAAGAAGTATAATTTGATGCAAAAAGAGTTTAAAGGCCAACTATAGTGAATTATGCAAATATAATCAAGAAAATGACAAATACATGCATAAAACAGATATAAAATAAGCCTCTATAAGTGACTCAAAACCCATGCATCAAACTCCCCTAAGCTTAAACCTTGCTCGTCCTCGAGCAACAAAACTTTGGATCTGGTTGAGATAAGTCAGCAATAGGACATAAATACATGAAATGAATCTACATCATCCCCACTTTCTTTCCACAACCCGGCCCTCATTGACCACTGAACACTAACTGCCATTCAGGCGACCAAAGACCTATGTAAAAGATGTATGTCCCCCAATCAGTGAAACATTATCAATTAAAGCAGTTAATATGATAAACTCATTTGGTCCATACTTGATGCATCTTGTGATCTCCTATCTACGTTGCTCATTTCCTAACTACCATCTAAATGGAAGCAGATCTCCTGATATAATGATTGAGGAGAATATCATGGGTGGCCTACCGATTAGAGCAACGGGTGGATGGGATAGGTGGTTGTGGAAGAGATGGAAGCACATAACAGTCAATCATGCAATACAAAAATTAATGACCTATCATGATGCAAAATGCAAGTGAAAATGTCCTAATGCTATATTTTTGGTGGAATGATGCATGCACTATCATTCCATCTCAAGGTGAGATGGAATATAAAAAAAACTACACCATGTGCTTATTCTTCTTAGTTCTCAGGTGAGAACATGTTCCTTTCTCCCTCTTCTTCTTTATTACTTCTCTTTTTTTTCAATTTTTCTTCAATTTTTTTTTCAAGCCCTTATTTTCATAGATGACAATGAATTATTTGTCGGGCTCACTTCTTGTTACATAAATTATACATTTGAAGCATTCTATTTGGAGGGTATGGATCAATCTCACCACCTTTAATGTTTCAGAAGACATAAGATGCATGATGTACTATATGCACAAAAGATGTGAATGCAGCTACAAAATGATGGTTATGCAATTAAATGACACGCACCTAAGGATAATGTGCATGTATAACTACTCTATCTCTTTTTTTTTCATTTTCATGCAAAAAAAAATATGTGAAAATAGATATAATGCAAGACCTATCTACATGAGATGCAATCAAAAAGTGAAAGACAGTAATGTGCTCCCATTTCTTATGGTGGAGTGTGAATGAAATTGCAGTGGATCAGATCACAAGACTAATTGACAGAACCTTCTGAAAATATCATATGTCCCTCTCTAAATACCTGTGTATAGGGTAACTGAAGGATTTCTCTCTTAAACTTTAGTCTAAGGTCACGTTAGCATTTAGTCGGTTCGGGCTCAAACATCCTTGCCAATCACTTTTCCTTGGACAATAAATATGGTCATTCATGTCCCCATGTCCTGAAGCTGACTCACCCAAGCACTTCCTCAGTTATGAAACTCAATTACTAACAAGAATAAGCTCAAAAAGTTCTCAAAATGCTCATTTTTTATGTGCACACAACCCAAGAGTAAAACTTGCAATTGAAACCATGCATTTATTGCTCCACAGATTACACTACATAGATGTGGATCCTACAAAAGCAGTAAACCTAGAAATAAAAACAACTAATATTTCAAAAATAAAAGCAACATGAATAAGTAAGTAAAAACTAAGATAGAGGGTTGTTCCAACACCCCCCTAAGCTTGAATATGACTATGGCCTCATAGTCAACATTCTCACTTAAGAGGTGGAACAACGGTACCGTTCGCTTTGAAGTGTGGTGAAGAAGGATGGTTAGATGATCAAGTGGACCAAGTGATGCTTGTTATATCCCTCCTTTTTGTGGCCCATTTTTGTGTCTTGTGGTTCTAAGACGTGACTTGCTTCAGCCATCTTTCCTCTACAAAAAATGGTTCGAAAAAATCTCATTTCGATACCTTTTACGGCCTGTTTTATGTAGCTGTCCTGCAGGTGTCGATACTATTGACCAAGGTCGATGATATCGACCCAGACTCAGCAATTTTGCTAAATCGACGCATCTAAAAGCTTGGGAACTCAAAAGTGTCGATACTATCGACCCTAGGGTCGATGGTATCGACTTTACTGGCACCAATTTTTCTGTAAATCTTCAGGAATCTCGATACTATCGACCCTAGGGTCGATGGTATCGACTTTTCTTCAGTGTTTACTTCTCCAAACTCGATACTATCGACATGGGTGTCGATAGTATCGACCTTAACATTATGCACACTTCAAAACACAAGTTAGGGTACCATTTTTACAAAAATTATCAAAACCTAAGCAAAAACTAAGTACATAAACATAAAAGAACATAACCAAACATAAAAATGAATCGAAAGTTGGGTTGCCTCCCAACAAGCGCCCTTGTTTAATGTCCTAGGCTTGTCATAAAGATACCTTTAACCTGGGTTGTCAAGAGATGTCTCCAATGAGTCATGTGGTAATTTGAATTTAACTCTATCATCACCAATCCCAAGTGTCAAGTAACCTCGCCCAATGGCAGCGATTACATCATCCGTAGCTTGGAACGGCCTTCCCCATAGCATCTCACCTCCTTCCAGCTCATGCATGTCCATGACCACAAAGTCAATAGGGAAGATGAATTTGTCGACCTTGACTAGCACATCCTCACATATACCTTGTGGCTTCACAATGGATCCATCCGCCAACTCAATTGTCATAGAAGTTTGTGTTGGCTTCTTCAATCCCAGCTTTTGAAAAGTGGCAAGTGGCATAAGATTAATGCTTGCCCCTGAGTCACACTGTGCTTGTGGAAAATGCTGGCCGCCTATGGAACATGGGATGTAGAAACATCCTGGATCTTTCCTCTTCCTTGGTAGCCATCCTTGGATTATAGAACTCACTTTTTCATCAACAACACAAATGTCAGTGTCTTTTATCCGCCTTTTCTTGGTGATTATGTCCTTGATAAACCTTCCATATGCTGGAATCTTTTCTATCATTTCTACTAACGGAATATTAATATGGAGCTTCCTAAACATCTTCAAGAATTTCTTATAGTGCCTATGCTCTTTCTTCAGCCTCAGACTATCCGGGAAAGGCATGTTTGGGTCCTTTGCTCGCTTGTGTGGTGGCACATATGGAACTTTAGGGGTCTCCTCCCCTAATCTTGCTTCAACACCACCTTCTAGGATAGGATTTGACACATCATCTGTGGATGGCATGACTTGTGACTGCTCCCCTCTCTCAGTGATTGTAGCTTCACCATGACGCATGGCCTTCACCTGCTCCTCTTGCCTAGGTGTGGGTGCGACCGCGATGTGCTCTTGGCGGATTTTTCTGAATGGACAACATCCACCTGGTAGTCCATAATGACAGCGACGATATGGTATTCTTGGTGTAGCCTCCGTATCAAAAATCATTTTTCTTTTGTCCTGGACCTCCACCACTGGGGGCTCTGCCTCAGAAATCACAGATATATATTTCACTTGATGATGTGCTTGAACAACATCTGCATTCCCAACCTGTCTTTGTTGATTTGTATGCTTCATGGCCGCCACTTCATTGGAAATTTGGGTCATAGTCGTCTCTAGTGCCCTCATTTGTGCTCCATGACTTTGCAACATCTGCCCAAATTGATTCAAAATCTCACCCTGGGACTGTAACTGTTTGGCGAATGTACTCATCATCTCTTGATTTTGTTTCACCACCTGGCTAAGCAATTCATTGTTCTTTTCCTCTAGGCTAGGTTGCATCTTCTGAAAATTGTGTTCCTTCCTCCAATCATAATTGTTATTTCTATATCCCTGTTGATGCATATACTTTGCATGTGTTTCATCATCAGACCCATTGTCCTCTTTATCTAGGAGCTTCTTAGCTATAAGATCCAACTTGTCATTAAGTGATTTGATGGCCCTTGCTTCATGTGTAATGCCAACCTGCTCGGGTGCATCTCTTTCACCCCAAGACTGCTTTTTGGACATGTTCCTTAGAATCTCCCAACACCTTGTGCATGTGTTATTCAAAAAGAAACCAAAACCTGCTGAGTCCAAATTGCTCCTATCATGTTCATTTAGGTCGAAGTAGAAAATTTTAGCTTGCTTCTCCTTGTCTAAGCCGTGATGTGGACACTTCCTCAGCATGATCTGGAAGCGCTCCCAAGTTTCAGAGTATGTTTCACCGGCTCGCTGGCTGAAGTTGTGTATCTTCCTCACTAAATCGTTTGTCTTTTCAGGTGAGAAGAACCTCTCAAAGAACACCTCAACCATGTGATCCCAAGATTAAATGTACTCATCATCCAGATTGTGCAGCCATTCCCAAGCATTGCCCGCTAAAGAACTGGGAAAAAGTTTCAGGTAGAGTGTCTCTTGCGGGAACCTGTCAATCTTTATCATATCACAATTTTCCACGAACGTGCTGATGTGGGTCACTGGATCCTCATTTTTAAGTCCATGGAAAGCATGCGATTAGACCAACTGAATAAGCCCTGGATCAATCTTGTAACTGGGTATGTTGATAGCTTGTTTCTTGATTGGCCCCATCTGTGCAGAAGAAGAAGAAGCCTTAATCCTTTCCCAGATCGTTTGCTCCTCATTTTCCGCTCCATCACCCATTATTACTTTACTAGTACCTGCAATTTCAAATAGTAGTGTATGAACCGGTACTAATAATTAAAACAATGAATAAGATTTGCAATTCAGTTCAAAAGATGAAAAGAAAAAAAAATTACAGGAATTAAAAGTGGCCTAGTGTGGACGCTCGCAGCACTCGTAGTGCTAAAATTCACTGTTTCCCCGGCAACGGCGCCAAAAACTTGACACGCGTAAACTGTGCGTGCAAACACAAGTATACGTATCAATGTAATATAGGCCTTGTGAGGCCCGAGTCAAACTCAGGGAAACGTGAATTTTAGTAGACTACTACTAACTGGTTGCGATCAGCTAAACCGATTAAAAGAGTTTGAGAGTTGTTGTAAAATAAAAGAAAATAAAATAAAACAAAGAGAGCGATGATTAAATTTTGGTTTAATCAAATGAGAATGGGATTCCTTAGGATTGCCGATTTCACCACGGGGTCTCGTTATACCGAATATCTTGCATAAATAACATAGATTTTATCGAATCTTGGATAAAGAGCCTGTAATCAAGATTGCCCGCTTTCATGGTACAATCCACTACCCAAATCTAAGCTAATTCTACTTTCGTAGCAATTTATATCTTAGATTAGGCGCATTAATGATGACTCTGGGTATCTCTCCACTATCCGTACGTCGCCTAGTCTAAGGAACGCATAAGATGGTGTATAAAAGTGGGTTTTCTGACCTTTAATCCCCTTTCCAGAGTAATTATTAGTCTAATTCTTTACCTATGGTCATGAAGCATAAATAAATCAAGCAATCTTCACAATTATATATCCAAGAAACGAGAATTCTATATAAATTCATGCAAAAATTCAGTATAATGGTTCCCCGGGCTACTCCCAGGTCCGAAGGAACAATGGGGATTAGCCCTGCATGGTTGACAATGGATAATACATAGGAGTAGAGAAGAAAAACATGGGAAACATGGAGAAAACTCATGTAACCCCTTATACGAAGGTGCTCCTGGAGATCCTCCTCGAGAAACGCGCGTTTTGCAGTCTTCCGGCAGCAAAATCGCCCGTCGGAGGTGCCCGGATCACTCGGTTGACGGCCTTCGTCTCTTGTCTCCTCTCTCTCTCTCTCTCCTTCTTGGATGTTATGCAACACAATATGAGATCCCCCTCGGGCCGTCCGTGCTCTTCTTAGGTCATAGGACCACTTTACGGCTCTGAAAAAGCTCAACCGTCGGATTAAAATGCTCCGTTTTAGTGCTGAAAATTGCCAGATCCCGACGTTGTCGATAGTATCGACCCAAGGTCGATGGTATCGACCATGATACAGGTTTTTCCTTCCAAAATCACGTTTTGGGGTTGCTTTCTGATAAAATGTCGATACTATCGACACCAGGGTCGATAGTATCGACTCTGGACAATGCAAAAGTGCCTGAAAAAGTGTCGAAACATGTGTATAAGTCCGGGGATTATATAAAATCATATAAATATGATAAAAAGAAGTATAATTTGATGCAAAAAGAGTTTAAAGGCCAACTATAGTGAATTATGCAAATATAATCAAGAAAATGACAAATACATGCATAAAACAGATATAAAATAAGCCTATAAAAGTGACTCAAAACCCATGCATCAAGGTCTCCCATGTTTCTTCCAGCACTTCTCCACTGTATGTCCTAATTTGTCATAGAAAGTGCACTTAGGACGTGTCCCACGTCCTCTGCCCATACCAGTTCGTCCTCCTCGTACCGCAGCAGCTACAGATGCACGAGACTCTCCAGAAGATATAACAGGATCAGGAGTAGCAGACTCAAAGATAGATTGTTGTATTCTTGAATAGGCTTCCACAAACCCGGGTAATTTATTCAGAAGCCAAAATGACACTCTGGGCGGATCCGCACGAAGGGTTAAGCCCGGATAAAAATTTAGCCGTAACTAGATCGTCCCTGTCCTTGATCTGTTCAGCGACAGTCACTGGATGATAATAGCTCAGCTCTTGAGCAAGTACCTGAATGTCTCCAAAGTACTCCTCAAGAGATTTGTCACCCTGCCTCTCAGCAACCAAACGACCATAGATCATGAATTGGAGAAGCGCATTTTTTTCTTGAGAATAATGTTGCTTCACTGTGTCCCATATCTCCTTAGCTGTTGAATAGAACATGAACCTTGCCGCAATAGTAGGTTTCATGTTGTTCCACAACCAAATCTTCACCAGACTATCATGACGCTTCCATTCAGCATATCCTTTGTCAGTAGAGATCAGAGGACCTGAGTCAACATGTCCCGCCTTGTCACGGGACTCCAGGACAGTGTGGACGGCATTCATCCATAGAAGAAAATTCTTCCCGTCGAGCTTGATGGATGTGATAGGTGACACCTCATTGTAGATCATAGGTGTCTTGATATCCCCCATTACAGAACGAACTGTGTGACAGATTGATACACGCCACAAAGAAGACTGAGGTGACGGAGAGATACACGTCACCCAAGAAATAGAGAGAAATGTGTTACTGACGCATTCACAGCCTCCAGATGATTTTCCTAATCACACATGGAGGATGTGTGACTAGTAGAATAACTGTAGAGAGACTAGTCCTCTGGTTTAGATTTTAGATCACCGTTGGATTACCCGAAGATCCTCAAAGCGGCGGATTACGGTTGCACGTCGTGCAGTGGCTCAGCCGCAGCTACTGTTGTCGGTGCTGCGGTGAGAAGATCCGGAGGAAGGAAGGGGAAGATCCGGCAGGCAAGAAGGAATAAGGAGGAAGAGAGGAACAATCGGTGGAGAGAGACGGCGGCCTAGAGAAAACCTTGCTCTGATACCATGTTAACAGGAGAGAAGGAAGACGAACAACGTTGGCGGCTGCAAGGTGCAACTCTTGTGTATGAGGGCAATAGTTGTCTCACTCCTTTTTATATATTAGGGTAAGATACAAGGTGGTACAAAGGAGAAAAACCTAGAAAAACAATAAAACAAATGATATAATAAAAATAGAGACAAGAGGCAGATCGTCAGTTTTCGCCTCTGACCTTCTGTCGATACAATTGACATGGATGTCGATGGTATCGACGGACTGTTGTCCAGTAGCTGTGATAATCTTGATGGTATCGACGGACTGTTTTCCGGTAGCAGTGATAATCTTGATACCATCGACCTCCCTGTCGATGGTATCAACTGGGAAGTAGGTGTTTCACAAGAGGAATTGAAAGCAAGTACTTGACAAGGTCATTTAGAGTGGTTCCACTAGGAGAGAGTCAGTCCACTACCTAGAGAGGTCAACCTCTAGGACTTTGCAAGTGTTTTTCTCTATATATTCACCAATAAGAGTTACAACACAAGACCACCAAAAGACTTACCCATCCAAACACAAAGAGTCTTCCACCTTACCAAGGACTTACCCACTTTTCCAAGAGCCTCTAGCCTTCTTCCAAGATCTTACATACTCTTGCACAAGTCTTCAGCCTTCAAGGGTTTACCCACTCTTCATGGATCTTCAACTTTTTCCTTGTCCTTCACCTATAAAAGATATTCACCTCTTCTTCAACCTTGAAGAAGAACAGAAACAGTTCCACCTTCACTCGGAGTAGCTTGCTTCACCTTTGCTTCATGGAGGAAAGGGGTAGGAAAGATGGAATGGAATGAGAGCTTTACAAGCACAAGGAAGTAGCTCTCTTACAACTGGCCTATCTCATTCATAATCACAAAATGAAGTGTAAACTAGAGAGAGAAAGGGGCTCAACGAGTTGCAACACACTCAACTATAGAAAGGACTTAGAATAACATGAATGAGCAAACTTTGAATGAACTCCAAGGGGTCCTATTTATAACTGGGGGTGTTCCCTTGAGTGTGGGATCACTTAGGGTCGAAATATAGCCATTTTCCAAGATGAAAATGATCAATTTTTGCCCAAAACAACTCACCAACGGTTATAATCACTTTTTTTGCATTTTCCGTACAATACATTCGGTCGAGTTTCAATAAAGGTAACTCGACTAATCCACTAAATGATAAAACCAATTTTCAAACTATCGGTCGAGTTTGTTCTAGGAAACTCGACCGATGAGCAAAAATTAGTTTTGCTCAGTGAGTCAGTCGGTCGAGTTCTGTGAGTCTGCAACTCGACCGATGGGTCATCTTGAGAAAATACATCATAGGATCAGTCAAGTTTCCAACTCGACCGATAAACAACCTGTGACAAATTTTCTAATTTGACATTTGAGTGATTAAACTTGGAATTAAGTGTCCCTGATTTTTTCTCATCTTAGTTACAAGTCATATCATCAATACAAGTGATTACAAAATCATCTAAGGTCATTTGAAATGATTTCCCAAAACGCACACTTGGATTGCATTTGACTTGAACTTGAACAAGATAGGACTTGTATAATTTGATCATTTTCATGTACCTAAAGCCTAAAATCAATCTTGAACAAACATATTAGATACATAGAAATGGAATGGTTAAGTCATTATCAAAATATAGGCAATTTTTAACTCTCAAGTCAACATTCTCCCCCTTTTTGACAATGACAAATCATTCATCAATCATATTGAAAAGGATATGGAAATCATACCTTTGCCTTGTGAATTGTAGGGGGATTCATGATTTGAACAATGTGAATTGCTCCTTCTCAACCTATGCTTACTCTAACCTGCATAGTTAGTCTATCTACACAAAGCAACATGACATATATATACGATATGGTCCTTTAGCAAGTCACATGATAAAGCATTTAATGAATAAGAAAAGGATCACATAGGCAATAAAAGCAATATGGTTGAGCATCAAAACATTGAACTTCTCTCCCCCTTTTGACATTATCAAAAAGGAAGGGGGGTACAAGAGCATAGAACAGGTCTTCTCCGACCACAACCAAGCATATACATGCACAACATGCAATCTCAAAGCATACATTAAATAGAGACGAGAGAAACAAAATGTCTAAGTCATAATCAAAATATGGTAAAAGATGGCACCAACTCATGAGATATAGTAAATCAAAGAGTAAGTGTGCAAAGGATTAAGATTACAACCCAGAAAGTAAGTTCTTAAAAAAACTACAAACCAAACCGATGAAAGCTAGATGATAAGATAGTACATCTCAGAACATGTGCCCAGATGTGTTTAATTCAAAATAGCCTAGAAAGATACATATGATCAGCAACTAAACTAAAAACTATAACAACTAAACATCTAGGTCATCTATGTCTACATCATCCACAGCATCAGAGGCTTCGGGCTCGTAGTCGTCATCTCCGTCTGAAGGTGCAGCAGCATCACCTTCATCACCAGAGTCACCAGCGAAGCGATCTGAGCCATCATTAAAAGCATCACCATCATCCTCATCAGCTTCCTCATCAGCAGCCTCCTCAGCAGCCTGGTCCAGCATCTCTTCATCAGCAGAGGGACCAAAACCATGACCAGGTCAACGTGCATTCTGCTCATCCCAAGACATACCAAGAACATGGAGCTCATTGGCTTGTGGGAAGGAAGGAGCAGAACTACTGAGGCTAGCAAGCATAGTGGCCAAGGGGCCAGCTGGCAGAGGCAGCACACCTGGAGTAGATCTACCAACAGCAGGGGGTGCAACAACGGATGGTGCAGGTGGAGAGGCAGGGTAAAAGCGATCATATGCAAAAGATGCAGTCACCTCCTGGGTAGGGCTGGTAGGTAGGGTAGGGGTGTGCACAGGACATGTTCATGTTGGACATGATGGAACATAGGTCCTGATGCAGGTGCTCCTGAACTTGAAGGTTGAATGTTTGTTGATGCATCATGTAGCCCATAAGGGTTTCATTGGATACATTGAATAAGGCACGGGCAGGTCGGGTAGGATGAGGTGGTGGAAGTGCTCGGGTAGAGGCATAGGTAGAGGCACCAGGTGTGGTAGAGGATAGGATAGGCACGGACTTCTGAAGAGTGGTCTCACTGATGCAAACTTCTTTGCGGGCAGGTTTGTATTGAAGGTCATGGAAAAGAGATTTGCTAGTGGAAAGCTGGAATAGACCACAGAACAGGGCTGGTTAGGGTGGGTGGGTGCCACGGGTGTTCTTACCTGAGTCAAAGAAGGTCATATGATGGAGAACATATCTCGACCACTTGACTCTGATGTTCTTCAAGAGACAATACATGATTACCGCAGTGTTTTCTGCAATCTCAGTATGATTCTTCTTTGGGTGAATATTGCAGTTAACGACTATGACAAGGACGCGTCTCTTGAGGTCCAAGGCAGAGGAGGGAAGGGTGCACTTCTTCCTATATGGGAATTGAGGATTGTTCAAGAACTTATGAATATCAGGGAGAGTAAGATCATATTGCTTGTAGAAGGCCTCAGGCTCAACTAAGTCAAAATACTATGGGTAGTCCTTACGTCTTCAGTACCTGAAAAGATGTTCAGGGTATCCTTAGAGACTTGAAATTTCTTCCCAGCTATCATAGATGTGAGGACTACTTGAGTATTAGGCGGGGGTACGAGGGGGTCGTAATTCCAACGCAAATTTGTGTACAATTCGTGAACGGCTTTGGTACTTGTGATGGAATTGTTATAGCATGTGTGTTCAAGACCCAAGGTTGAGATATGGTGATCATAAAGCAACTCTGCTACTTGGTCTATGACCTTTTGTCTTCATGGTATAGGCTCAAATAGGGCATGAAAAGGAAAAGTGTTCCTAGGAAGGATCTCCTTATACCTATTTAGAGCCTCATTTGAGACAAAGAAAGTGTCATCAAACGGAATCAAGCGGGAGTTGGACGAAGATGAAGGTGCATTAGCAGGGGCGACCCTCTTCCTCCTATTGGATGCCATAGAGACGAAAAGGAGAGGAAGGAGAGAGAAAAAGCTAAAGAATCACCACCAAAACTCATCCACAGACCTAGGTTAGCAAGGGGGAAGGTCAAGGGAGGTCGATCTAGGCAAACTAGGGCTAAGGAAAAGAAGGTCGGGGCTAGGGTCGAGAGCTTAGGGGAGTTAAAGGTCAGATCGGTTGACTTTTCTCTAGTTGAGAGGGAGAATAGTCGGTCAAATCCATCTTAAGTTTGCTCCAACCCGGCCATCGGTCGAGTTCTGGGAACTCGGAAACTCGACCGATAGGCTCTTTAAAAAAACTCTTGGCCTACGATCAGTCGAGTTGGCAACTCGACCGATGGTCAACCTGACCTACAATTAGAAATCATGTTTTCTAGCCATTAGCGTGGTAATTAAATTTATTTTTAAGTCCATTATGTATTTTGAACATACTTAGGCACATATCACTCATCATTGGGTATTATTTTGCAATCAAACATGCATTTGCGAAAAATGCCCAAAAACAAGAGAAAAAGAAAACAAGGCAAAATGAACATGAAAAATTGATTTTTAGCATATTAGCAGTCAATTGTGATCAAAACATATGCATAGCATGTAGGATAGATGACAACTAGCTAGAAGGCATATCAGATTCATTCAAAGCAGTTATGAGCAGTTTAGATCGAATAAAGTTAAATTGCTCTCAAGCTAGAGGTTTAGTGAAAATGTCCACCAACTGATTTTCTGTGTCCACATGTGTGATATAGATATCCTTCTTAGCAATGTGATCACAGAAAAAATGATGGCGAACCTCTATATGCTTAGCTCTACTATGCAAGATAGGATTATGTGACAAGTTAATTGCACTAGTATTGTCACAATAGATAGGAGAAGCATCAAAATGAATGTTAAAGTCTTGGAGCATTTGCTTCATCTATAGGACCTGGGCACAACAACTCCCGGCTGCAATGTATTCAGCCACGATGGTTTATAATGCCATTGTGCTCTGTTTATTGGAGAACTAAGACACCAAGAATGGTCCTACGAGAAAGCAAGTGCCACTTGTGCACTTTTTATCAATCAAGCACCCTGCATAATCTGCATCACTATAAACAGTAAGAGTAAAGTTCCTTGACTTGGGATACCATAGTCCAAAATTTTGGGTTTTGGCTAAGTACCATAAAATCCTCTTAACAGCTATAAGACGTTATTTCTTAGGGTTTGATTGAAATCGAGCACACAAGCCAACACTAAACATTATATAAGGTCTAGAGGCAGTTAAGTAAAGTAAATTTCCGATCATACCTCTATAGAGCTTCTATCTACCTTCTCGCCTTCTTCATCTTTGTCAAGTTTGGCGGTGTTTGACATGGGTGTGTCCATCGGCTTGGTGTTCTCCATCCCAAAGCGCTTGAGTAACTCGTGAACTTGCCTTGGTTGATGAAGTTTCCATCTTTTGTTTACTTGATTTGAAAGTTGAGGAAGAACATGAGCTCACTCATCATACTCATCTCGAATTCACTCTGCATAAGATCACTAAATTCTTTGCAAAGACCAAGATTAGTTCCGCCAAAAATGATATCATCAACATATATTTGTATGATAAGAAAATTGTTAGAAGTGTGTTTTAGAAATAAGGTAGAATCCACTTTGCCCATGATAAACCCATGATCTAACAAAAAGTTATTTAATTTCTCATACCAAGCTCGAGGTGTTTGTTTGAGTCCATAAAGAGCTTTTTGCAACAAATAAACATGGTTAGGTGAACTATCATGCATGTTCAAAGCCCGGGGGTTGTGCAACATACACTTCCTCCTCGATTGTACCATTCAAAAATGCACTTTTAACATCCATTTGATAAAGAAGAAAGTTTTTATAACTAGCAAAGGCAAGCAACATACGAATGGACTCAAGTCTAGCTACAGGTGCATATGTTTCATCAAAATCTATATCTTCCTGTTGATTGTAGCCTTGAGCCACTAACCTTGCTTTGTTCCTTACCACTTTGCCGCTTTCATCAAGCTTGTTGCGGTACACCCATTTGGTGCCAATGATCTTTCTATCACTTGGTCTTGGCACTAGGGTCCATATTTTGTTCTTTTAAAATTGCTCCAAGTCTTTTTGCATAGCTAGGATCCATTCATCATCCCCAATAGCTTCCTTGAAGTTCTTAGGCTCAAGTTGTGAGATAAGGCGATGTTGGCTTGTTCTTTGTTGAATGCAGCTCGCGTCTTCACTCTTTCAAATGGATCACCTAAAATCAGCTCCTTTGGATGATTCTTTGCAAACTGGGGGGTTGGATCCTTCTTCTCTTCATCTTTCTCTTCTTCTTGAGTGATCACCTCTTTTTTCTTTTGGGTGATGTTGAGCTCTTTTAGAATAGGAATTACTTCACCTGCAACATCATCATTTGGAACAATATTTTTGATAATAGACGGGTTAGTCTCAATAAACTTAACATATATGGATTCTTCTACTTTAGCAAGTTCAACATTAAATACTCTATAAGCCTTGCTAGTAGTGCTATAGCCAAGAAAGAAAGCCATGTAAGATTTTGGATCAAACTTGTCAAAGGAATCTTTCAAGTTCAAAATAAAACAAGGACATCCGAAAATATGGAAATACTCGATAGAAGGCTTCCTACCACGCCATAGCTCATAGGGGGTTTTCTTCAAAGAAAGATGTGTAAAAATCTGATTTTGCACATTTCATGAGGTACCGACAACTTCAGCCCAAAACTTCTTTGGAGTATCATACTCTAGAAGTATGGTCCTAGCCATCTCCTGTAAAGACTTATTCTTCCTCTCTACAATCCCATTTTGTTGAGGTGTTCGAGGTGAAGAGAAGTTATGTGCATAACCAGATTCTTGACAAAAAATGTTCAAAAAGATCATTTTCAAATTCTCTCCCATGATCACTACGGATGGAAATGATGCGGCAAGAGCCTTCATTCTCAACTCGTTTACAAAATCTCGAGAAAACATCAAGTGTGTCACTCTTAGAAACGAGAAAGAGGGTCCAAGTATATCTAGAGAAATCATCGACAATAACAAGGCAATATTTGGAACCACAAAGTGATTGAGTTCCCATTGGTCCAAATAGATCAATGTGAAGAAGCTCAAGAGATCTCTTGGTACTAAGGACTCATTTGGATTTGAAGGAGGATTTGATTTTCTTTCCTTGGGTACAAGGTTGGCATTCCTCATCCTTTTCAAAATCCAATTTGAGAAGTCCCTTGACCAAGTCTTTTTTTCTCAACTTCCTCAACTGATGCATATTTACATGACCAAGCCAATGATGCCAAAGAGAAATTTCATTCGAGTTGACTACTAGGCATCTAGCAACAACATGCTTCATAGAGTCAAGAACAATAATATAAATATTACCACTTCTAGTTCCCTTATATATAACTTGGTAGGTGAGGGATTCTAGAATCAAGCATTCAAATGAAGTAAATAACACAAGGTAACCATTGTCACATAATTGACTAACACTAATTAAATTGTGATGTAGGCCATCCACAAAGAGAACATTCTTGATACACAAGGATTCACCTACATCACCCTCACCTTTGACTTTACATTTTTTATTGTCCCCAAAGGTGACCGAACCTCCTTTCTTTTTGGTGAAATTGTTGAAATGGCTTATATCACCTGTCATATGCTTAGTGCAGCCACTATCAACAATCAATCTTCCTTTTTCCTGCAAGAAAGGAGAATGTCATTTTCAACTCAAACTTTGGGATCCGGAGTTAGTTTGGGGACCCATTTCATCTTTGGGTTGGTCCCCTTAGGCTTGTAAGGATAATAAGTAGAATAATGATCATCACACTTGCAATAAGAACAAACCATAGGATTCTTAGTGCCGGAAAACTCTCCTATAAAGAAAGAGGTCTCCTTGCTCTTTTTCTTACCTTTGGCTTTGTCTTGCCCTTTGGAGCTCCCCCTACGAATCCCAAACCACTAGTACTACTTTGTTTGGTAGAATTGTCAAGGATTTCATTTAGAGAGTTTTCCCTTTGAGGAATTTCTGTAGAGATGCTCTTAATCTATGATTGTCATCGTTAAAAGAAATGATAGTAGAAGACAAACTAGCAATATCATCTCTAGCATGAACAAAGTCGGCCTCAAGACAGAGGGCTTTAGTTAAATAAGAATCTTTCTAAAGAGAAATAGAAGCAACATCATTACTAGACAAAATAGATCTAGAAGATAAATCATTAACTTGACCAAGAAACCTAGCATTTTCATATTTAAGCACTTGAATTTCCTTAAGATAAACATCTCTCATATCCCTACAAGCATCAATAAGAAGTTTAAATTCAGCATTTTCAGTTTTAAGAGTTTCAAGCTCCATTAGGCATTTTTTGTTTTCTTCTTTAAGAGTTTCAATGTTCTTAAGGTAGACACCAATCTCCACTTCAACTCCATTGTATTGGAGCTCAAGATCAAGATATTTCCCTTGCAAGTTATCAATGCTCTCAAGATGAGTTTTCTCATTAAGCTCAAGAATTTCAAGTTTAGTATACAAATCATCAAAATAATTTTTCCTAACCATTTTCTTTTAGATTTACACTTAGCAAAAGATGAACGGGTAGAGGCAAGCATGTCAATAATAGCTTCTTTAGATAACTCATGCAAACTTACCTCGCTTATCTCACCAATTTCTTCACTAGTAGAGGCCATGAGTGCAAGGTGGCACTCTCCATCTTCTTTGGAGCTTGAGCTACTTGAGGATGAAGCTTCCCAAACTGCATGAGATGCATTTTTGTGTCTCTTCTCCTTCTTGTCCTTCCTCTTGTACTTGCTCTCCTTGTACTCCTCTTCCTTCGTTGCGCTGCCCTTGTGGTGTGACTTTCTTGACTTGGGACATTCACTCTTATAGTGCCCCTTTTGTCCACACTTGTAGCATCTAGGAGTAGAGGAGGAGGCTTGCTTTCCCTTGAAGTGTTTGCCCTTGATGTAGTTGGCTTCATGCTTACTTGGGCCATCATCTTCACTAGAGGAGGAAGGAGAAGTCTGGCAAGCAATTTGTTGATGTTGAAGGATGACTTCTCCACTTGTGCTTTGAAAGCACTATCGTTGATCTTCTTGCTTGGCTTTTTCTTCTTGCTTTTCAAGCCTTGGCTCATGAGCTTGGAGGTTGCCAATGAGCTCTTCGGTTGGGATGTTACTAAGGCTCCTCACTTCTTCAATGGAGGTGACATTTGACTCCCATTTCTTTGGTAGAGTACTCAAAATCTTGGAGTTTATTACACCTCTATCCAAGGTGCTGCCCAATGCAGTCAGCTGACTGATGATAACATTGAGTCTTGAGTACATCTCCATAATCCCTTCTTTCTTTCCCATCTTGAAGTTCCCTAGAAAGTCGTTCAACATATAGATCTTAGCCTCCTTGACTTGTTTTGTGCCTCATAAGTGATGCACAATTTGTCCCAAATCTCATAGGTTGTGTCCCAAGATGAGATTTGGTTGAACTCCGTTGGGGTGGGCTGCGTAGAGGATGCTTATGGCTTTGGCATTGAGTTGGCCTTCTTTGAGTGCAGCTTCACTCTATGTTGCAATAGCTCCAGTTGGCTCTTTGTATGATGTGACCATCACCTTCCACATGTCAAAGTTCATACCTTGAATGTAGAATGGCATGCGCCTATTCCAATAGAGGAAGTTGGTGCCATCAAAAATCGGAGGACGCATGGAGAAACCTCCCTCTAGGTTGAGATAACCAAGTAAGTTGTCGTTCATCTTCTCGTCTCATGGGAGATTGTTGGAGAAGATACTTAGCTCTGATACCACTTGTTGGATCTAGGGCTCTAGAGAGGGGTGAATAGAGCTTCAAAAATTCTCACAAGATAGATTAGACCTTCAAATTATATCAATCAAAACTAATAGTTTAAGTGCAATTTGAAGTCCTAACTAACAAGCATAGCAAGGATGAGAGGAATTGAAAGCAAGCACTTGACAAGGTCGTTTAAAGTGGTTCCACTCTCAAAACTAGGAGAGAGTCAGTCCACTACCTAGAGAGGTCAACCTCTAGGACTTTGCAAGTGTTTTTCTCTATATATTCACCAATAAGAGTTACAACACAAGACCACCAAAGGACTTACCCATCCAAACAGAGTCTTCCACCTTACCAAGGACTTACCCACTTTGTCAAGAGTCTTCAGCCTTCTTCCAAGGTCTTACCTACTCTTGCACAAGTCTTCAGCCTTCAACGGTTTACCCACTCTTCTTTGATCTTCAGCCTTTGCCTTCTCCTTCACCTGGAGAAGATCTCCACCTCTTCTTCAACCTTGAAGAAGAACAGCAACAACTCCACCTTCACTCAGAGTAGCTTGCTTCACCTTTGCTTCATGGAGGAAAGGGGTAGGGAAGATGGAATGGAATGAGAGCTTTACAAGCACAAGGAAGTAGCTCTCGTACAACTGGCCTATCTCACTCATAATCACAAAATGAAGTGTAAACTAGAGAGAGAAAGGGGCTGAAGGAGTTGGAACACACTCAACTATAGCAAAGACTTAGAATAGCATGAATGAGCAAACTTGGAATGAACTCCAAGGGATCCTATTTATAGATGGGGGTGTTCCCTTGAGTGTGGGATCACTTACGGTCGAAATATAGTCATTTTCCAAGATGCAACGAACCTATTTTCGCCCAAAACAACTCACCAACGATTATAATCATTTTTTATGCATTTTTCGTACAGTACATTCAGTCAAGTTTGAATAAAGGTAACTCGACCGATCCACTGAATGACAAAGCCAATTTTCAAACTATCGGTCGAGTCTGTTCTGGGAAAATCGATCGATGAGCTAAAATTAGTTTTGTTCAGTGAGTCGGCCCGTCGAATTCTATGAGTGTACAACTCGACCGATCGGTCATCTTTAGAAAATCCATCATAGGATCGGTCGAGTTTCCAACTCGACCGATATACAGCCTGTGACAATTTTCTAATTTGACATTTGAGTGATTAAACCTTGGAATTAAGTGTCCCTGATTTTTTCTCATATTAGTTACAAGTCATGTCATCAATACAAGTGATTACGAAAATCATCTAAGGTCATTTGAAGTGATTTCCCAAAATGCACACTTGCATTGCATTTGACTTGAACTTGAACAAGCTAGGGCTTGTATAATTTAATCATTTTCATGTACCTAAAGCTTGAAATCAATCTTGAACAAACATATTAGATCTTAGGAACGGAATGGAAGTCATTATCAAAATATGGGCAATGTATAACTCTCAAGTCAACACCCTTGGCTTCTCCGCTTCTGCCAACCTGGTTTCAGATACACTAACCAGGGGACTTCGCTTGTTGCGTCACATTCATCCTCTTCAGGGGTGGTGGATTATGGTGCCTCTCAGCATATGACAGATATACGATCTATGCTCATGTCTTCTGACTCTTATATCCCACATTCTTTGGTAACCCTTGTTGATGGATCTATTAGGCAAGTACAGGCTTGTGGAACTATACAAGCATCCTCTGATTTGACTCTACAGTCAGTACATTATGTACCAGACTTTCCTTTCAATTTAATGTATGTTGCTAAATTGGTCAACTCCTTGAAATGCTTAGTAATCCTTCAAGACTCATTTTTTGTGTTACAAGATCCCAGGAGTTGGAAGACGATAGGTAGGGGATCTAGGAAAGGTGATCTCTACTTCTACAAAGGTGGTCGGCCAGCTCGTCAATCCATCTATCACATCTACCTCCTTCAATTGCTCTCCCTTACAATGACATTGTCACTATGGGAATCCGTCTTTGCAGAGTCTTCAAAAGCTTGTTCCAAGCTTAACATCCGTTAAGACCTTAGAGTGTCCATCGTGTCAACTAGGCAAACATCATTGCATTTCATTTCTAAGTCATGTTGTTAAATGCTCAAAGCGTCCTTTTAATATAATCCATAGTGATGTTTGGGGTTGTGTTAAAGAGCCAAGTTATAATGGCTTTCGTTATTTTCTTTCTTTCATCAATGACTTCTCTCGCATGACGTGGGTGTACTTACAAGATGAAGTCGTGTCTATCATCCAAACTTTTTATCAATTAATAAAAGTTCAGTTTGATGCCCATATCAAGATTCTTCAGATGGGCAACGCTTTAGAATATGTTCAGATGGTTGTCTCCAATTTTTGTAACTTTGTTGGCACGGTACATCAAACGACATGTCCTCACACACCTCAATAGAATGGGGTTGCGAAACCTAAAAATTCTCATCTTCTTGATATAACACAATATCCTATTTCAGATGTTTGTGCCGAAGAAATATTGGTCTAATGCCCTTCTCACTACTTGTTTTTTGATTAATCATCAACCGTCTTCTATCTTACAGGGGGCCACCCCTTTTCTGTGTTACGACCAGTTGAGCAAACTTTTCATGTTCCCCTTCGTGTCTTTGGTTGCACTGCATTTGTTCATGTGTTTGATTCATGTGCTAACAAGTTGTCTCCTCGCGTAGTTTGTACCGTCTTTTTGTGATATTCACCCACACAGAATGGATACAAGTGTTATTGCCCTCGTTTTTGTTGTATATTTGTGTCGGTTGACGCTACCTTTCATGAGTCCACTTCATTCTTTGTTGACTCTATCCAGAGTAAGGGGGAGCATATTCCCGTGTGTGACCATATCTTTCAGAGTGAGAGAGCCACTGTTTCATGTGTCGTGTGGTGAGAGTTTTCCTAAAACCACTATACTACCGCCGCCATCTACACCTCCACCTATTTATCATTTTCCACTAGTTTACACTAGGCGAGCAAGGCAGCATCCAAAGGATGTAGCGGCATCACCATCGTCTAATACTTATCGGGTACCTGTTCCTAATGAGAGTTCTCTCTATGCTTATGTTTCAAATTTACACCTTCCTACTGCAGCTCTTCAAGGTGTTCGATCTTGCACTATATGCCATCCACTCTCCAATGTATGTTGCTTGTCTTATCTATCACCAGCAGCCCGCATGATTTGCTCTCCAGTTTGATTCGACAGTTGTTACCCGTTCTTACACAGAGGCCGCCAAACATGATGGGTGGAAAGAGGCTATGGATAGTGAGAATTCCACGTAGGACTTGGTGGATCTTCCGTCCGGTAAGTCTGTTACAGGTTGTCATTGGGTCTATAATATTAAACAAAAATCGGATGGCTCTATTGATCACTTGAAGGCCCGATTGGTGGAAAAGGGGTATACTCAGACACATGGCGTGGATTTCTTTGAGACCTTCTCACCAGTTGCTCGACTCAATTCTGTGTGGATCCTTATTTCTGTTGCTACTCATTAAGTTTGGCCTTTGCTTCAACTGGATGTTAAGAATGTGTTTCTTCATGGTGATCTTCTTGAAGAAGTTTATATTGAGCAACCTTTTGGGTATGTTGCTCAGGGGGAGTGTCAAAAGGTGTGCAAGTTCAATAAATTCTTATATGGGTTGAAATAATCTCCGTGAGCATGGTTTGACAAATTTAGTGCTTCTCTTCTATAGTTTGGGTTCAAACCAGTGAATTAAAAAATGGCCAGGCGGGCCGCTTAAGCGGCCACTTAAGCGGTCATGACCCTCATCCACCTAATTTAGCCCCTAAGAGCCCTCTTAATCGTTTTGAACATAATCGCCCGCTTTTTTTCCGCCTCACCCGCTTTTTCCCGCTTTTGTTTAAAAAGCCTAATGTAAGCATCTAACATTAATTAATTACATAGTCCAAGTAGTGTTGACTATAATATATGAAACTTGTATACATTAAATGTTCTATGATATAGCTAGTCCTAATTTAGAATGCATACTTTGTGTGTAAGCTATAATAATTGGGTATTGTTGTAATGCATCTAAGTAAATATCCTATTGCTCTATTATACTGGTAATGCATGATTAGTTTTACTGATTTCCTTGCTGCTTTCAGTGATTAATGATTGGTACTACTAGTTAGTATTACATTAGTGATTACTTTAATTCAACAATTCATAGTTTGTTATTTAAAATTACTGATCTGCTTGCTGATTTTAGTGATTAGAGATACTAATTAATAGTAAGTATTGATGAATACTTAGTTAATTACTGATTTGCTGATTAGATATTTATAGACGTTCCTTATAAATATATTTTTTATATACACATATATGTAATTTTGTATAAAAATATATAAAATTTAGACACCCGCTTTTTCAAAAATTGCCCGCTTAATTGCCCACCTACCGCTTAATCGGTTACAGGGTGCTGTCCGCACACCTCCCGCTTCCCGCTTTCTGATACACTGGTTCAAACGGTCCTCTACTGATCATTCCTTATTTGTGTATAAAGGCATTATCATTCTAACAGTCCATGTAGATGATATTGTCATTAAAGGTGACGGTTCTTCTAGCATTTCTCGTCTCAAGGAGTGGTAACAAACACAATTTCAGACAAAAGATTTGGGTACTCTTCAATATTTTCTTGGAACAGAAGTTCTACAATCCAAGGACATAAATCTCTCTCAGAGAAAGTATGTTTTGGACCTTACAGAGACAGGCATGACACAATGCAAGCCAATCTCTACACCTATGGACTATCATGTCAAGGCATCTATTTCTAATGATACTGAATTTTCTGATACGACAAAACATAGAAAGGTTATGGGAAAACTGATTTATTTGACAGTTAGGCAACCTGGCATTCCATATGTTGTGGGAGTTGTTAGCCAGTTTATGAGTGCGCCAAAATTGTCACATTGGAGGGCAGTTACCCAGATTCTACGATACTCAAAGGATCGCCAGGAAAGGGTCTTACCCAATGTTTTAAAAAGTGTTATGTGTTATGCATGCGGAGAGGTAACCTTATAGAGTATATGCAGTATGCGGGAGTATACGCGGAAGTATATGTGGTTTTGGGTTTTTTTAATAATTTAATTATTATATATAAATTAATTACACAATTGTATATTTGATTTGTACAATTACATATTTGGACCCTAAAATTTGAGAGAGATTTAAATATAAAGTTTCAATGAAAAGTAAAGCATCATTTAAAAAGCATTCACAATTATTTAAGCATAAACTTCAATGAATCATGCACGAAATAGTTTAACACAAGTACATAGCAACGAAGACTAATAAAATCGTCCAAAAATATGCCTACAAGTCCTAGAGATCCAAAACATCAAACATTAAATGAGCATGTGACTCATGTACAAAACATCAACAAAATAGTACATCAAGAGAATGTTATCAATAAACTATAATCTAGTTTGGGACGAGATAAAAAGTGTCTATCGAAAAAGCGTCAACTAGGCCTTATAAGAGGCTAAGTATATGCAGGTCGCTTATGTGGCCCGTGCGGCCTTTTTTTGAAACACTAGTCTTACCTATCTCACCGGGAAAAATCCTACACATACCCCTTTGAAGCTCACTAGTTACACTTCTGCAGATTGGGCAAGTGATGTTGGAGACAGGTGGTCTACCTCTGGCTACTGTGTGTTCCTTGGGTCACATTTGGTAACTTTGAGGAGCAAGAAGCAAAATGTGGTAGCACGATCCAGCACAGAGGCTGAGTATCGAGCAATGGCATACGCTTGTTGTGAATTACAGTGGGTCATGTCTATTCTATCTGAAATGGGAGTGTTTGTTGAGGCACCTATCTCTTTTATGTGTGACAATCAAGCATTCATTGTGTTTCATGAGCGTACTAAGCATATTGAAGTGGACTGTCATTTTGTTTGTGATTTAGTGCTCTCCAAGAAGATTCAGACTCCTCATGTTTGCACTGGACAACAAGTGACAGACATCTTCACCAAGCCACTCATATCGTCAGTTTTTCATTATATAAATTCCAAGTTGGGTATGCATGATATGTATACTCCAGCTTGAGGGGGAGCGTTAGAAATAACTTCTTATTTTTTGTACTTCTTATTGACCTAGGGGTTATACATTGTCCATATTTTGATAATGACTTAACCAGTCCATTCATATGTATCTAATATGTCTATTCAAGATTGATTTCAGGTGTTAGGTACATGAAAAGCATCACAAGCCCTAATTTGCTATAGTTCAAGTCAAAAGCTATACAAGTGTGTATTTTAGGAAATCCATGTAAATGACCTTAGAAGCAGTGTTTTAAAAAGCGGCCCAGGCGGCCGCTTAAGCGGCCGCTCAGGCGGATGGGACCCTTGGCCGCTCCAAATAGGCCTTAGGCGGCTGGTCAGGCGGTTTTGCATTAAGCGGCCGCTTCATGCCCGCTCAGCCCGCTCAAGCGCCCGCCTGGACACTGATTCTGAGCGCCCGCCTGAGTCCGCTTAAGTGAAAAGCAGGACCTAGACTCATTTCCTAGGCCCAAAAGTGAAATGTAATGATATTTTCATTATGTAATATTACACAATTGATATTGTATAACATTATTTAACATGTTAATATGATATTATTGTATTAAGTAACTATGTATGTATCTAAATATTGTATAGTAGTTAATCAATGTGTAATACTACACTGATTCTGCTGCTATATACAGTAGTGACAACTATGTACCTATTAAGTCTGATTCTGCTGCTATATACAGTAGTGACAACTATGTACCTATTAAGTCTGTTATAGTAAGTAATACTAACATAAAACTTACCATGTATATGTAATATAAAACTATGTGATTGTCACAACTCAGTAATATTGTACTGCTGTATAGTACTAATTACTAACTATAGAACATTAATCTAAGAAACAACCAGTGTATAAATGTAATACAAAATCAATGCATATTTCTGTGTAAGTATAGTACTATTATATTACACTAAGTACTAACTACTAAGTGCATTGTATCATGCCTTGATACTAGTATACGACTATATGTGATAAATTTATCTATACTAGTAGGGTTTGGTTAATGCTTCATCTATACAAGTATTTATTTTCTTGATCTTCTTCATGTATTTTTACTTGAGTTGTATTTATTTAATGGCAATTTGTCATAATGTCATCCATTATTTTATAGTTATGACTTGTGTAATAATTCATACACTGTTTGGGTGTTTCATTATGTTGTATAATGTGTTTTACATAAGTAAAATGTCTAACTACAATATGTGATTTATATAGACTTATGTGTAATTTTATGAAAAATTGTATGAAAAATTAGAAACCCGCCTTACCAAAAAGTGCCCGCCTGAGCGGCCGCCTGCCGCTCAAGCGCCCAGCAGTTGGCATCCGCACGCCTCCCGCTTCCCGCTTTATAAAACATTGCTTAGAAGATTTTTGTAATCACTTGTATTGATGATATCACTTGTAACTAAGATGAGAAAATTGATTGGGACACTTAAAACCAAGTTTTAATCACTTTTGATGCACTTTAGAAAATTGATCACAGGAAGTCAATCGGCCGAGTTACAATCTCGACCGATCCACTGGATCAAGTCTCTTAAGAGTGCATCGGTCGAGTTTTGCACTCACAGAACTCGATCAATGGGGTTACTGACCAAACACAACTTTCATTGATCGGTCGAGTTTCCCCAAGACAAACTCGACCAATAGTTTGAAATTTGGGTTTGTCTGTTACCCTATCGATCGAGTTACCTTTATTGAAACTCGACCGATTGCACTGTACGGAAATTGTAGAAAAAGTGATTGTGACCGTTGGTGGCTTATTTGATCGAAACAAGAGTCATTGCCTTGGGCAAAAAGGCTATATTTCGGCCCTAAGTGTCCCCCAACTCAAAGGGGCACCCCCAGCTATAAATAGGATCACTTGGACTTCATTCCAAGGTTGCTCATTCACTACATGCTTGGTCCTAGCTTAGTTGAGAGTGTTCCAACCCTTTGAGTCACTTTCTCTCTCTACCTTCAAGTCAAATCCGTGAGTATGAGTGAGATAGGTTCTGTTGTAAGAGAGCTACCTCTTGTATCCATGTAAAGCTCTCCACCTCTATCTTCCTACCCCCTTTCCTTATTGAAGAAAAGGCTTGAAGATCTTCTCCGAGTGAAGGAGAAGGAGTTGATGTTCTTCAAGGTTGAAGAAAGCATGGTGTTCCAGATCTCCGAGTGAAGGAGATAGGCAAGGCGGACGTTCAAGAAGGATAGGTAATTTCTTGAAGGCCAAACACTTGAAGGAGTGGGTAAGTCCTTGTTGAAGGCTGAAGACTCCATGGTTCAAGTGGGTAAGTTCCTTCGGTAGGTTGAAGATCCTTGCTTGAGGTATTAAGTCCTTGGATGAATGTGGTTGTTGTCTTGTAATCTTATCAATGAATATAATAGCATCAAGATTTCAAAGTCCTAGAGCCTAACCGCCTCTAGGTAGTACACTGACTCACTTCTAGTTTGAAGTGTGGAACCACTCTAAACCACTTTGTCCAAGTGTATGTTCTTCCTTATCTCCCACCCTTGATATGCATGCTAGTTAGGACTTCAAATTGGCTGTATGATTTAAGTTTCTGCACTTAATCTAATTTGGTGGTCTAATTCGTTTTGTGAGATTTGTGAAGCTCTATTCACCCCCCCCCCTCTAGAGCCCTTGATCCAACACTTCTTTCTTATTCTATTTATCTGTTGGGTCTAGTATGTAAATATTCCTTCTCTATATAATAAAGGGAAACCCGTCACAGCCGGGTATCATGTTGGCCCAATACCATTTCACACATCTCAAATCGAGACAAGCAAGCATATGCTTGATCCATGGTTCGAAGCGTCATGTCGACAAGAATGAGATGATGAATCACAACACTTTGAGGATGGAGTCCATCTAAGAAGTGTCTAGTGATGAGGGTGGTCTCTACTTGGTGATGTCAGCAGATGTCATGGGTGAGAAGAAATTAGCTGATTGGTGAGCGCCTTCATTGAGTTAAAATATTTGGACAATGGACGATCGCCCTACTTAGAGAAGATCATGTCCATCGCGTTGTAAAGCTGAGTTGTCCTTCAGTGTAAAATTGTTTCATTTCATCCCATATATGCATGCCGTTACGATGCCACATATAGTTCACGATATTGGGCTTCATACAGTTTCAGAGCCAGGATAGGACCTAGTTGTTTGCCATGACCTAGGTGTCATTGGGGTTGTGATGTGACTAAAAAGGTTTCGATTGCATTCACCAAAGCAAGAAATTGTCCCCGTTTTATTTTATGGCAGAGACATTAGGCATATCATTATAGATGATAGTTTGTGGAACCAGAGTTTTACCGTTAGCCATTATAAAAAAGTAATACAGGAATAAAAACACATTACAAGAAAAGATGGGGATAGCACTAACAATAGTAGATACTCGGTAGGAAAATAGAAAAAGAGAGGGCACTACTAGAATGTATGGTATGGTAGGAGAAAAGATCACAGGAAAGATGTGTTGTGATATAAGAAGATGAAATCCCCTAATTATAATTATGGGCCGCTCAATCATGTGGTTTAGGGGAACAACATGAAGAGGAATGAAGTAATAAGAAGTTCGGTGCCTCTAGTTTTTAATTGTTGTATAGAACTAGCACAGGGTCATTTCCTTTTTTTCATCTTTTTTTGTATCACGCAGAAACTAGAAGAAATGAGGAATGGAGTGAAGAAGAGAAGATGGATTTTAGTCCATGGATGGCGATGAAGACCTTGTGGTGTTGTTGCAGCTACTCATGGATGTCGACAGCGTTGTGGCTGCCTGATACCAGTGTCTGTCGGAGACAACTACCCTTATGTCAGCCAGTTGTTGGTTGTTGCCTGGTCTAGGGTAGAAATTATTGGCTTAGAGGAGGGAGATTAGTTTTAGATATAACGTCTCTCCGATACCATTTGGAAAGTAAAAATGCATTTGAAATGATTACTAACGAGATACAGAGTCTCCTATATATAGGAGCAGATGGATACATGGGCACTTAAGTGGATAAATGGATCCTCACTTAAGTGTACTAATACAAGATATAAATACAATGAACCTAATCCCAAATAACCACTTATACTACCACTAAAAAAATGCAATAACCAAATGTCCTTATCCACCAACAAAACATAACATCAAGATATGTCATTAACTAGCGATCATTATTAGAATTCAAGAGTTTCTTAAGGAATATATATAAATGTAATATTAAATTTAAATTTGTACTTAGACTTTGACTTGATGAAATAATCATCTAATACAAAATGAACAGATTTAGATTGAACTTGGGTTTTATTTTGAAGGGGTGTGTCACAGTTACATCTGTTGTTCTTTCCTCCTGGTTACCCCTACAGACTTTCCCATCATTGCCTTCTGTAGTGAAGACTTGATGATCTGAGGATTGTCTTTAATTAAATCTGCAGTGGAAAGTAGCTATCATAGGCTATTTCCATCTCGCCTCCAGAAGCATAGTCGGCGATTAGGAAGCACAATCCTCCATCCTGATCACCACAATCCTTATCTGCTATGTCATCACCTGGTACACCTTTGTCTGTTCTGACATGTCGTCCGTTGGCATGACCACCAGAATTCGTCCCTACATGGCCCAAGTAACCACCATTATATCCTAGAGCATCGTGGAACCCTCTCCTCATCACTGTCGCTATTAGCTAATAAGGATTTGCATGTGCATGTTGTTAGAGTGTCTATTTACTCAAATGTTTTAGTCTTTTACTTAAGTTATGTTTAGTCTTCTTTGTAACAAGGTCCCAATTGTCTATTGGCCCATTAGGGTTTGTCTACGCGTCTGTATGCTTCCCCCTTATCCTATTTATAGGAAAGGGTGGCTGCCTCCTATCTATTAAGCAATAAGAAAAACCTACACATTTGGGGTTTTCCCCCACTAAATATTGTCTTCCACACATGTCAAGTGTGTTTACTAGTTTAAGAAAACATTAAGTTTAATAAAAATCGTTGTCACTACTTCCTACATGTAGATGCCAAATTCACATGGAAAAGCAAGAGGTGAACTCAACTTTGGCACCTTATCTGCCAAATAGACATATGTTTTTCCTTCAACTAGCCTAGAGCCAACACACAGCCTCTTCCCTCCCTCAAAACAAATGATATATTGCTGAAAATCCATTATGAACTCAGAGGAAGTTCATTTCTTAAGTCCAAATTGATCAAATGCAATGCTCAAACCATTCTACTACCCTACAACTAGCAATAACAGTTTTTGAGAGGAAAACAATACTTGATTTATCTCCATGCCTCAAGCACCTACTATTAGTTTTACTACCGCAACAACTTTATAGATTCAGAACAACTTAAGACACAATACTCAGTTCAACAAAATACAATATCTACTTTGATTTGTGGCTTAACTTCAAATTGTAGTCTCACACAAGATGCTTGGCTTCTCAAAAGAATGGATGCCTTACTCCAAGCCTCCATCCTTGATTGTTATTCTAAAATGACTAGCTATCAACCACATAAACAACTTACGAAAAGACACAATGTTGGGGATGAAGGTGATGAGAGACCGAACAACAAGGTCAAATGAGCTTGTTGCTCAGATGCAAGAGTGTAAGATTGTATGATCCAACCAAATATGTACAATGAGTAACTAAGAAGAACATAAAGCAAGCAACCAGAAAACCAGATTTACACTGGTTCAACAAATTGCCAATGGGGGAGGTTAGATCCACTGGCGGAGATGATATTATTGATAGAAATAAGTATAGACATGTAATTAGAGAAGAGAGACGTAATATCCAATCTTTTTTGCATCCAAAAGTGAGCTGTAGAAGAGGATTGTAGATAAGAGAGGAGCTCTAGGAGGCTTGAAACCCTAAGAAAAATCCTAAGTCTCTCCTTGGCTTTAGGTATTCATAGTAGGACATCTCTTTGTTTCTTTTCATGTTTTTAACAAGGCTAAGGGTCTATTTATAAGAACAAGAATCATGACCCACGTGATAATGTGATTGGAAGTCATCCACAGTCACGATACAGTCGTCCGAACCATATACCCATTGAGAAGTCGTGAACCAGGATCCAACTTGTATTCTCAACCTCGATACCCAAAATTTTCTCAATATGTTTTGATTAAAAATTTGTATCCATTAGCTACCACATTTTATAGCATTTCAAACCCAAATTTGGACCCAGATCTGACCTAGTTCATTAATTCAGTTATTTGGCTCGGTCTAATTCGACTCGTGTGTACTAGTTTTACACTTTCAAAAGTTTCATAATTTTCTCTATCTAATGAACTATTTTATATAAAAAAGAAGTATTTCTTAAATATTGGGCATTTTATCTTGACTTAAATTGTAACATGGATTTCAAAGCGAAACTGATCAGGCCTAAGATTTTGACAGCCCTGCGTATTAAGTCAAGGATCTTATATTCATTGGGATTGCATGTCGATTTACGATCCATCTAGACCGTATGTGTTCTGTTGTGAACTGTAATTGTTCTTGATGTTGTTGGCGCCCAAATACAGTCCATTAGGACTGTAAACAGACGATTGGTTGAGTGTAATTCCTCCTAGCGACGCCATCATGAACTACAAAGATGGCAAGGTCCGGTCGCTCGGATCATCAACGAAGCTTTTCTTGGGAGTTTATGACACTCTCAACAAACTCCATCTTATCGTCAACTCAAAAATGAAAGTAGAAGTAGAAAATATCTAGCCTTCTCCAATATCAAAAACTGAAATATGCATCATCATCTCCTCCGCATTTCCAACATGGGCAAACCCTGGTAGAACGAAGAGCTAATTTTTAACAAAAGATCAAGCTTAGCTAACGGGTCAATCTTCATCGTCATGTTGGTTGGATTCTAAGACGTACCAATCTTCTTTATTTGAATTTTGCCTTTAGTTGTGACTTCTGTAATGAAGTACTACTTCATGCCAATGTGCTCCATTCTCTCATGGAACAATTGTTCTTTGCTGAGATGTATGGCACTTTGACTGTAGCTAAGAGTCATGATTTGTTCTTTATCCATACCAAATTGCTCCATCAAACCCTGAGCTGTAAAGCCTCCTCTAAAGGTGTACTTGTTGCCATGTACTCTGCTTTAGTAGTATGTATAGATCAATAGTATTTTGAAATCAGCTTTTTAATTAATAGCTTTTTATCCCACGTGAGCATGTAACTGATGAGAGAATTCTTCATTGAGGTAGCATGCATAATCTAAGGCCATATACCCTATCATGGTGACATGAACTCCACAAAAGACGAAGCAATATTTGAGGTGCCCTTCGAATACCTCATAACCCCCTCAATTTCTTGCCATTTGCCAATGTGTCTTTCTAGGAGAGCCATGTAATGACTAACCACACTAACTGCATAAGTGAGACAGGTCTAATGAATACTATGGCATACATGATGCTACCAATGGCACCCGAGTAAGGTACACGTGCCATCTCATTCTCTTCTTCATCGGACTATGGAGATTGAAATGTTGATAATCGTATATGAGTGGCCAATGGATTTGAAAGAGGATTCAATCTAATATGTGGAACCTATAAAGAACCTTTTGGATATACTTCTTGTGTGTTAGGATAAGCCTTCTATCTCCTCAGTCTCTATGAATCTCCACGCCAAGAATCTTCTTAGCCTCACCTAGGGCTTTCATCTGGAACTCTCCACCTAGAAGAGATTCACTTTGGCAATCTCAAATGTGTATCTAGAAGCAATTAGTAAATTATTCACATATGCCAATTGGTAAACATAGATAATGTCATCCAACCCTTCGTAGTAGACAAGCATTGTAGATACAACTGGAAAATTAATTGGTATCTTGAAAGAGTAAAATCTCATGTACCGTTTCCAAGGAGATTGCTTTGTCCAATAGAGAGAACTCTTAAGCAAGCACACATGGTTCTCTTTGTCTTTGAAACTCTCTGGTCATTGCATTATTAAACCACAATCTAAACCATCACTACACACACGATAGTGAGGTAATAAAACCAAAGAATGGGGGTTTTAAGTTCTAAATGTTAGACATGCTAAACAACACAATTCAATCTAGCTTAGTTGAGCCTACCACAATGATTACTTCTACAATTCAAGAATGAACATAATATTGTTAGAAAAGGCATGATGCATGCTTCTTAATGAGAGATTGGATAGATGTTCCTGAGTTGAAGCTATATCAAACTTCTGTTATTTGGTGAATCGATCTCCATCACCTTCTATAAACTTCAAGATCTGAAAGAATCTTGGTTTAACAAACCTATTGATTGTTAGAATCTGTGTATATTTGATTGCCCTTCGTATGCTCATTAAGATACTGGCAAATTAGTACCTATAGCTATTAAATGTGTATTCCTTGGTTGTACTTTTGGGGTGAAAGGATATCATCTCATGTGCAAGGATCCTACTTCACCACATTTCTTGGTAGAGAGCAACGTTACTTTCAATGAATCTACCAAGGTCTCTACTTTGCAAGAAAAATATTTTTTGTCCTGAAGGTTCTTAAAGGGTGTTCCACAATAGATGGAGATCAAAGAAAATGACAACTCAAAGGTTGATGAATAGGGTCCCTCTTCTACGCTAGATGATTTTGTGCTACTGAAGACAAAAGGAAGACTCCCGAGAGTTCTTACAGAGTAGTCAAAGGCAAAGGCAAACTGAACGTCAAACCGCACTAAAGCTATGAGTTCAAAGACTCTATGGTGGCTTATGCTCTTTCTAACGCCATGGATATTAGTAACGAGCCCACCAATATCCATGAAACAATCACGAGTCCAGATGATCTGTAGTGGATTGTTATAGTGAAGCAATGAGATATCTTTAAAAGAATCAAACTTGGAAGTTGATGGTACCTCACTACCTCTCAAAGGCACAAAAGTAGTGGGCTGCAAGTGGGTCTACAAGAAGAAAGAAGGTAAAAGACACAAGGCATGCCTTGTTGCAAAAGGCCATTGTAAAATGTAAGGTATCAACTACAATGAAGTCTTTTCACCAGTCGTTAAACACAGTTCAACACGGTGCTTCTCACTTTGGTAACCATTGAAAACCTAGAGTTGTAACAACTTGATGTAATGACAACTATTCTGCATGGTGAACTGTGAGGAAAAATCTATGAAAGGGACAGATCTGATGTAATTCTAGAACTCGCTTTGATACCACTTTTGAGGATGAAGGTGATGAGAGACCCGAACCACAAGGCACAATGATCTTGTTGCAAAGATGCCAAAGCGTTAGATAGAATGAGCCAAGTGGATATGTATCACAAGTAACAATGGAGAATGGCAAGCAAGCAACAAAAAAACATATTTATAGTGGTTCATCTAATTCCCAATATGGGAGCCTACATTGGTGGCAGAGATATTATAGTGATGGAAAGAATTACTAAGGATGATTACAGAACAGGGATAGAAGTACCTAATCCTCGTTACACTCGAAAGCCAACCATGGAGATAGATGATGACTTAAAGAGGAGCTCTAGGAGGCATGAAATCCTAGGAGAAACCTAGGTCCTCTCTTGGCTTAAAGAGGAGCTCTAGGATTTCAGGTGTTTTACTTCTTCCAAAAATAATGATGATATTCATGTATTTACATTCATAGTTTCATATTTGTAAATATATAAAATAACATTATTCCATAATATTTAGGCAAATCACACCTAGCATCACCTAACCTAAACCTGATCGGCCCTAATGTTAATGACCTTGATCTAAATTTAGTCTAATTTGACCTAGTTTCCCTAATTTGGCCTAAATCAGACCTAATTTTGTATAACATGACCTAATATGGTCAAAGCAGACCTATTTTTTCCAAATTAGGCATCTTTTCCCCAACTTAGATCAAATTTACCCAGATTTGACTTAATTTGGGCTAAATCATACCTATTTAAACCATAAAATGACTTAACTTGAACTGATTTGACCAAATCCAGATCTAACTTGTATTAAATTAGCCTTTTAGTGGCTTAATTTAGGACTAAAAGGCCTTAGGCTACCACTTAAGCCATCTCAGGGGCTAGGCGCCCTGTTTAAGGCACCCTGCCCACAACCTAGGGAGCCCAGGCGTGCCAGGCGGGCGCTTTGATAACAATGGGGAAATGTTATAAAACTCATAACACGTGTACATATAGGTGAAATATAACAAATATATGGAGGAAATGTTATAAAAATCTATACATATAGGTAAAATGGACTGAAATTACGTATAGGTAAAATGGACTGAAATTTTATTTTCTTAAAGTCGGCTAGGCGCGAGGCACCCACCCATGAAGCCTCGACACGTTGCCTTAACAAGTAGCTATCTCAAGACAAGAAATTCTCTCTTCCTCCAAGGACACTCTTGGAAAGGAGATGTGGGGCATTATCGCCAAATTCATTCCCACAAGTCGACCATATCTTTTTACAAGTCAATTAACCAAAATGTTTAACTTCTAAGTATTTTAACATGATGGTTTATGATTTCTATGCCTTTTCGAGGTAATGGTGTACGATATCCCAATACCGAAGATGGAGTTTATAGTTTCTCACTGGTAATCCTTTAGATGTTGTCTATTAAGTTGAAACCTTTAATTCATAATTCCTTTATTCTTGCTACTCGTCTTCTGAATCCACCTCACAACTCTCTCTACTTTCGAAGACTCTATTAGAGCTACTTCTTCAACTTCTTGAAGACTGGTACCTTGTCTGGAGGTTGTGAGAAAAATCCTTTTGTAGGGGTTGAGGATATAGAGGAACCCTTAGACAATTCAAATGATACCAAAGAGAAAAACAAATCTATTATTAATTTTAGATGAAGCGTAAAAAGCCAGATTGAATGAATCAAGTAGTTTGTGTTGACAATCATGAGCTACCACATCAAGTGATCCTACAAAGAATACTACGGACCTTATTGTCCCGTATTTATGAATAAGAATTCCTGTGAAATTCAGGCACAAGCCACACAACTAATGGAGTTTTTGCTTCAGGTATCTTACTCACTAATATATGTGTGGATTAGTGCTTCAAAAACATCCAAACAGTTATTAGGCGTGGGAAAATCTCAGTCAAGACCACAAAACCAGACTGGACTGTATAGTTCGATCCGGTCCTAGACCGTTATGAGTTCGGTCCGGTCCAGTCCACAGTCCAGAAATTTTGGAAGTTCGATCGCGGTCCGCTCCAGTTCAAAACCGGTCAGACCGTGGACCGGACCGAAGACCAATTTATATGATGAATACCTTTGAATATGAAGTTATATTACGTCACAAGTACAAACAAATCACATATATAAACACTAGTACTGTAAATGTTTGATATAATGTTAAACAACTGTTAGAAGTAGTTAAGATTATCTACTTTTTACTATTAAATAAGTTTTGGAATACCAAAAAAGTCAGATTACATTCCAAATGGTCCAGTCCATGAGCGGCCCTACTTTGAAATGGTCGGATGCCGGTGCGATCCTACTTTCCAATGGTTCGGTCTATGGTCCGTAAATTTTTACAAATTGGGTCATCGGTCTAGTCCAATTTTGAACCGATGCTCACCTTTAACAGTTATTGCATACATGTGCCACTTGCAAGCGCTCATTTTTAATCTTTTCAATGACTTATACAAATTTATGTTTAGTAGTTAGAACACTTTTGAGTGGTGAAAGGGAAGCACATTTTATTTTTTATGATGCAGGTTCAATTAGTGCATAAAATCATAATGGGATTTCATCCATATTTATTTTAGTTTTACTAAGGACAATTAGGTCATACAGTCACAACATGTCATCCTAAGCAAACACCAACCTCATTTTTTCAGCCTAGTCCTACCCTAAAAACCCATACAAATGCAGGGGCTTAACTTAGCTTTTCCATGCTAATTTATAGCTCAAGACGGTTGAAAATCGCTTGACCAAGTGAAGTTCCAGTTAACCCACGTCACTCAACCTAAAGAAACACCTTAACATCAAATACAAACATGCCCTAAAGGTAGAAGGCACTCTATAACATTCTGGTTTGACATGGTTTATTTTCTTTTAAGAGATCCATTATTAAGAAAATACGCCTTTCAAAGAATAGGACTTGAATAACAAGCATCCCTTATACGTGTTATGATATCTTATTGAAGAGATTTGAAGGAAAGCTTCTGGATTTCAAAGTGTTGTTTTACATGTACATGAAATTTTCTTGTGGAGATGCTATAAAATGCCAATCAAGATAGTTTCAAAGACAACTTATCTATAGGTAAACTTGTTATCCATATCAATAGATTCATAAAAAGGTAATGCAATGTCACAAATTTTTGCATCTAAGAATAGGGCCTCTTTTACCATTATATACCCTGAAGTACTATAGCAATACAAAATTCAGATTTTCAAGCAAAATAAAGAGAGAATACATACATCAGTAAGGAATGTACTTAAGTGCTTGGAAATTATAGAGGGAAAAGGAGTTGTTTATTCAGTGAGTAAAAAAGGGTACAGGGTACTCTCTTATATAGCTATCGAGAGTTGAGACACACACACAAGCAGGCAATATGGGACTAATACAATAGAGATGTATAAGAGATAACACAGCAGAAACAGAAAATAACACAGTATTTCTATACTCCCCCTCAAGCTGGAGCGTAGATGTCGAATAAGCCCAGCTTGTCAATCAGAGTCGGGAAGCGAGCTTTAGGTAGAACTTTGGTGAAGATATCTGCAAGTTGCTTCTCAGTGCTGAGATATGGAGTGGAGATGTGTCCAGATAGAACTTTCTCTCGAACGAAGTGGCAATCAACCTCAATATGTTTTGTTCTTTCATGAAATTTGGGGTTGCTCGCAATGAAAATGGAAGCCTTATTATCGCAGAACATAGGAATGGGGCAAGAAGAAGTGATATCAAACTCGTTCAGAAGACCTCGGACCCATAGGAGCTCACACGCAGTATGAGCCATGGCTCTATATTCTGCCTCTGCACTAGATCGGGCAACAACTGTCTACTATTTGCTGTGCCAAGTAACCAGATTTCCTCCCACAAAAGTGCAATATCCAGATGTAGATTTCCTGTCAGATCGACTTCCTGCATAGTCATAATCAGAAAATCCAGATAAATAGCAATGGCCATGCTTTTTGTACAGAAGACCTTTCCCTGGAGAGCTTTTGAGATATCGTAAGATGTGACAAATAGCATACCAGTGGCATTGCTGGGGTTTATCAAGATACCGGCTTATGAATCCTACAGCAGCTGCCAGGTCAGCTCTAGTGACAGTCAAATAGATAAGCTTGCCAACCAGTCTCCTGAACTGGTGACGATCAGCATAAGGAGGAGAAGTATCATTATCCCAATCCATATTGGGATCTAGAGGAGTGTTGGCTGGCTTGCAACCCAGCATGCCTATTTCTTGTAAAAGATCAAGAACATATTTTCTCTGTGACAGGCATAGTCCTGCTGAAGATCTAGCAACCTCAATACCTAGAAAATATTGTAGTTTTCCTAGGTCTTTGGTGATGAAGTGTTGTGTTAAATACTTTTTGGTTGCATGTATTCCTGCACTGTCACTGCCAGATAAGACAATATCATCAACATATACAATAAGGATGACGAGTCATGATGTAGTTTTACGAATAAATACAGAATGATCAGATTGTGAACGTCGAAAGCCAAAGGTAAGTAAGATCTGACTGAGCTTGTCAAACCATGCACGTGGGCTTTGTTTCAGACCATAGATCGCCTTTCTGAGTTTACAGATTTTAGAAGTAGACTCCCCCTGAGCAACAAATCCCGGAGGTTGCTCCATGTAGACCTCCTCCTGTAGATCTCCATATAGAAAAGCGTTTTTGACATCAAGTTGAAACAAAGGCCAGTCTTTATTCACAGCAATATATATCAGAATACGAACAGAATTTAAGCGTGCGACAGGAGAAAAGGTTTCAAAATAATCAACTCCATACGTCTGAGTATATCCTTTCGCAACTAATCGGGCTTTCAGACGTTCAATGGTACCATCCGGTTGATATTTAATAGTAAATATCCAACGGCATCCAACAGTATGGCATGAAGAGGGACGATCAACAAGATCCCATGTCTTACGTTCACAGAGTGCATTCATTTCCTGCTCCATAGCATGTTTCCAGGCAGGATTGCGAAGGGCCTCTTCGGCTGATTTAGGAATTGTCACAGCAGACAACACAGAATTGAAGCAAGCAAAGCTACCACAGAGATTGTCAGATGAATAGAAATTACTTATAGGATGTTGAGTACATGATCGAACACCTTTTCTTAAACTGATAGGAAGATCCAATTCAGAAAATACCTCAGTGGATGTTGGATCAACCGCAGACGCAAGAGTTGGTTCGGTTGGGGCTGCAGAAGCATTGATGGTCTTTGACCGGTGTCGATAGACTTGCAATGGGCGTTCTGTAGGAACAACAGGTGTTGGTAATTCCTCAACAACCAATGGTTACGGTGTGGTAGCCATAATATCAGCCGACATTTTTTCGCCATCAGCGGAATAATAAGGCATATGCTCAAAAAAGGTCACATCTGAACGAACAAACCACTGTCTTTTAACAGGATCAAAATAGCGGTAGCCTTTCTGTGTACGGGAATATCCCAGAAAAACACATTTGACTGAGCGATCATCAAGTTTGGTGAGGCCAGGACGAAAAAAATTTCACAAAACAAGTACTCCCACAAATGCGAGGGGGTAGAGAGAATAAGGGTTTATCAAGAAACAAAATGGCGTACGGGGCCTGGGAAACAGAGGAAGGCATGCGATTGATGAGATAACACGCCGTAGAGACAGCTTCAGGCCAGAAGTGATGGGGTACTTTGTAGTGTATGAGAAGGGTGTGAGCAACCTCAAGTAGGTGGTGGTTTTTTCTTTCAGCAATGCCATTTTGTTGAGTGTAAGGGCAGGAGGTTTGCTGTATGGTTCCTCGGGAAGCACAAAAAGATGTAACAGATTGTTGCATGAACTCCACGGCATTATCAGTACAAAAAATTTTAATAGGTTGATTAAATTGAGTGTGAATTTCAGCAAAGAAGGTGTGAATAGTGTCTAACACAGTATCTCGACCTTTTAGTAAAAACAACCATGTGGTGTGTGAATAGTCATCAATAAAGGTCATAAAATATTTCACATACAAGTGACTTGATACGGAACACGGTCCCCAAATATCAGCATGAACAAGATCAAAACTTTCTTTAGAAGCAATAACTTTCTTAGCAGGAAAAACAGATCGAGTTTGTTTGCCTAAAACACAAGTTTCATAGGAAAAACTGTGCTCAGATAAAGTAGGAAGTAAATGTTTTAATTTAGCAGCAGAGGGATGGCCCAGTCGAAAGTGCCACTGTAGTCCTGTCACTGAAGTAGATAGCATAGCAGAAGCAGTAGGAGGTCCATCCAGATAATACAGCCCATCTGGTCCTTCACGGCCCGAACCAACCCTCGTCTTTGTGCGGAGATCCTTCAAAACACATCCAGAAGGATCAAATTTAATAGAGCAGTTGAGTTATTTTATCATCTTACTGACTGACAGTAGATTAACAGGAAACTTTGGAGTATATAAAACAGAACGCAACTGCAATTTTGGTGAAAGATGAACTATGCCAGTGTCGTGAATTGCAATTTTGGATCCATTTACAACAGTAATGGATGATATAGGAGCAGTTTTATTGAGAACAGAGAAAAGACGAAGATCACCAACCATATGAGTGGATGCACCCGAGTCAATGCACCATTGTTTGTTACCAGATAATGGAGAGGCGAGCATGGCAGAGGGACCTGGTGTGGACGAGGATGGCATCTGGGCGAGACGTTCTCGGAACATCTTCTCGAACTCAGACCGTAACCAGTCTGTGTTCACAGGAGCAGCAGGCGCATCAGCGGTAGAGTCAGTAGTAGTTTCTATAGCAGCCTGGTTAGCCCAAGCGGGCTTGCCGTGGTTAATCCAGCAGCGATCTGCAGTATGATTGTCCCGGCCATACCAGTTGCAATAGCGAGAGCCGGGAGGAGCACCACGTCCAGGAGTAGATGAGCCGCGACCTCCTGAGTGAGGAGGGCGACCACCACGACCACGACCACGACCACGACCGCGGCCACGGCCACGGCCAGAATCAACAGAGCGAGAAATAAGCGCAGGGTGCTCAACAACAGGAGTAGGGGTCATAGACGGCAGGCGTTGGACTCTTTTTAGAACATCCCGAAGGGTTTGCAGCGGATCACTTGAAGGATCTGGTCAACCACACCAGAAAAGGAGGCAGGAAGTGCAGCCAAGAACTGCACCTGTTGCAGTTCGTTGCGCTGTTTCTGAGCAATTTTGATGTCCGTCGTCAAGGGGTGGTAGAGTTCAAACTCATTCCACAGAGTCGAACATTGATTGTAGAAATCATCAATGGAAGTGAGAACTCTTTTTTCTCCAAAGTTTTGAAAATTTCAAAAACACGCTTTGGATTCTCCTGATGAGAGTAGACGTGGGACAGTTGATCCCACATAGCCTTAGCATCATGAAGGCAGAGAAGAGATTGGCTAATTCGAGGCTCGGTACTATTGAGGATCCAAGACATGAAGCCGGAGTCATCCTTAGACCATTACGCATAGCTTTGTCTGGTTTTGTCATCTGAATCAGTGGTAGGAACAGGAGGAGGCTCAGTCGTAAGATGGTGATACTGGCCTTGTGCTTTAACATATAGAACAAAGGACGCCGACCAGAGATGGTAGTTGGAGCCACCGTCAAGTTTCACCGTGGTGACACACAGGGATCGGAGAGGCTCAGGAAAAGCCATGGAAGAAGTTGTAGTCGACGCAGTAGCAGATTAGAGTAGAGACCCACAAAGGGCAGATAACGGCAGCAAGGATCTGACGTGTCAGATCAGAAAACTCGTATCGGGCAGAATATGCATAGAGAAACATACGCCGTTATGAGGAAAACTCAACGTTCCATTATGAGGGGCAGGCAGATAGGATGGTGAGACAAAAAGACTCTCAACTTAGCCGGCCAATGGATGTCTGAACGTAGATCCGAAGAGCAGTCGGACGTAGAGGGAGAAGGGAGGTAAAAACCAGTGACAGTCGGCCGAAAGGGTAGAAGCTTGGAGGAGGAAGAAGGTTGCGGGTGGGGTTGTTTGTTGGGGAGAGGAGGCGGCGGTGGGAGGAGAGGTGGCGGTGGGGAGGGAGGGTGGACGGAGGAGGGTGGCGGCGGGTGGGTGGAAGGAGGAAGAGGCGGGGGCGGGTGGCAGGGAGGGGGGTAGGCGGCAGTGGGTGAGGGTGGAGGGGGAGAGGAGGGTGGCGGTCGGGGGAGAGAGGGAGGGTAGGGCGGCGGGCAGGGAGGGTGGAGGAGGGATCGGCGGCACCGGGTAGGGGGGGAGGGGCGGCGGGTGGGGGGGAGGCGGGCGGCCGGGGGGGTGGAGGGGGGGACTTCCGTCATGGGTGGGTTGATGGTGGGGAAATGGAGAACCTGCTCTCGATACCATATAGAGGGTAAAGGAGTTGTTTATTCAGTGAGTAAAAAAGGGTACAGGGTACTCTCTTATATAGCTATTGAGAGTTGAGACACACACACAAGCAGGCAATATAGGACTAATACAATAGAGCAATATAAGAGATAACACAACAGAAACATAAAAATAACACAGTATTTCTATATAAATAAAAGGTGCTAATTGCACTAGAGGGCTTTCAGGCAATTCCAAAAGGCATGACCAATGTATTTCTAGCTCATTGGTATTGGTGACAGTAACAATGATGATATTTTTGCATTTTATCTACAAAGAGAAAAGTGAGTAAAATCCTTATAGAGAACAAAAATAAAAGATGGAGATTCAAAAAACATGTGAAATGCTTTCAAAGAAGATATCAGTTGCAGCCAGAATTTGCATTACTTTGGGCATGATATGCATTGCTTGTTATCAACTTGCTCAAAAGCATGCAAACAAGTTTAAGAACAAAATACGCAATGACTAAAGACTTTATTTTTAAATTGATTTTGAGATTAAGTAAGATGGATCAAGCTAGATAAATTTTCCAAGCTATTTTAATAAGCTTTCAATTAACCATGATAATTCTAAACACCCAAAATGTAAGCTCACAACAAACCCTACATCTATTTTTAACTATTATAGTTAAAGCACAAATGAAATCATAAATAGCCAAAGGAAGATGCAAATACATTGCTACAAATATATTTGGTTGATTTAATAGTCCTAGACAAAAAACACAATTATAAGACACAATAATACAACAAGGAATACCTCAATTTGCATACATATTTTTTGATCAAGTTGACCAAAAGTATGTGCCAAATGACAAGACCTTTAGTTGATGTAGGATGATAGCCTCATTTGGCCCTTATTTGGATCTAGACAAAGCCTAGAGTGATTCTATTTGCAAGTTTTTTTTATTTTAGGACTTCATTGTATATTTTTAAGTTTTTATAGTTTGTTTGTTGTTCATATAATTCGCTAGGATATTCCATGTGATTGCCAAAGTCATTAAGGTTGTTTCATCATAAAACCTAGCTAGGGTAGGGTTTCTGGATAGATGAATTAGATATGAGAAATAAATCCCCTTATTTTTTTTAAAACCTCTCCTTTCTTGTGATATGTGTTGCATCAATTGGAACCACAACCTAAACCCTAATTCTAATCAGGTTTGTCTTCTCCCCATCTTCTTCTCTCTATTCCCCGCCTACATTTGCCCCACCTCGTGTCCTTATCCTAGTCCAGTAGTTATAGCTTCCTACATCCTGTGTTATACCAATAAGAAAGAACCCATGCGGCAGACCATGGATGTAATATCCCTCGGCAATGGAGGGTGCATCCAATTCCGCCACCTTATGTGACTGCTACGACACCTAAGGGACCGACTGTTGCAAGTACAACATCCATTAGTGGATTATCCCTCTCATACAGATCTCTCTTTCAACAATCTATTTGCATCTCTCTACCCTCGTCGTCCCCAATTCCAAGTTGATAGCTATCGTGGCTACAGTAGCAAATGATGCTTCTATCATTGAATGCTAGTGGAAGGATACGGTGTTGACAACTATCTCATTGTATCCTAGGGCCGCCATCCAGACACCTCCGCCCACCGTGCCACAACCACCTTCTTTCTATTACATGTTGTTGTTGTCACCCTTGCGCTCACCATAGTGCATTAGTACCATTGCCAGCTAATTGTGTGTCCACCGACCAAGATAGCAACAAATGGGAAACTACAATAGTATTGTACCACCTATGACCGCCACCGCCAAAGAGTGACCACGTGTACTGACGTTTGTCAAATCTTTCATATCTCCCTTAGCACCTTTACAAGGCGTCGCCTCACCTTATGTGACCTCTGTGATGTGCCCCCTGCTTGCACTTTACATTATTGATGACACAATGCAACCATTGTTTGCGCCATGGTAACGTCTCAGGATTTGAGGTCTTAGATAAAATGATCTTAAAATGAATGACCAAACTAGCCATAGCACCAAGGCACACCTTTTCAAGGAGCCCATCATTAAAGAACTTTGTGGTTAAGCGTGCTCAGCCGAGAGTAGTACTAGGATGGGTGACCAGTCGGGAAGTTGATCTTGGTTTGCACGTGATTGAGGACAAAGTGTGTAGTTAAGGCTAGTGGTGGTTTGTAGGGCCATTCATAATTCTTGAAACTCTACTAGAGCCTTGGGCAATGGGCCTGTGTGTTACAATTACAAATGGTATCAGAGCCAATTCCCCTCTAGTAGGTGGGGCCCACTTGGGTCTGTGGCATGCTAGTCTTTGAGTCGTGCACTCCAAGCATGTTGGAAAGGGTTATCCTAATTGATGGAGCCACCCTTGCAATGGTAGCTATGGTCGGGAACTAGGTGTACATGGGTCATTTGGGTATGCACCAGTGAATTAAATATCGGCCCAGGTGGCCGCTTAAGCGGCCAAGACCCCCAGCCGCCTAAATTAGTCCCTAATCGCCCGCTTAATCTTTTTGAACAAAATTGCCCGCTTTTTGCCTGCCTCACCCGCTTTTTGCCCGCTTTTTTCCCGCTTTTGTTTAAAAATCCTAATGTAAGCATGTAACATTAATTATTTACATAGTCCAAGTAGTGTTGACTATAATATATGAAACTTGTATACATTAAATGTTCTATGATATAGCTAGTCCTAATTTAGAATGCATACTTTGTGTGTAAGTTGTAATAATTGGGTACTGTTGTAATGCATCTAGGTAAATATCATATTGCTCTATTATACTTTAATGCATGATTAGTTTTATGGATTTCCTTGCTGCTTTCAGTGATTAATGATTGGTACTATTTAGTATTACTTTAGTGATTACTTTAATTCAATAATTCATAGTTTGTCATTTACAAGTACTGATCTGCTTGCTGATTTTAGTGATTAGAGATACTGATTAGTAGTAAAGTATTGATGAATACTTAGTTAATTACTGATTTGCTGATTAGATATGTATAAAAGTTCCTTAGAAATATACTTTTTATATACACATACATGCAATTTTGTATAAAAATATATAAAATTTAAGCACCCACTTTTCAAAAATCGCCCGCTGAATCGTTCACCTACCGCTTAATCGGTTACAGGGTGTTGTCCGCATGCCTCCCGCTTCCCGCTTTCTAATACATTGGTCTGCACTGAAATGAGGATTAGATTATGAGGCCAAACAGTTGAGCTTTGACGAGGACATCAAGAGTCTAAGTGGGGGAGATTGTAACGTCCCAGGATTTGAGGCCTTGGACAAAATGATCTTAAAAGGTATGTGACCGCACTACCCATTTCACCAAGGTGCACCTCCTTTTCAGGGAGCCCATCACTAAAGAACTTTGTGGTTAAGTGTGCTCAGCCCAGAGTAGTACTAGAATGGGTGACTAGTCGAGAAGTTGATCCTGGCTTCCGTGAGTGAGGACAAAGCATGCAGTTAAGGCTTTGGGTGGTCTGTGGGGCCAGTCGTCATTCTTGAAACTCTACTAGAGCCTTGGGAAATGGGCCCAGGTGTTACAGCCATCACCTCACAGCGTGAATGAAATAGAAATTTATTCCTTCAAATCCTTATGGACACAAAAATTGTAAAAGTGCTTTGGCAACTGAATCGGGTAATGCAACATTAAGCCAACTTTGATGTATGACTAAAGAATGTTGAACATCAGCAACATCAACAATAAAAACAAAATAACATTTGGGTTGGGTAATCATTGCCACCACCAACCCAAGGCCAAGCACTTCATCAAGCTAGATGTGTTAGTTACAATGGTGATTGTCACACGGAAATGCTACTTGACAGGTTCCACAATATTTAACAAGTATTTTCATATTAGATGAAGAACCAGAGGCTCCTATATGCCACACAAAAATCAATGCCAACTTCCTGGCTTGGTTGGAAGTCCCAATCATACCCTCTTAAGTCATGGACTCATGGGTCATGATTAGTATGCTATCCATGAACATTTTTTTGTCAAGAGACTACCATCAACACTTCTATGTCTAGTTCTTTGAGTTGAATTATGACACAGACTCTGAGAATACACTCAAAAATTCTACAAATTCTTCCACCAATTAGGAGTACATGACAAAAAGATGGCATCGTCGTTAGCTTTGTCCAAGACCTTAATCATAAAGTTGCAAAGAAGTTTCTTCTTCTATCTTCACCAAACTTCAATTTGCATTTCAGGTGGCGAAGCAGATAGAAGATGAGCTACACCAATGCAAGCCAGTTAGGAAAGAGCGTCATTTGTCCACCAGTCTAGTGTCTTCCGAGACCCCAAAAACACCAAATTATTCATAGTGCTTTAGTTGTTAGGGTTTTGTAAATAGATCGCCACAGTGTCCCAATCATGTCACAACTCACAACCAATGTAACAAAAGACAAGGAAGAAGACGAGGACATTTGAGGATGTACCCAATGACAGTGAGGACTACAATGACAAAGTGCTATAGTCCCATGGGGGTTCACAACCATATTTATGTTGCACCTTGCTCTTCTTCTCTGTCGTGGAGTGCAACGACCATATGTGTATGTTCACCATAGATAGTGGAAGCAAGGCAAGATCAATTGTACTTCTCTAGATCAACCATACAAACCCTTGGGTCACAGACTGAGTTGCTTCCTTACCTCATTGCCTCAGCTGGATTGAGTACACATTGCCAAGTAAGACAGTGATGCTTAGCCCACTGCTTGTATCATGGTGTTAACAAGGATAATATGACGTCACTCCTCTCAAGGTGGCCCATATCGTGTTGGGGCATCAATTGCAGTTCAATTGCCATATTCATCATGAGGACTACTACAAAACATGCCATATTTTACATTTATGGGAACGCCTTCAATTGGTATTTAGTAGCATAAGCAAGTCTTTTGTGATCTTCCTCTTATCGATCATGGAAAGGCCTTTTCGGCCATTATCTAACTCACTTATGGCTTATCTTTTGAAACCTAGGGGAGTTAATGTAGGATAAGTGCCTCGGTTGGCTCTTATTTGGCTCCGCAGAAAATTATAACACCCAATTACTTTATATCACAAGTTTTTAATTTGAAAACTTCTTAGCAAATTTTCGAGGGTTCTTGTAGCCTGTTAAAAGTTTATATATTTCGGTTGTCAATATTGTGTAATAGCTTAATGTCATTACGAATTTGAATTTTCATAATAAATACCTAGCCAATGGAGATTCTTTGGGCAGACAAAATTTAGTTATGAGAAGGAAGCTATCATTATTTTTCCTAAACCATCTCTATGGTGATGGGTGTTGCATTACAAAAGCACTACCAAATTTGGCCACATGCTTTTGATATAGGAAGCATGGATAGTTCCTCGCAGCAGTCGTGGACTTCGTGGTTGTCTTAGACACATGGCATCTAGGAAGCACATACACTTAAAAACAGGTATCGTACCTGTGTCTGACACGTATTAGACACTCACACTTTGTGGACACGCCTAAATACGTATTGGATGTGTCTCTAGCCGTGTCCAATTTTGTTTTTATAGAATAGATGGACACGGCTTGGACACAGCCTAGACACGGCCAGGCCCATTTACAACTGACCAAAAAAAAGGCTTGCCTCTCCACTAATCCTAGTCACATAGTTACACAGCCAAACAACATGTCTTCTGTAGATCGAATACATCTATTTGCAAGAGGGCAGCAGTTGTATTCTTGTTATTTTTATTGCATATCTAAGTTTAGAGCAGCAACAACTGTCTCCCTATTCTTGTTTTTTATTTAATCTCTCAGCTCATTCATCTATTCTTACGCTTGGGTCCCTCCTCTATTTTTGGCAAATTGATTAACTGAGGTAAACTATCAAGCCTTCTCCATCATTATCTTGTTCTATTAATGTTTCTAAGTTTATCACCTTCTTGAATATCCAAGTATGCATATGTATTAGTTGTTGTTGTGTATGTGAATAAATTCCTTATGAACAGTCTCGGAATCATTAGGACATCTGCAAGTATTGAGTGTCGACTAGCGACTTAGAGACTCTAAATAAGTCTATTGGACAATATACTGAAATTCCGCAACTTAGTACAACATCGTTCGAAGCGAATTCGTGAAGTCCATTCTTAGACTAGGCTACTAACTGCAAAAATTGCTTATTGTTTATAAAAGCCCTCAATCTTTGTCTTTTGATTCTTTTAGACTTTAAAATACACACAACTTAAGTTCTTAGGGTTCCTTTACATCATTTCATGTGAGCCCCGTCATACATCTTAAAATCTTGAAATTAAATTCCACCTTTTCATGATTCAAGCTCTCTAATTTGATCTATCAGTCTCTCCTCTCCTTTTTAATCTTTATCTCCCGTCATGTTTGAGTATTATACATGGAATATGAATGGAAGTCAAATTGCCTTTTTTTTAACTTGTATTTGCCATAAAAGTGACAAGGCTTCTTTTATGGATATCCTACTTCAATGTTTTTTTGTGGCTATACAATTGCCAATTGGTTTTGTTTTTTGAGTTTTACTTTAAATGAAGTCTAATTGTCCTATCTTGTATTTCTTATGGATATATATATAGTTTAATTTTTTTTAAATGCAGTGTCCATCGTCATGTTCGTGAGAAAATGGATGTGGAATCTTGTGTAGTTATTCTATATATGACGATGAAGGAATCAACCATGCATAGGCTAAACTTGTATGTCGGGCTGGCACTCGTAAATGTGAGGCACCGGAAGAAGCTCATGGCTGGAGACGGCAGCCTCATGAACGGCGGCAGGCGCATGAGGTAGGCTCCCTAGAGGCTAGAGCCCGATCATGACACGGACCGAAACACAGTAGAAGAGAACAACAACAGCAAGCAGAAAAACAAGAACACCGTTGCACGCGGGTCACACCACCAGAGAAGGGCTTGGATCCTCTCCTCAGCAGGTCCTTACCCATGCGCTTGGTCGTCGGGCTCGTCAAAAAGGTAAGCAATAGCGCCAGCGGCCGATGACAGCCATGGTAGCGAATGTCGTCGATACGATCAGTTCAAGGGATATGAGCAATGTTGTTATGTTGGTTATTGTCCTTCATGCAACAGCGACAGGTGCAATATAATTAACAGTTCAGGCAGATCCAAAATAAGAATCAAACAACAAACGAAGCAGGAGAACAGAAAACAGGAGTTAGATTCGCAAACCAGATCGTTCGTTGAGAAACGAACGTGTTACTTAAAGAAATCAGTGCCCGGCAATCCTCACGGATAGGCACCGTTCTCCCAGTCTTGATCCGGCACGAACCTGGATTGTTGCACGTCTTGCTCGCGCACGTCGCACTGCTACCAGTGCAGCACAGCCACCGCAGGTACCACCGCCTGACAGCTGCGTCTCGAAGACAGGAAGGAGGAGCCGCGCTTCGCACAGGAGGACAACTCCGCAAAGCGACTCCGGGGACGACGACTCTCGCACTCGGGATTAGGGCTCACAAAACATACGGCGGCAGAAGACTGTTTTCGGTGTGTTTAACCCTAATGACCGGATGTGTATATATAGCCACGCACGTCCCTAATCCTATTTCCAGTGAGACGCAACACTCGGTTGCTCTTGTACACAATACGGAATAAACTGTAAAAGAGAAACACTTTCTAATTAGGATTTAAGAAATCCGAATAAGAAAGCAACAATTAATTACACGAGTAATTAATTACTTAGTTGTAGCCACAAGCCCGAGCCCGGCCTGGTACTTAGTTGTAGTCACAAGCCCGAGCCCAGCCAGGCCAGGCTAGGCGAGGCGTGGCGTGGCGCGCGCGTGCGTGCGTGCGTTGTGATGTGGTAACCCCACCCACCAAGGAGGTGAGCAAACCTCCTTCCTAGGACTCCTTTGGACACTAGTACCCCATGTGATCCTACATATGAGGACCACAAAAATTCTAGGTGTGAGCAATATGGGATAAAACTTCTTTGCCATTTGCACTAGAAACAACACTACATTCTCACATGTACTTGCTACACTACATTGGGCTTAACCCATGCTAAATAAATGCTTTGCTACAGTAACGACGCTACAGTAATGACGTGCTACAGTAATTACGTGAAGCTACAGTAACAGCAAAAGTCATTTATCTAACAATCCCCCACAAAGTCCAATGTGTAGTGTGCTCTACCATTCAGTCATCCATACTGTGCTTTCAGCAGATACCTTTCGGTTTGAATCTACCTGAGTTATCCAACTGTGACTCCTATAGGAACTAGGTGAACAAAAGTCTTGAACCTGAACCTTGGGTACAAGAGTATAGGTTGGTAACAACACAATAAAGACATGGTAGTAAAGAAAAAACAATGCATTAAGGCCATGCATACAGAATTTTATATCATGATTGATAACAGAGAACAACCCAATTCTCCTGTTGCGGCCTACACAACATCAATCACTTAGCTGGAGTCTCCAAGGATGTACTGCTAACATCCTGTCCTAAGACTTGACACCATTAAGAGACTACTCTCTTACTAACTTGCAGTCATGACACTAACAGGTTTCCAGGAGATAGACACACATATGCAAGAAGCATCAAACAAGAATACATAGTGTCATCCGATTTACCCGACAGCTTGTTATTACCACATTGAACCCAATTTGTGGGATCTCCACTCTTTTGGGTTGGGTTGCTACTGCCTGCAAATCTATAGGGATTTCAGTCCCATCCCCAACCTGGATTTTTCCACTAAAACCAAGGTAAGACCTTTAGTGAAAGGATCAGATGTATTATCTTTGGTACCGACGTAGTCCACAGCCACGACCCCATTAGACACTAACTACCTTACAGATTTTAATCTGACTTGGATGTGTCTACGATGTTTTTGATTGTACTTGGAACTCTTTATCTTAGCAATAGTTGTAGTGCTATCATAGTGAACTGAAATCGCAGGAAGCGGCTTCATTACCATAGGTAAACTAGACATAAGTCCATGTAGCCATTCAGCTTCCAATCCAGTTTCATCTAAAGCACACAACTATGCCTCAAAAGTGGACCGAGACAATATGGTATGTTTCTTAGACCTCCAGGAAACAGCTCCTCCTCCCAACAGGAATACATATCCTGAGACACCATTACTCCCAGAATTCACGGCAATCCAGCTTGCATCACTATATCCTTCGACTACGGAAGGATGTTTACCATAATGCAGCCCAAGGGAACGTGTTCCCTTGATATACCTCAGAACTTTGTCAAGAGCTTCCCAATGGGTCTTGTCGGGACAACTGGTGTATCTACTTAACTTGTTCACGGCAAACGCAATGTCTGGACGTGTACAGTTCATAAGATACATCAAACTTCCGATAATCTGAGAGTATTGTAATTGAGACACTAGAACCCCAGTCTCATTCTTGAACAAGGGCTTGGATGAATCATATGGAGTCTTAACAGGTTTACGTGATGTGTACTCAAACCTCTCCAGTATCTTCTCAACATAGTGAGACTGAGAGAGAGTTATACCATTAGTAGACCTTATGATTTTAAGCCCTAAAATCACATCAGCGACACCCATATCCTTCATCTCAAACTTGCTACACAAGAATGACTTTGTCTCTTTTACTACTTTCATATCGGAACCAAAAAGCAGAATATCATCGACGTATAAGCATAACAAAATGAATCCATTATCGAAAATCTTGCAGTAGAGACACTTATCAAATTCATTAGAAATAAAGCCAAATGATGATATCACAGAATCAAACTTCTCATACCATTGCTTAGGGGCTTGTTTCAAGCCATATAATGACTTAACAAGTTTACACACTTTGGACTCATTCCCCCGACCCACAAATCCCTCAGGTTGTTCCATATATATCTCTTCTTGAAGATCACCGTGTAAGAAGTACGCGGTCTTCACATCCATCTGGTGGATATAGAGATTATAAATGGAAGCCAATGCTAGAAGCACTCGGATTGTGGTCATACGGGAAACAGGTGAATAGGTATCAAAATAATCTATTCCTTCCCTTTGTGTATAACCCTTAGCAACTAACCTAGCCTTATACTTATTGATTGTCCCGTCTGCATTAAGTTTCTTCTTAAAAATCCATTTGCAACCAACTGCAGAACAACCAGGAGGCAAATCCACCAATTCCCAAGTTCCATTCGAGAGAATTGATTGGATTTCATCATTAACGGCTTCTTTCCAAAACTTAGCTTATGGAGATTCCATAGCTTGTTTGAAAGTAACAGGATCATCCTCAACATTGTAAGTAAGAAACTCACTTCCAAAGTCTTTGGATGTCCTAGTCCGTTTACTTCTCCTTGGTTCAACTATTTCTTCAGAATCATCAGATTCAAAAATAGCATGTTCTGAGTCGCCCCCCACATTTGTCATCCTTTCCACGTGCTCGGGAATGGAACCTGTGGTAAATGAATCTTCTTGAGATACTTCATTGGGCACACCAGTTTTCATAGGAAACACATCCTCAAAGAATGTAGCATCACGTAATTCCACAATTGTATTGACCTCAATGCCAGAGATATCTGATTTTACAATCAGGAATCTATAAGCATAACTTGTCTCTACATAACCTAAGAATATGGCATCAACCGTTTTCGGTCCTAATTTCTTCCTTTTGTGTTCAGGGACAAGTACCTTTGCAAGGCACCCCCACACTCGAAGATATTTAAGACTCGGTTTCCTTCCTCTCCACAACTCAAATGGACTACTCTCTGAATGTTTATGAGGGACAAGTACCTTTGCAAGGCACCCCCACACTCGAAGATATTTAAGACTCGGTTTCCTTCCTCTCCACAACTCAAATGGACTACTCTCTGAATGTTTATGAGGAACTCTATTCAGAATATGGCAAGCCGTATTCAAAGCTTCCCCCCACATAAAGTTGGGTAATCCAGATGTTTGGAGTAAGGTATTTACCATATCTATTAAGGTTCGGTTTTTACGTTCAGCTATCCCATTTGATTGTGGTGAATAAGGAGCAGTGACCTCATGAACTATACCATGTAATTGGCAAAATTCCAAAAACAAATTCGAGGTATACTCTCCTCCCCTATCAGACCTTAATCGCTTAAGTACTTTACCAGTTTGAGTTTCAGCTTCTTTCTTATAAATTTGAAATTTATCTAATGCCTCATCTTTACTTCTAAGTAAAAAGACATAACAGTATCTACTCGCATCGTCAATAAAAGTTATAAAATAACGCTTTTGATCCCTCATAGCAACACCATTAAATTCACAGATATCTGTATGAACTAAATCCAAAATTTCCGAATTCCTATTCACAGAATGAAAAGGCTTCCTAGGCAATTTAGCTTGTACACAGATCTCACATTTATTGTTGCTAATTTCAGATTTAGGGATCAAATCTAGGTTCATCATACGCTTCATTGAGGCAACATTAGCATGTCCCAAACGTGAATGCCATACATCGAAAGAAACAAGATTCATGCAAATAGAACTATAATCATTCAAATTTAAAATGGAATTTGAAACAGGTTCAACATGAATCTTAAACAAGTTCTCCACATCACATAAGTACCCCTTGCCAAAAAACAAAGAATCACAAAGGCGTGTAATAATAGCCTTATTACATTTACAATCTACTCTATAACCTTCTCTAACTAATATGACGCCACTAAGGATATTGCGTCGAATGGTTGGAACATGTCTGACCCTGTTAAGAGTCAAAACCTTCCCCGAAGGGAACTTCAAGTCCACCCGTCCTTCGCCTTTGACTTCTGCAGAGCTGGAATCGCCCAAAGTCACGGACCGACCTCGAGAGGCCTGATAAGACACAAACAGGGATTTATCATCACACACATGTACATTAGCCCCAGTGTCAATTATCCAATAAAGTGGTTCAAAAATAGAAAGAATTTCAGGTTTAATAGACACGTACCCATCATTGAGGTTCAAGGATGCAGTCATCATATTGACCACAACCTCCTCAGTTGCAGATGTGGTAGCTTTCTTTGCCTTCTTAGTAGGACAATCCTTGTTCCAGTGGCCAACCTGTCCACAAGTCCAACAAGGTTTGTTCTTCGGTTTCTTTTGGATCTTTGCCTTGGGTTTATGTGCATTCTTAGATTTCTTATCTTTGGTGTTTTTCGTAGAAGTAAGATTAACAGTTGAATTTGCATCAGTAGGCACCTTGACCCCTTTCTCATTTAAGTGTTCTTCTTGTATATTAATATCCATCATTAATTCATCCATGGTGTGCGTCCCTTTGCGATGCTTCAGAGACATACCAAACGATTCCCACGACTTAGGGAATTTTTCTATGATAGACATAACAACGAATTTCTCAGGCAACACCATCTTGGCATCTGAGAGTTCATGAACTAGGAGTTGTAGATCGTGTGTTTGATCAGAAACTGACTTACCCTCAACCATCTGAAACTTAAGAAATTTAGACACGCAGTATTTTTCAACACCTTGATTTTCAGTGCTAAAATTCTTAATTAACAATTTCCATAAAACCTTGGACGTAGTGACTGGCGGCTTTGAGTAAGAATCATACAGTTTGTTATTTAAACCAAACAGAATCAACCCGCGGCACGTTTTATCACCCTTCTTCCAATTAGCAATAATGTTTGCATTATCAGGAATTGTTTCATCAGATACAGGTTCAGTTTCAATTAAATACTGATCATAACCCGCAATATTCAGCCAAATTTCCATACGACTCTGCCAACGGGCAAAGTTCGTACCAGTTAACTTTTCAGGCATATTGGTTGTATCAATCTTACATCCCGAACTACCCTGACCGGCCATTGTTAATTTAACGACAGAAATATGATTTCTTTAAGACTGTTGTTAATGTTGGTTATTGTCGTTCATACAACAGCGACAGGTGCAATATAATTAACAGTCCAGGCAGATCCAAAATAAGAATCAAAGAACAAACGAAGCAGGAGAACAGATAACATGAGTTAGATTCGCAAACCAGATCGTTCGTTGAGAAACGAACGTGTTACTTAAAGAAATCAGTGTCCGGCAATCCTCGCGGATAGGCACCGTTCTCCCAGTCTTGATCCGGCACGAACCTGGATTGTTGCACGTCTTGCTCGCGCATGTCGCACTGCTACTAGTGCAGTACAGCCACCGCAGGTACCACCGCCTGACAGCTGCGTCTCGAAGACAGGAAGGAGGAGCCGCGCTTCGCACAGGAGGACAACTCCGCAAAGCGACTCCGGGGACAACGACTCTCGCACTCGGGATTAGGGCTCACAAAACACACGGCGGTAGAAGACTGTTTTCGGTGTGTTTAACCCTAATGACCGGATGTGTATATATAGCCACACACGTCCCTAATCCTATTCCCAGTGAGACGCAACACTCGGTTGCTCTTGTACACAATACGGAATAAACCGTAAAAGAGAAACACTTTCTAATTAGGATTTAAGAAATCCGAATAAGAAAGCAACAATTAATTACACGAGTAATTAATTACTTAGTTGTATCCTAGTGCAAAAAGAAGACGGAAGACATTCTCCACAATCCACAATCTACAAGCCTGAGCCCGAGCCCGGCCCGGCCAGGCCAGGCGAGGCGTGGCGCGTGCGTACGTGCGTTGTGATGTGGTAACCCCACCCACTAAGGAGGTGAGCATACCTCCTTCCTAGGACTCCTTTGGACACTAGTGCCCCATGTGATCCTACATATGAGGACCACAAAAGTTCTAGGTGTGAGCAATATCGGATAAAACTTCTTTGCCATTTGCACTAGAAACAACACTACATTCTCACATGTACTTGCTGCACTACATTGGGCTTAACCCATGCTAAATAAATGATTTGCTACAGTAACGACGCTACAGTAATTATGTGCTACAGTAATTACGTGAAGCTACAGTAACAGCAAAAGTCATTTATCTAACAAGCAATAGGAATAACATAAACGAGAATAGGACATAATGAACCGGGCAATGCCAGTTGCGGATGCACTCGTCAAACCATCGTGCAACAGCGATGGGGCCAGAGAGAGCATAGACTGGACAAAAAGAGTTGGCTTTGCTCCATCACATGCTCATGTTCGACCTGGGCGCGGCTTAAGTGTGTCGCGATGACATTGGTGGCTTGGTACCAAAAGTTCTCAACTTGACTCACCATCAATGACTAGATGTAGTGCATCTTGAGGAGCAGCGCGCTGGCACAGGCGAAGCGGCCAGCAAGTTAGATCTCTCCCATCTTCTTCACACCAGTAGGGTGCAAGGCGAGGAGCGAGTACGTGTGGGTGTACACCCTGTCGGACTCCTGTGTCAATAGGCGGATGTGCACCTTCTCGATCTAGGTATCTCTAAGAGAATCGGCAGCGGCCTTGGCGGGGTCGCAGTCAACCTGGTCGGTGTCAAAGATCACTCCACTTGTTGTTCTGAACCGACGATGGTTGCTCTATGGAACAAAGGAACAAGGGGGGCAGATTCCGACCTCATCCACACCCTCTAACCTTAAGCAGTCATGTTCAAGGTTGAAAAAGGTGTGAGGCGTAACGAGGCGTTTTTGTCTTGGCGAGGCGAGGCGTAAGCCTCAAAATGTACTGAGGCTTTCCTATATTTATATATATTTATATATATTAATATGTTTATATATATAAGAAAATATATATACAATGTAAGTTAATACAATTTGATAACTACATAACCAAATCACATTACACTACATGTTTAAAATCTAAATTTAAACAACTGGAAAATAAAAACAGTACAAGTTGTACCCAAACAGTAGTATTTTAACCACAATTTGTTTCTTTTTTCGTTTGAATCAAAGGGGCTAGTGGAAAATCCATTGGGCCAGGCCCATATGTAGTTAAAATAGACCAGGAAACCTGTATTTTGGGTTGCAGCTTGAGGCTAGTGCCTCACTTGTGCCTCTTTGCGCCTTGCAAAAAATGAGGCGTCTGCCTCTTGGATCACAGGTGAGGCTTACGCCTCAAGGCGCCCTGGGGTGCGCCTCGCCTCAAGGCGTACGCCTCTAGCGCCTCAGGGCACGCCTTTTTTTCCATGGTCATGTTCCACAAGATGCTGAGGCCACTTTTTTTGGAATTATAGTGAAGACTTTAACTTGCAGTGCAGGCAGTCTGACTTAAATGCAACAGGGACTCTGACTTACAGTGGGGTTCATGAAGCACAGATGCAATTGAATTACGTGAACTCCTTTCACGATGCTATTGAAAAAAACTGAAATGCAGTTGTAGTTACATCGGAGAATAAATTGTTGCCAAGGACTATTGCAAGTGAGTACAGTGAGAGAACATGAGAACGAGAATGAAAAAAATATTACAAATAATGCAAGTGTGCATGGCCTTTTATATCCATTGAAACTGGTAATCCACGTGACGGTACATGCAACGGTTATATAGTTTGTTGCATATGCGCCTTTTACATAGACACGAAAATGCATATCTGACAGCAGTTACAAATGTCATCAAACCGTTTAGGTTTTTGAATCTATGGTGTGAGTGGGATGGATTCAATGATGTGGTAATAAATAGCTGGAATGAGCCGGTCCTTGGTAACTCGTTGTATGTAGTTTTAAAGAAACTACATTGAACAAAAATGCAGCTGAAGAACTGGGCTACAGATAATGTCAATCTCGCTAATTTTCTAATGAAGGCCAAGAAGGATTTCAATGATGTTGCTACTGCTTTGAGACAACCCGATGGATGAACAAGCTATACTGAAGGAAAAACTACTTGCAAAAGATAGAGAGAGCTGGATAAAGCTCAGGAACTGTACTTTTGGCAAAGGAGTCGTATGAGATGGATTGAGGATGGAGACAGAAACTACATTGAGGCAGGGAGCAGGTGGCATTAAAAGTTGTTGAATTTTTCAAAAACTTGAACAACAGAGAACACAGTGTCATTGATGCGGGCAGAATTGGGCTACCCAGGAGAGTAAATGCTACCATGAATGAGTCCTTATGCAAAGAAGTAACTCACGAGAAAATGCGAACTGCGGCCTTCTCCATCCATTCTTCTAAGGCTCCAGGGCCTGATGGTTTCAACAGCATGTTCTTCCAAAGAATGTGGCATGTTGTCAAAGATGATGTGTGCTCTATTGTCAGGTGGTTTCTCAATGGGGGAAATATGGCATTGGCAGTTAACCATAACTTTATCAAACTTATACCGAAAACGAGGATCGCAGTGGCCATAACAGATTACAGGCCTATTGTCTGTTGCTCAGTTATGTACATAATCATAAAAGAAGCTCCTGGCTGCAAGACTTAAGCACATCCTTCCGTTCATTGTGTCGGATGAACAGGGTGCCTTTGTGAAGGGAAGATGCATTGGTGACTGCTCTTTGCTTGCCTCCGAGTTCCTGCAGAACTTTAAAGTTACACGATCTAGTGCCAAAGCTTGTATGAAGGTGGACATCAGTAAAGCTTACGACCACGTCCATTGGGGTAACATGTGGAACATTATGAAGCAACTGGGGTTCGACCAAAGATGGATCGATTTAGTGATCCAACGCGTCCAAACAACTTCTTTTTCCATTCTTGTTAATGGTGCTCCAGAGGGGATGTCCGGAGCGTTAAATGGCCTCCGGCAAGGGGACCCACTCTCTCCATTGCTCTTCACACTAGTGATGGAGGGACTCACACGCCTAATCAAGAAAGCTGAGGTAGCAGGGAGCATAAAACTGTTCAAGGCTCAGGGTGTTAGAGTCAAAACCCACGTCGTTTTCACCGATGATGTTCTACTGTTCTCGGTGGGGAATGTCAGACACCTAAGGGAGTTTAATAAAGTGATGATCTCGTTTAGGCAGACCACAGGGCTCTATGTTAGCACCATCAAATCAAGGATTTTCCTATCTAGATCCTATGATAATAGAAGGGGCAGACTCAAGATTTCTGCAGGTATGAGTAGAGGTCGGTTCCCAACTAAGTACCTAGCGGTGCCGATCGCAGGAGGCAGAGGAGTGGCTAGGGACTACACCAGCTGCCTGGACAAGGTTAGGGGCAAGTTTGATGACTGGGCTGGACTGAGGATCTCCATGGTTGGCCGCTTGGTGTTGGTCAGATCAGTGATTCAAAGTCTGGTTTGCTTCTGGTCAAGGATGTCCGAGATGCCGGAAAGCACGTTGCAGAATATCAGGTCCTTGACTACCAACTTCGTCTGGGGAGGCAAGGGCCACGGGGTGGCTTGGGACACCATCGCCAGACCTTTCAGGCAGGGAGGTCTCCAGCTGAAGGATCTGAGCCACATCATCAAGGACAATTATGAAAAGAGGTTGAACAAGTTTTTGTCAGACAAGCCTTCCTTATGGGAGACTTGGATGCAGCAGAGATATGGGACACAACCCGTCCTGATCGAGGGTATGAAAGCATCAAGGTGTTGGCGAGCTATGTGCAGGTGTTTCTCATATAACTAGGCCTTGTATAGTGTTGATGCTTTTGGTGTTTGGCATCTTAGTATCCAAACACCACAGATCAACACGGCTGTAGTACCTATGGTTCCTTGGGCAGGCCTGTTTTGGGGAGGTGCTCACTACCCCAAGTGGTGCACCCTGGCGTATAGAGCCATCAAAAATAAATTACCGACTAAGGATAGAATGATCAATTGGAGTCTATCTGTGAACCCCACTTGTGTTCTGTGTGGTAGAGAAGATGAATCTAGGAACCATTTATTTTTTGCCTGCGGGTTCTCAAAAATGTTGTGGTGTATCATCTTCTTGAGGAATGGATGTGGTAATGTTGTTCCTAACACTATGGAGGAGAGCATGGAGTGGATCAACACGAAATTCAAAGGCAGCAAACACCTAAGGGTTTGCTGGTATGTGCCTTACATGTGCTTGATTTTTTGTCTGGTTGGAGAGGAACAAGAGACTACATGGGAATAGACCAAAGATTGAGAATCAGTTGTTGGGTGATCCCGGCTACTTCCTTGGTGCTTTGGTTAGAACAAAAAGTAACATTTTTTGTAATTTAAACGACCTTACTAGAACCTATTTGGGATTCTGTATGTAACCCAGTAGCGTGTTTGTTGAGATCTGGGTACACCAGATGCTCTAGTTTGTACTGTATAGCTTAGCTATACATCTCTTTTGGCAATATATTTACCTATTTCCAAAAAAAAAGAGTATTAGGGGTCTATTATGTGCCTATTTGATTTTAGGCTATTAAATCTACATGTTTTTGTTCTAAATATCAGCTCCTTGAATGAATATTGTGGGTCCCTTTTGTGTCTATTTGCTTTTAGAAATTTTAATTGCTACTTAGTTACTGATTGTGTTTGATTAGTGTGACCTTCTGTTATTAGGGCTCCCTTAAATGTTAAGCATCATCAACTCTATATTAGATTGCACGTTTATTTCTACTATCAGTTAATTATTTGAATGAATTTTATACTAAATTTTTCTATTTTTCCCAACAAGGTGTTTGGGATATCATTTCTTTTTGAACTTGCACGGATACAATGATAGAAAAAATTAAATAAACTAAATACTTGTAATTAAATTTTAGTTGATAGATTGTTTAGCGGGAGATGTCTTACTAGCCAGGGACAGTGAAGCTCAACCTCCTCAAGTTACAAACCAATAGTCTATATATGCACGTTTATTTCTACTATCAGTTGCTTTTTTTAATGAACTTTTTATGATACTCTATTTTGCACAGATAGAATGATACAAAAATTGACTTATACTAGATACTACTATTTAAATTTCTATTTTTCGTTACTTAATTGTTTACCTAGAGATGTTTTTGGGGACAGTGAAGCAAAAAATATCCTCTAGTTCCAAATTCGTAGCCTATATTTGCATGTTTATTTCTATAATCAGTTGCATTTTTAATGAATTTTTATTGGATGTGTTTTGAGTAGGTGGGGAAATTAAACCTACTCTATTATGCATGAATAGAATCATAGAAAAATTGACTATGCCAGATACTAATATTTAAATTTGTACTTTCTGTTGGTAGATTGTTTACCTGGAGATGTCTTCGGGGATAGTGAAGCAAAAACCATTAACAGTAATGTATGGGCACTGGTTGTTCAAAGGGACTGGAGGAAGGTCGGATGGCAAAAACAATATGTGGGCGCCAGTTGTTCAGACGGACTGGATGAAGATCAATATGGGTTGATAGCACTACCAAAAGGGTTCAATAAGGTATGGATAAATGAGAATGAGTTTATTGCTGATAATGTTCAGAATATCGATGTTATCTCACATGTCGGGGTTTTTATTCAGAGGGGCTTCCGTAAAGCACCACCAATTGTGCATCTTTATCGAGATGAAAGAAGCCTTCTGGAGAGAAGCAACTAATCAGGTTGGAGGCACCGGGGAATATGGAGAGACAAGTTCCTTACTAAGATGAAAGAAGCTTTCGGGAGAGCAACAACTACTGAGGTTGGAGGCACTAAAGAATAAGGAGAAAGAAGTAGGTGCGGGGTTTGAGGATGGAACAGTAGGAAATCGGTCTGAAGTCTGCTGGTGAGGTAATGATCTCCTTCTTGGGGATTAAGGCAAGGAAGACATGGTTGATCTCCTTCACCATATTGTCCCCATTGAAAAACCATTGGACTGCTTTGACAAGATCGCCTTTGATGATAGACCAGTTACTTCTATAGAAGAAGCCATTGAATCCGTCTGGGCCAGGGCTTTTATCAACCCCAATGCTCCAAACCAAATCTATGATTTCTTGTTCCAAAGGACATTTTGTTAGCATGATGTTGTCATCATCAGAAATAGTTTTGTCCTATTTCACCTCCAGAGAAGATGGTATGTCCTCTTCTTGATTGTATAGTTTCTGAAAGAACTCAGAGGTCTGTTGTATTATTTCTTCGTCACTCTCAATGTAGTTGCCTTCATCGTCGTATAACTCAGTAATGGTGTTGATGGATTCTCGTCTCTTGACAATGGAGTGGTACAACTTGGTATTCCGATCCCCACTTTCAATCCACTTGGATCTACTTCTTTGCCAGTAGTAGCATTCCTCGGCTTTGTCAAGTAGTTTCATACGTTCGAGAGTGGTTCTCTCGGCCTCAATGAGCTCGGCATCCAGCGGATTCCTCCTAAGCACCTTAGAGATATCATCAAGTTCTTTGTGTTCTTTCTTGAGAAGATTATGTAAATTGACGAATTCCCTGGACCAGTCCTTTAGTGTTGTCTTGACATTCTTGAGGCGTTGTTGAAAGTAGAAAAGGGGGTTACGGTAGACCTCCTTCTTCCAAGCTTTTGAGATCACTTCTTCACATCCTGGCCATTCTTGCCAGAAGTTAAGGAAGCGGAAAGGGCGATTTTTCTTGGTCACTTCTCTGAGGTTAACCTGCAAAGCTAAGTGATCAGAAAAACATGAGGTGAGCAGTTTCATTTTAGAACCTGGGAAGATTTCGAGCCAATCTTCATTGACAGGGGCTCGGTCAAGTTTACAGGCTATGCGCTTCTTCTGTTTCAGATTTTTATGGCAGGTGAAGGCCTCCCTTCCAATGACCGGCAATTCAACTAGTCCGGCCTTATCAATAGTTGTATTGAAGGTACTGAGGATGGAGTTTGGGACTTCCCTACCCCCAGCTTTCTCCTCGTGCTTTCTAACATTTTTGAAGTCCCCGAAAACTAACTAGGGGTTATTGATTCCCTGAGAGAGTTTTTCTAGCTTATCCCATAACTCCATGCGTTGGCACATCAGGTTATGAGCATAGATCACAGAGATGACCACGATCAGTCCACCTTTATTAATACACTTAGCGGTAATCTATTGGTCATCCATGTCTAAGGGTTCAACATCCCAAGACTTTGGATTCCAACCCATGCAAACTCTGTCATTAGCATTATGAGCATGATTAGTAATCATGTTCCAACCGTTAGGCAACATCTTCTTCATCAATTGTAAGTTGTCTTTTTTTATTTTTGTTTCAACAAGACCTGCTATCGAAGCTTGAATCCAACGGATGACCTCCTTCACTTTCCTTCTCTTCCGCGGTTTGCCAGCACCGCGGACGTGGGCCATGAAGAAAGTCATATATTAACCCTTCTTAGATGACCGAGTTTTTTGTGACTCGGGCACCTTAGGGCTACCTCCAGCATTATTGGAGCCTTTCTTTCTATTGGAATTGTCCACCTCTTTGTTACTGGGTTCGGGTGTGTCCTTATCCTGCGACTGGACCTCCTCACCTTTCTCCTTGGAGTTTTCCGCAACTGTTTCCTCATCAAAATCAAGTTGCTCATATTTGTTGTTGGTTACGGTCTTGTTGGCTTTGCCTGGAGAGCTAGGTCTTGCAGGTTTCAATACTTTCTTCCTCTTGGGGTCGACCCACTCGGAAGTCTTCTTGTGTTCCGCTTCCTTCTCTTTGGGATGAAGGGGACAGTCATGCTCATCATGTTCGAATACCTTACACTCCTGACAGTTCTTTGGGATGTGTTGGTATAAGATCTCGACTGGTATTGGATCTTTTTTAGGCAGATTGACCCAAATTTCTTTGGGAGGTTCCTCATCAGCCTGGATCTCGACAAGAGCTTTCACCTCTCCTAGGGACTCCTGGTGAATGAATCGCATATCCACTCGTAACAGCTTGCCCACCCCCGAGGCAACGATTCCCACGGCTTTCTCTGACCAGTTCCTGCCCATGCTCGGGATCTTAATCCAAATAGGGACAGAGCTAAATCGGTCTTTCTTCAAGTCGTCGCCGGTATGATGATCCTTCACGATTATGAGTTGATCATCGAACCAGCTTGGACCCATATTGATCACAGTATTCTTGTCCTCACTGTTGTTGAACCTCACAAGGAAGAAGTTATTGGGTTTTGAATAGAGATCAAAACCCCCTTTTGGTTTCCAAACATGCTTGATCCAAGCTAGAAAATGATAGTAGTAGGATCTTTTGCCCATGAGATAGACTGAGATCGTATGTTACCAGGTTTTCTCCATGGATTCGTACGTTTCTTCATCAATGGTAACGAAACGTTTCCCATCTTTTACCACTACTGGCTCGTATGAGTGTTTGGGTTTCAGTTGACCCGAGCCCGAAGCAAAGAATCTTGTCCAGGCTTTGTCACTAGCGTTCGTCATCGTGGAGGAGGCAAGCCTCTCCGCCGTTAGGGCGTGATCGTCCCCGGAGTCGCCGCCTTGATCTCCAGAGCCCCTAAACCCTAGGTGGTTGTGTTATATGCCTATATGTGTATGTATGTATGTATGTATGTATGTATGTATGTATGTGTGTATGTATGAAAGGCATGGACATCAGTTGAGGGCTTTTAAAAGCGGAGTATAATCGGTCAAGCGGGAGTTCATGCAGCCCAAGACCACTTAGTGGATCGATAGCAATATGTGGTGTGGTAGGGTGACCGAATAGGCATAAGCGGGAGTATATACAGCCGTGTAGATCTCCATACAGCCGTGCAAATCAATCTCCCGAACAGTGATCTTGGTATAACAAAGGTCTCTTAAGTGCATGTATATATCCATTTTAAATAACTCTAATGATTCATTAAGCTTAATTACAAGTCATATGTTATGAATTATTTACAATACAACTCTAATAGAAAATCTATCTAATTTTTAAATCTTGAAATTGTGTTGAAGTTGATTTATTCTCTTGTAAACTAGGGTTTGCAAAATTCATCCTTTTGGTGGTACCTATATATCTGAAATTTAGATACACATGAAAGGAATAATTCTCGTCATCAATATTAGGGCAATGAATAAATGTTAGACCGAGACACACGTCCATATTATCTTAAGTGGCCCTAACACAAATTATCCTCAATATTAACCACTAGGGCTGTCAAAATTTGTCCGAAACCGTGAACCCGGTTGTGTCTGGCCCGAAAAAAACTGGGTTTGGGTTTTAGTTGTGACGTTTTGGGTCGGTTATGGGTTTAAGATTACATGTCTGAATATAAATCAGGTCGGTTTCGGGTTAAAAATTGGGCAAAATCGGGTTCTAAATACTTACTTATATACCTATATTTAAGAGAAGCATGCTATATTTTGAAGTGATACATGTGTTGGTTTGGTACAATATATGTGATATTGCGACATATTTCAGTTATTTGATGTGATATGTGTTGCTTTTAATATTATTCTGATATTCCTATTGTGTTAGAATTTAGTTATGTGTTAGGTAACACCAATGATGGCTTTTATTATACAAATGTTGTTATGATATGGTATAGTTATTTTAGTATATATGGTATAGGCATCCATATTGGTTTGATGGGTTATATCTTGATGTAAATATGTGTTATTTTAGTATGTTATATGTGATGTTGCAACAATTTTGATGTGATATAGGTGTTATTTTAGTATGATATATGTGATGTTGCACCTATGTTGAAATTTTTTCTTGTGTTTAAGTGACATTAATGCTTTGCTATTGGTATTATTTTGTCTAATAGAAGAAAAAGAAAAATAATATTGCAACTGTGCGATATTGTATGACCAATGACATCTTTGTTGGTTTATTTAGATAATAAATTTATTTATAACCGTGTAGGTAATTCTATCTAAAAAAATATTTTTTTCTAAAACATCATCTTCAAAATCGGGTTCGGATTTGGTTCTGAGTTTAGACTTTTTAATCCGGGTCAGTTTCGGGTTGAGAGGTATGAGTAAAATACGGGTCCAGGTTCGGGTTTGGATTTGACAGTCAAACAATCCGGACAAGATTTTTTGACCCGGAACCAACCTGGTCCTGATTTTTTGACACCCCTACTAGCCACCTCCACTTTGTTCCCACTCCAATACTCCCCCTTAAGCAGATAATATGAGCATCAATAATAAGCAAGTCTTCAATAAATCTTTGAGCAGTAGGTGAGAGAATGAGTAGGATATAATATCAGCAGCAAGTGAATCCCTAACACACTCCCTTAAGAATGAGTAGGATATACTATCAGCAACAAGCGACTCTCTAACACACTCCTTTAAGAACGAGTAGGATATACTATCAGCAACAAGCGACTCCCAAACAACCCCCCCCCCCTTTAAACAAGTAACTCCAAGACCAAAACGGCGGGCCCACAATATAAAAAAAAGATGCCTTTGAAAAAGCAATACTAGTAGCAAGTCTGAATAAGTAGCATCTTCTCAGTCACTAGCATCGTCGAGTAGTCCAAAGAGTGTTGGGTCACTAAAAGTAAACTCCAGAGAGTGTTGGAACACGGAGTAAGTAGTCCACGTGCATAGCAAAGTGCAAACAATCCAGGTAGTGCTAAAACACAAAAAAAGTGGTCAATGTGCAAAGCAAAGCAGAGACAAGCAACGGAGTGTTGGGATGCAAGAAAAGTAGTCAACATGCATACAACATGGACAAGTAATGTATCAGAGACGATGTAACCGGAATAAACAACCTTTTGCACAAATCAGCATGCAAACAAACTTCAAGATAGTAGCAATCGAAAATGAGCTGCTCCAACATCCATGAGGCAAATACCACTAGAAGTCCACAAGCTCTCCAAGAAGAAAATATAAAGAGATCCTCATATAATAGCAGCATAGTGAAGATCGAAATACATATATCACAACATGAAGATCCACAGTATATAGAGCAGCAGATAATTATCGATCTCTTCATCTCATCTCTCCTTCTTCCCCTCAGACCAATCACAAACCGATTGAAGAGAGTGGTTAATGTGGATTTATAAAACAAAGGCAATCCCCTTATGGCTAGCTTCCTCTGGAAAGATAGGGAAGGTACAGGAGGAAGGCTTGGGTGGCTTGGCACTACATCACCCAAGGTCTACAGCAAGGAAGGTTGGGTATTTGGTATTCTTGATTTGAGGGACTCTTACAAGTCTTATCCTATGAAAAGTTGTTGGGAGATCATAAACAGCAAGTCGATTCGGGACAGATCTACAGATCCACATACAAGAGAGTGTGTGTGTTTTGGGATGATTCACATCCACAATTTCTCAAGCTGAACAGCTCTCCATCTCCACACTGGCAGATGTTGTGGAAGGTTTTTCCTAGTGGGATGCCTAGTATGAGATGGCTTATAGGCAGGGGTATATGACTTTCTGGTTTGACATGTGGTATGGGGATCCTCTTCACAGCATGGCTAGGTGTCCCTTGGATGTCAATATTCATGTTAAGGTTCACGATCTGTAGATTGATGGTATCAAGTGGGATTGAGGCATCTAACGGCCTTAGTGAATGATGAAAGGCTGGAAAACTATGAAGCATGGATATGGATACGAGTATGGATACAGGTACGGGTATGCGGGTACAATACGGGGATACAATAATTTTTTAAAATATAGGATATGGGTACGGCATGGATACATAAATTTTTGTAATGTTTATTAAAAAAATTAACAAAAAATAGCAATTTATTTGAAAAAATAGATTAAGATGATCCAATTTCATTCTCAAATCACAACATATCAAGGGGAGTAGAGAATTGGGGAGTCACATGATATTGGGATTTTGAGGGATCGTGTGAATGGGCACCCTTGGCTGCTAAATGGGTTGTAGGCCGTATCTAGGCTGTATTGAGGTCGTATCCTACAAATAAAAATGTTTGGATACGGCTTAAGAAATACATGGTACGTATTAGAGAGTATCTAGGGAGCATTAGTATCATATATGTATCAAGTATTGGTAGGTACCTATTTTGGAGTATGGGTGGTTCATAGGGGGGAGACAAAAGGTTGGGGGTGCAATGTTTACCTTTAAAGGAGATAAAACAGATATTGTCTACTCTACATAGAAATCCAAAATATATCACAACGGATTTAATCACCCAAACAAGAGGCACATTGACCAACAATACTAAACGTTCAGAGAATGTGGAGGACGTCAATGTGCATAAAACTTGCACCTCAGCAAGGGAAAGCATCCACAGGTACCATGTAAAGGTGAATGAACTGGTTTACAATAAAGAACAAGTAAAATCCATGACTAGATATGAAAATTCTTTTAAAAGAGAAATCCCAAAAAATGGAGGGGGTAAAAACAATAAAGAGAAGAAGGGAGATGGCATTTAGCAAAGGGAATGGTGACTAACCTTGAACTACCTTCAAGGGAGCAACTGTGACAGTCTTGCTACTAGTTGCTACTTAGCGGAGGGGTTGAGATAGGAGCTGGTGTCAGGTGCTAATTGAGCCAGGCCATACCCAAAAAAAATTTAGTATTTACCACACCTAGATACGACCCGGATATGGCATGGATACAACTTAAAGAGTATCCAGTACGTATCTTGGACTATCCAGGATATTGGTATCGAATACGTATCAGATACGGGTACAGCACCTATTTTGGAGTATACGTGCTTTGTATCTGAAAAATAATATTGAGTCTTATCATACTGTGGAGGATAAGAGATGATATGCAGGTTTGCACAAACGAGCAAAATGGCGGATTTTCCTAACGATCTGTAAAACATCTACCACCTAGACAAGGGGAGGTGCAAGGGAAGAATTATAGTTGTATGTGGGTGAAAGGGGTCCCTCCTAAAGCTAATATAGTGGTGTGGAAATTATTCAACAAAGCCTTGCCTACTGGAAATAATCTATTGTAGGTGCAAGATCCCGATGATACCAAAACATGAGTGTTTGCCATTGTGGATCATATGTTAGCAGGTAGTTCTATTACTCAGGTATTCTAGCTAAACTGTTAGATACTGATTATTCTTTCTTTGAGAACCGCCTATTCTGAAGGTATCATCTAGTCATTGGTGTTTGCCTTCCAATAATTTATTTAAAGCTTGGATGTGTGGTGTGACTCCAAACCCTCTTACCTGGCTGATTTGGCGTGAAAGGTGTGTAGTAGGTACGACAATGGTTCTATGAACGCATAGACTATTTGGAAGGAACTCATTTCTATTGTGAAGGTGATTAGTCAAAAGTTTTGCTTTAAGAGATTGAATGATAGTCTTTTCTATACAGACCTAGAGCGGTGTGGCTTGGACGAAGCCTCATATGATCAAGCAGGTGGAGTTTGTTAGATGACAGCTACCAGATTTGAATAATCTGAAGATGAATTTGATAGTGGGGTCGGATCAATGTCATGAGGAACTAGAAAAGTAGATGGGTGGCAGGTCTGGTTAGGGGAAAAATTGGTTGCATCTGTTCACTTTCATGTCTTGGCTGTTGGCACGAGTACATATAGAGCTTGCCATCAGGCAACAACTGGTTTTCTATGAAAATGAGCAACGACTTGAATTTCAACACTTTTTTCTATGAGTTGGATGACTACACGGTAAACCTTTTTGGGGTAGGGCTGATCCACCCTGATGGACGGTACCTCTTAATAGGGAGATTAAGAATTTGTTAGAGGAGTTAAGATGACCAATTTGGTGCCATGTGAGATTGGCAGGCGGGGTATACACTTTCAGTGACGTAAGATGTTCCAGAATCCCTCGAGTCTTTCTGTGCGTATAAGAGGCATGCTTTTGATGGACAATAGAAGCATGCACACCTTAGGCACAAATTGATATTGTTACATCTACGATTTCCGGTTGAAACAGTTTTTAGTTAAGAGTGGCTCAAGATATGTTTCTTGGGGTTTTTCATTATTTGGGATTGCAATGGCCTTTGATGTTTAGGTCTCCTTATTTGGTTATGGGTTATGAACCACGCTTTATAGGCGGTGTTGTAATCTTCTTGACTAAACATTTTGCCTGCATGAGGGTGGTGGGATGAATAGGTTATTTTATTAAAAATAGTGATAGGATAGGCAATGTGGAGAGTAATTATCAACACAAGTCAATGTACTATTTGACATAATTACATGGATAGAAGTCAAAATGTAAACAAATCTTTGTGCGACCCCAAAGCGAGCAGTGAGGGGGCAAAGCCACTGCAGTAGAATCAGCTCAAAATTCTGATCTGATTAATGATCTGATTAGCATTAGGCATGTAATGTATAGATGGAGGTATGTATATAGGGCTGGCAAAAAACTAAGGGAGAAGGCAATAGAAATAATGATATACTAAAGGTCGGTATTGTTAACGCCCTATAGAAGTAGTTAAGAGCAGCCTAATACTAGAGAAGCTAGGTCCAACAAGCGGCGGCTTCCAAAAGCAGTCATTTGCCCAAGTAGAGGGTGCAAGACACGAAGGCAGGGTATGATGAGGGTGTCAACAACGATGGAATTACCAATAAACAAAGGAAAAAGGAAAAAAAAGAAAGGGGAGATGGGATCCGGAAAACAAGAAAGGTGTAAATCGATTGAAGAAAAATAAGTTGTGATCTGGATAAAAAGGAAGGGAGTTGCGACTAAGATAAAAAAGGAAGAGGTTGTGATTCGAAAACTGACGAGAAGAGGCTAGGAGAAAAAAGAAAACCAAAAAATTGTGACTGGTATTCTTGTATTTTATTTCCTATTTTAAGTCTTTCTTACTTAACTATCACGTAACAAGGGCCTTTGTATAAGGGGCCCATTAGGGTTTTTCAGTTTGCTTCCTTATAGAGCGTCCTCCTATTTACAGGAGTGAGTTTTCCCTTTTTAAATATAGAAATATCAAAGACGGCACACTTCCACATGGTATTAGAGCAGGCCTAATCGGGATCCTCCCACAGCAAGTCATCGTCGCCGCCTTCTCTACTTCCCTCCTACTTTCTCCTTTCTCCATTGCCGCTGCTGATCACGCCTAAGGGAATCTACTCCCCTCTCTAACTATCCTCTTCTCCAACAAGAGGATTCAGGGACATGGCCGACAGAATTTCCAATGGTCATATGGTTTGAGGACTACTACTTTGGAAAATTGTTCAGCAAATCTTTGTCATCATCCATGACCACCTATTATAGGGCTCTATTCACCTTGTTATTGATATGATTGGGTCTATCCAACTTATCTCTCCTTGGTGAACTATAGTGTTTGCCATTTATTCTAGGTCACTTGTGACCTTATTCTACTAATTCACCGCCAAGTATGGCATCTATGTGACTCAACACGGCGTGTTTCCGCCATCTGCTCCAAAATACTCCGAAATCGGCGTACTATGACGACACCTAACACGACGTGTTGCTTTCTTAACACGTCATGTCGCTACTTGTTGTTGATTCCCTATTGTTTCCTGCTACTAATATCACACGGCGTGTCAACTCTAGACACATTGTGTCGCTACTTCTGGAAACTACTGTCATGACGCTTAACACGATGTGTGTCACGGAACCGTTCTTACCCCAATCCCAATTTCACTGCCTAGACAGTGATAAAGGGATTGAAGCGTCCGTCCCTGAGTGGCCCCGTAGGATCTAACACACTGGCATATACAATAAGAAATAAATAACTCAAAAACTGGATAATAGAAAAACAAACTAACCCAATATGGAGATATATCCAATTTGTCTTTGTCATCAGAGTATATGAGTGTGGAAGCGATCATATTCAGTTTTCCATGTATATTGCCTAAAATCAAGAAAATCAAGACACAATCATGCAATTGCACGGTACGCTATCCAAAATCAAGTAAAACGATTTATAACAAAATAGTATGCTTGGCAGGACTTATATTTCAAAGAATAATAAGCAATTTGCAAATCCAACATTTATTCGACAAGTTTTTCAAGCAATTCGAATTTTATTACGAGTTCCCATTATGCTGTAATTCAAGAAGCATGCTTATATATTTTGTATGACTCTATTACCCCAACGCGATGGGGAAGGTCACTAGGCCCCTTTTCACCATAGGAACATAGGAAGCCAATGTACAAGTCCCACCTCCAAATGAGGGGGTTGTTGTACTCAATATCAACATTATCAATATCATCATCATTATCAATATACGGGCAGTCATAATGGGCATTCAATTTATGTTTTCATGTTTTTCAAAATATAATATAGAAAAACAGAAGACTAATCATAGGGAACAATAGCTCATCCAAATAACTAGCCAAGCATACGGTCAAGAGATACATAAAAGTATCTTCAATACAATCAAGGAGGAGTTATATAAATAGCGTACCTTTCACCGAGATTTCGAGTATTAATCAACTAGAGTAGAAGATCAGGGTCTCAAGTGGTTCCTAGATCAATCAAGATATGGATCGAGGATCAAGATCATATTATAGACCAAAATCAAGTACACCAAATTAGGGTTTTCCAATCCTATTCATCCCTAAGGTAGATCATTCATATATAGTCAACATTATATCAAGATTTCAATATTTACTCAAGTGTCAAGCATATTCGAGGATGGATGATCTACCTAGGTATTTTAGGAATATATGTCAACCCTAAATATTATCATCATTATTCAAGTCATCAAGTCTTTAGGTCATCATCATGTTCTACATCATTTGTATTCAATATCATATTGATGGGTCAAAACTATATCAAGGGTTTGCAAGATTTGAGATCCATGTCAAGATTACTCAGTATCCATTATAATTAAGATTGAATCAAAACAATAGATCTATATGACTAATGATTCATTCTAAAGAGTAGATGATTCAAAAAGATCGGATCTAGGTTACAAAATATCATCAGAGTCCAAAAATAGGGTTTTCAAGGATTAAAAGTCATTACTGAGCCATATGACAAATTAAATGATCAAGAGTGTATGATCTAGGGATATCAGTGAGCATCGTTTATAATCAGACTTCAAAACTATTTTTAATGGATTCACTGGATTTTTCTGATCAAGATTGACTACTTATTTGTAATTTTTGGAGTTCATATGCATTTTCTATGATTAAAACAAGATCTTGACATTTATATGAATTTTTGAATAGAGGGGAGATATTTACCTTATTTGTGAAAATTGAGGTTTGTTGGATCACGATTCGGTGGCTCAGATCGCGCCACAAGGCTCGCTGGTCCAGGATCCGGTTCAAAATCTATTTGGTCGGTTTATTGGTGGTCTGGCTGAGCACTGGACCGGTTTGACTTGCAATTGAGCCGGCGGTCTGGGGCTCCTGCTCTCCCGTTCCAGACGCACGATCAACACAGACTCAAGCCCAGAAGCAGGGCGGCGGGGCTCGCCGGAGTGGATGCGTTCTGGAGCAGGAGGGGAGTGAGGCAGAGCACGAGCAGGCCGGTCGGGCTTGCCTTGGCCTCGCGGACCTGATGGGAGCCAAAGGAAGAGGGGAAGAGGCGTGGAGGAAGGACGCCCAAGCTGGGCTATGCGGCGGCGCCGTAATGGCAGTGGCCGGAGAAGAAGGGAGAGAGAGAGGGAGGGCACGGCGTGGGAAAAGAAGGTGTCGTTCGGGATCGTGGGTGCGCGACGAACCCAAAGAGGGGTTTATATAGAGTCCTACTGCTAGGGTTAGGGCTACAAGAGGGGGCGGCGCACCCCACAAGTCGGCTAGCTTCCTTGGCCTCCAAGCAATGTATTCGCAGCGCCCAAACCACATGGAAGGTTCGAGAGGGGGTGTGGAGTCATCGGCCGAGCTATCGGGCGCAATCTGGCTCTGGTTGGCCGATCGGGGTCGGGGCCATGGTGCTGGTCCACCGTGGTCTTTCCAAACCAGGCGCAAGGTAGGGGATGACCCCAGCGCCGTTGGATCAAGATCCAAGGCTGCTGGGTCACCCACCTTGCCCAGCGGCGCCCCAAGCAAGGAATGGGCCGGGCCCAGCAAGGAAAAGGGAGGGAAAAAGGAAGGAAAAAGGGCTAAAAAGCTAAGAAAATGTTAGAATCTTAGAAAAATCATAACAAATCGTAGGAAGGTCCAAATGGTCTCAAATTTGGACCATATCTTCATAAAAATGTGGAGAACGTTTATAAAAAGTTTGAGGACAAGAAGATGAATTTTGATGGGTCAATTTCTTTATTTGTACAAAGTGATGAATTAATCAAATATAAGGTGTTATAATGTGTTTAAAGTTCACATTGTTCACCATATTTTGTATTTGAGTCTCAACTTTGCTTATGTAGATAAGAAAATTAATTTAGGACCATTAGTGGATATAATGAGGGAAAAAGAGTAATTATCTCATTATTTTGCTAAAATCCACTTTGTCACAATGTGCACTTTCCCGACACGTCATATCACTACTTGTTGTTGATCCCCTGCCTTGTTTCCGATTCACTTCCTGGAGACTACACGACGTTTAGCTAGACATACCGTGTAGCTATTATCTAGATCTGTTGGTGTACTATCTACACATCGTGTACTATCAAAGCATGACATGTCTTGTTCATGTTGTTCTATCTTTTTTGGAATCATGGCCTCTTCCGCTACTGAGATCCTTGAGACACATGCTAGATGTGTAACATATGTTAAGTTCAACGGGTCCAATTACATCTCATGGGTACATTCTTTTCAAATCTATGCATACTCCTTGGGCAAGCTTAAGCATCTCAAAGACCCTCCTCCTAAAGATGAAATGAATAACAAAAGGAAAGTCGAGCATGACTTTGAAGTCCTCTCCCAGATTCTAAATAGTTGTGAATGTTATGTCCCCACCAATCTTCTCTTCAATGATACAGCCAAGGAATCTTGGATCATAATGTTCAAGTCTATTCTAGCAAGGGAAATGCTTTCCGAGTTCAAATTGAACTTTATAAAGTCTACATTCTCTGAGGCTTGAAGACACTACATCATTTGCTTCACACTTTGATAACTTTGAAGGGATTTGGGGAGAGCTCAAACTCCATCATCCCTTATCAATTGATCTTACTGAACTACAGAAGCAATAAGATGAAGTTCAACAATGTCAGTTTTTGGCATCAGTGCCGCCTAGCTATGAAGTTGTTCGTCAACAAATCCTGCTATCTGATTGCTTATGTTAATGTCTATCTGCGGCTATCTCACTCGGTGTCCTCTACTACTAAAGAAGAGCATGTTGCTCTAGTTGTTGTTGGACGAGGGCATGGTAATTCTACTTGCAGTCGGGGCAAATGTCTCAATAATAGTGGAAGAGGGCCCTCTCCTCTTCAATCTCGGTTCTTCAACTTCTGCAAACAGACTAATCACACTAAAGATAAATGTTGGAAGAAGCATGAAAATCCATTAAGGGGCAAATCAAGTATCCACTACTGATGTTGAAGGAGAATCTACATGTGCCTCCAGTAGAACCAATCTTCAGACGGTAACACTGAGTTTGTCTGACCTTGACAAGCTAATCAAAGTTGCCTCTGCTATTACTACCATGCCTCCAGCAAATATTGCCCAACACTCGGTGATCTTTCATGTCTTCAAGCTCCTTCTTCAACAAAAGAAGACTAAATTATTGATTATGGTGCAACAGCCATATGACCTTTAATAAGAATCTCTTCACCTACCTAAAAAAATCTGTATCATCCTCCTGTGTGTTTGGCAGATGGATATACTTCTCTGGTTATTAGAATAGAAGATGTTAGTGACACCCTTCTTAAATCAGTTTTGTTTGTGCCCAGATTTTCCTTGAACTTGATGTCTGTCTTAAAATTACCAAGTCTTTAAACTACAGTGTAACCTTCTTTTCTTACATTGTCTCCATGCAGGATCTTAGGACGAAAAAGACAATTGGTGGGGGATATGAAGGTGGAGATTGTTTGTACTACCTACAGACCTCGTCAACTTCTCCTGCTACTGCTCTTATGGCCCAGTCTACCTCTCTTTATCAATGGCACTTGAGGCTTAGTCATCCTTCTATCATTAAATTGAAGTCTTTATTTACCAGTTTGTTTTCTGAAAATTTTACATGTTAGTCTTGTCAACTTGGAAAACACTATTGCTTTGTGCTTTCTCCTCGTGGTGACAACAGGAGTCCAAGTTTGTTTTATTTAGTTCACTCTGATGTTTGAGGACCATATCGTATTGGTAACATTAATTGATGACTGGTCTCGTGCCACTTGGCTTTATCTTTTAACAGATCGTTTTGAAATTTTAGATGTTTCCTCCAATTCCCTTAATGAAATAAAGACTCCATGTTTTGCTAGTCAAAGTTTGTTCGCACCGATAATGCCTCTGAATGTGCAACACAGTTTTCAAAAGATTTGCATCTCCAAAGGAATTGTTCATCAAACCTCTTGTCCCTATAGCCCCCAGCAAAATGATGTGGCTGAAAGGAAAAATAGACATCTTCTTGATGTAACTCGTACAATCCTAATTGAAATGAAAGTTCCTAAGTTTTATTGGGTTGATGACATTCTTTTAGCAAACTAACTCATTAATGTTGTTTCCTTGGCTATTCTAAAAAAAAAGGGTATAAATGTTTTGATCATGTTGTATGTCAGCATGGACGTCACCTTTTTTGAAGATACATCCTTCTTTTCTGAAACTAGTAAAATGTACCACTTCCTATTGTGCCACTTCCTACTGTGCCTCCCTTAGATGAATCTTCTACTCCTGTTATAAAAGTGTATGAGCGGCAAAACAAAAGACCTCTACCTGCAGTTTCCCATGCTATGATCTCTTCTGAGACTGATGACCCACCACAAGACAATGGTAATACTACTACCTCTATTCCAATTTCTGATTCTGACACTCCTACTGCATTACAGAAAGAAAAGCAGTCTGGCACCAAATATTGTATTTCACAACATGTTTCTACAACGCATCTGAATGCTTCCATGGCTCAATTTATTATTGTTTTATCTGATATTTCTATCTCAAAGAACACTCAGGAGGCACTCCTACGTCCTGGATGGACACAAGCTATGGATGAGGAGATGGACGCTCTTCTATCCCGTCTGACATGGGAACTTGTTGATCTACCTATGGGTAGCAATCTTGTTGGTGGTCGTTGGGTGTCAACTGTTAAATATAAGACCGACGAGACAGTTGGACGTCTGAAGGCTAGACTGGTTGCTAAAGGATACACACAAGAATTTGGAGTTGATTACTTTGAAACTTTTTCTTGTTGCTCGTCTTAACTCTGTACACATTCTTATTTATGTTGTTGTTAATCAAGGATGGCACTTGCATCAGCTGGATGTCAAGAACGTCTTTCTATATGGCGATTTGCTGGAGACTATCTATATGTCACAACCTCCAGGTTATGTTGTTCCAGGCGTCGGGGGGGGGGGGGGGGGGGGGGGAGGGGGGTATTCTGGGAAAGTTTGCCTACTTAGGAAGGCTATTTATGGCCTCAAGCAGAGCCCCGAGCATGGTTTGACAAATTATCATAATAATGGACAAATTCGATTTCACGCGGTCTTAGTGTGATCATTTTGTATTTATCAAGACCACTACTTTCAAAATTATTATTCTCATTGTTTATGTGGATGATATCATTTTGTCTGGTTGTGGTGACACAGGGATTGATGATATAAAGAAATATCTTACGAAGTACTTTGTAACCAAAGACCTTAGACGTCTTTAGTATTTTCTTAGCATTAAGGTAGCACACAACAAGGATGGAGTGTCTCTATCACAAAGGAAGTATACTCTAGACTTACTGACTGAAATTGGAATGGTGGGTTGTCGACCTGCAGTCTCAGCTATGGATCAAGCATATGATCTATGGGTTGAGTCTAGGGGTGAGCAGAATTTGGTTAATAACTGATTAACCGAACGGTTAATTCCGAATGGTTAATTTTTTTGGGTCAATTTGGTTAATTCAGTTAATTTGGTTAATTTATTTCGGTTAATCGGTTAAATGGTTAATTTGACGGTTAAAGATATTTTTGGTTTGGTTAACCGAATTAACCAAATAGTCAGAATTGATTCATAAATAATATCTTACACATGCATATATACATATATAGTTGTACTTTTATTTCAAAATACTTCCCCATATATGTAGTAATCAAGTTTTTACAAGCCATACAAAATTAAATTTACAACAATACTACTATAATATAACAATATTGTCCCAAATTCTATGACTATTTCAAATAATATTATTACACGAGTGTTATTTGGTTAACCAAATTAACCGACCGAATTAACCATTAACCGATTGGACAATAACCGAATTAACCGACTCAATTTGGTTAGGTTAATGGTTAAAATCTCAAACCACAAATTAACTGTTTAACCGAACCGAATTAACCGTAACCGACCGAATTAACCGAATGCTCACCCCTAGTTGAGTCCTCTCAACCCTTAGAAGATAAAGATTGCTACAAATGACTGGTTGGTAAACTTTTGTATCTCACTGTTACTAGGCCAGATATATGATGTGTTGTGGGAGTTCTTAGTCAATTTATGGACTGCCCTAGACAGTGTCACTGGGAGGCAGCATATCATGTCCTAAATTATTTGAAGAATGCACCTGGAAAAGGACTTTTTATAAAAGAAATGGATGCCCTGATGTAACTGGATATTCTGATGTCGATTATGCGGGGTGCAAGTCTGACAGGAGATCCATTTCTGGTTATTGTACCTTCGTAGGATGTAAACTAGTTACTTGACAAAGTAAAAAATAAAATTTTGTTGCCAAATTTAGTGCAGAGTCTTGAGTATCGTGCAATGGCACATACTACTTGTGAGTTGTGTTGTACAGGCGGGCACTCAGGCAGCGCCCAGACGGCTCAGGCGGCCCAAGCCCCGCCCCAATCTGGGCGTCCAGAAGTAATACATGTAATTAAGCTTTTAATTTTACTGATTTTTATCAACTGATTAGTATTACTTATCTACTGATTAGTATTTACTTATCTTCTTATTAATATTTACTTATCTACTGATTTGTATTTATGTATGTACTGATTTGTATTTATGTATCTACTAATTTGTATTTACTTATCTATTGATTTGTATTTACTTATCAACTGATTTGTATTTATGTATCTATTGATTTGTATTTACTTATTTACTTATCTACTGATTTGTATTTACTTATCTACTGATTTGTATTTACTTATATACTGATTTGAATTTACTTATCTACTGCTTTGAATTTATGTATCTATTGATTTGTATTTACTTATCTACTGATTGTGTATTTACTTATCTACTGATTTATATTTAATTATCTACTGATTTGTATTTATTTATCTACTGATTTGTATTGACTTATCTACTGATTTGTTCATCTACTAATTTTCGATTCATCACATTATTTAAATTTAGGGCTTTGTATTTATTCATCTACTTTTTCAAATTATTTAATCATCTGCTGATTTATATTTGTTTATCAGCTGAGTTGTACTTTTTTATCTAATGCTTTGTATTTTTTTATCTACTAATTAGTATTTATTTATCTAATGCTTTGAGTTTACTTATCTAACGCTTGAATTTTTTTATCTACTGGTTTGTATTTACTTATCTAATGCCATGTATTTATTTATGTACTGATTTGTATTTACTAATGTTTTGAATTTTTTGTCTAGTGATTTGAATTTACTTATCTACTTATTTGTATTTATTTATGTACCGATTAGTATTTACTTATCTACTATTTGTATTTATTACTATAGTTATTTATTTATTTATATACTGATTAGTATTAATGTACTGTTTTAACTTGTCTACTGTTTGACTTTATTAATCTACTGTTTTGTTTTATAAAGGTACGGCCTCATGATTAGAAATACAAATATAGTTAACATTTCTGATTTTTGATTTATGAGTAATCAATTTGTGATTAAATCAAATCAGCTTTACAAAAGCCCAATAAAGGAAAATGGCAAATATCTCCTAAGAAAGTACTACAAATTCAGGCTTTTGAATGTACTATTTTTACTATATATGCAATTTAGATATATCTATTAATATATATATATATATATTAAAATAATAGATATATAAAAACGCCAGGAAACACCTGGCCGTCTAGGCAGCCTAGGCGTCTATATGGAACGCATAGTCGTCTGGCCGCCTGTACTACCATGCATGTGAGCTGTTATGGATTAAATCTATTCTTGCAGACTTTGAATTTCCTGTCACTTATGTTATCCTCATGTATTGTGATAATAGTGATGCTACCTTCATTGCTAGTAACAATATCTTCCATGAGAGGACCAAGCATATTGAAGTCAACTGCCATTTTCTCCAAGATGTTGTACTGGATAAGAAGATTGCTACTCTTTTTCTGCCACACATGAGAAAACTACAGATATATTTACTAAGCCTCTCTCTGGCAAGAGAGTTGAGGAACGGTGATGCAAGTTGGGCATGGTTGATATAGATGCTCCAACTTGAGGGGGAGTATTGAGATATATTTTTGTATTTTATTTCTTATTTTAAGTCTTTCTTACTTAAGTATCTTGTAACATGGGCCTTTGTATAAGAGGTCTGTTAGGGTTTTTCATCTGCTTCCCTATACAGCCTCTTCCTATTTATAGGAGTGAGTTTTCCCTTTTCTAAATATTGAAAGATAGCACACTTCCACAGAGGGAAAGAACGAATATAGAAGACAGGGAAAAGAATGCGATCAGCATCATGGCGTCTTGCGGAAGGTGCCATTGTATATTAGACGTGAGATAAACTCACAGAAGAGCGTAATGAGGGGTAGGTGTAGGAGATGAAAATAGCCTTGCAATTGCAGGGACAAGTGGTCATGGGTTAGGCGAGGAGGACGAAGTGTGGCAAGAGGGACAAAATTGCAAGAGGCCTACATGCGACACACCGAGGAAGAAGGGGTGGTCGTCCATTGGCTAAGATTCTCTCCTCTTTTCTCTCTCTTATTTGACAACTAAGGTTTAGGATCTTTGCTCTGACGTCATGTAGAAAACAAGTAGGTAGGAATAATTTCGTGTGTGTGTGTTATATTAGATGGGCGGATCACTTTCCTGTATATAGAAGAAGCGGGAAGTACAAACTTAGACAAAACCATAATGGACCAAGACACACTTGGACCCATATTGCAATAAACCCAATAGACTAAAATGTAACACACTCCAACACACATCATATCTACATGCAAGATGCAAGTTTAACATGTTGCTCAATCGAGGTTTCCCACCCACAACCCAAATTAGTTGCAAATTGTCATTCAGAATGGCTATTAATGGCTTATAGGTAGATAGGAATAAGCTTAAAATACATGTTGCCATGTTGTGTGGCCAAGTGTTGGTTACAAATACACCATTTGTCCCTATCCTTTTGCAACAAGAAAACAATATGTAGATAATCATTCACTTTTTGGTGCATCATGGTGAGGAGGGAAAAACCTCCTTAAAAGCCAATTGACTATAGAAACAAAAATTAAACGACTAAGAAACATGAACTATGCCAAATACCACTTGACATGCCGTGTCGTGCCGTCCGTTCTTCAGTGAGAACACACAAAAACTCACTTACAAGACAACCTAATTCTGCAGAATAATCTGACAGTAAGTTTCGATAATGATTGAGAAATATTTAGAACAGGTTAATATAGACTCGGATTTCAAATTCTTGACTCCTAATCTGAACTATGGAGGCTAGAAAGCACCATACAGATGTTTTCTCCTCAGCAACTGCTAGTGTTGGAACATATCTGAAAATTTGATTTAGCAAGCAATGGCTTATACCCATGGTACTAAACATCCTTGACATCTGGCGATATATCCTCGATGTTACATATGTCTACGCCTGTCGACGTCGAAACCTAATAAGCTTCTTCGACATCGATGTTGCCTACTTGTTGACATGGGTCCATGAGTTCAGCTTACTTGGTGATGAAATTGACTTAGCTAGCTCAAAGCCTCCCATCTTTTCGATGATCTTTGTAGTTATTATTGTTGCACACATAGTGAAGGCATAAAGAACCTGTAGGAAACCATTCTTCACATTGAGATGACTTTTTCTTTGGTTTCTAACTAGAGAGCAATGTTAAGTTTATTCCTCTATCAGATTTCCACAAGTTTTGCAAAATTTAGTGTAGACCTAATAAAATTTCACCTCTGTTACTTTTTCCCCCATGACAAAATGATGTATTTGAAAATAAGCTCATGTTTTTTAATTCTAGAATGTGATACAATTGGGATTTCTGTACATACAGAACACATATATAGAACAAATCTAAGTTCTAAACATTTTGTATAGAAGATTATAGATGGAGTATGTGTTTACTAAAAATTTGATGTTTTGTGCCAAATTCCCTCTCAATCTCATTATTTTTTAGCTTATTTTGCGTCGAAGTGTTAGTCCAAGACTTCCTCAAAGTTTCCTTACATGTTCCACAAACTTCCACTTTCTTGCCTGTCGAAGTTGACACTAAGATGTCTTTTACATTTGCACGTGACTGTGTTTTTCTTTATATGTAAACATGTATGAATGACTATATACAGACATATATTTAGTTTTTAAGATAGATTTGATGAAATCTATCACTATTTGAGCTTAATTTTTGTCAAAGATGTGTCGAAGTTTGGTTGTAAAAATCCTCGAAGTTTCCTCGATGTTTCCACAAACTTCCACTTCCACACATGTCGAAGTCAACTCGAAGTCAAAGTCCTGTTCCATGGTTATACCTAACATGATTAAACAGCCTCCACAGTGACGAATCATATAGAGATACTTAAGGCATGGGAATACTGCTGCATTAGAAAGTATTCGATACAATTATCAACTATAAAATAATGACTCAAAACTGATATATTTGAATCCTCCAAGCAAGTTTAGATAGATTACTAGTGCTGGGAAGTATAAAGTACTAAGGTTAAAGAAAGATGCACTATCACACAGGCAAGGTCGGATAGATTACAAGTGCAAGAACTTTTTTGCATCCAAGGTTTCCCAAGAAATGCAAGCAGAGGAGCTACATATGTAAATGGTATTGTGTGATTTGGTTTTTAATTAATACTGCAAATCGTGTGGTTATATTTTTTACATTTTTCGAGAAGTCATATAATTTCATAGCTTTAGTGAAAAAGAAAAAAGTCGAAGATCAAAAGGTTCACTTATAGAGAGGGACAACAAACTCCTTGAGCCATTTATGTCGAAGCAAAGGTTCCATCATAAGAGTCCAGTAACTCTAAAACACTATTTTTGAGGTGTATAAGGTAAATGGAACATACTAACATCCAACAAATGCATTCTCATAACACGTGCATAGCTTCTGCAGAACATTACATAAATTTTCAGTCAAATCATTATCTTTAGCTTTGTTTCAATAAACAGTAACCCAACGCAACCTCGGCCTCTAGACTACCATCAATAACCAAATCGCAAAACCAGGTCAGCTAAAACTCAATAATTACAAGCTGGCAGGTCCTTGCATATTTGATTGATAAAGAAGCACCAAACCATAGAAATTGATGATGTTGGCCAACTGATAGAAAAGAATGGAGATGAATTGGGGAAGATCTGATACAACAATGTCAACTATCACATCACCAACATTCTGTGGTAATCATGTCCGTCCATTGTCCTAACATATACCAGCCGGAGCGAAAACAGCCAGATATCGTGAATTCTGCACATTCATTGTATTTAAGGTGGCATTTCTGGTTGTTCTGTCAATGCGGCCATAGAACCAAGTCTATTTCGGATTCTACTAGAAAGGCATTTCCTCAGGTCATATCCAGCTTTTTTCATATCGGATGCAAGCTGATTTGCAACTCCCTGCTTACCACAGTAGCATAGTTTCTGAAAGAGAGTGTCAGCATGAAACGGTTCAATTTCATAACCCTTTTCTATAATGTAATTCATGCCATCTACTGCTACGTCCAAGCCCCCTTCCATGCTGAATTTTGCTATAAGAGATCTACAGCAATCAGAAGTGACCTCGATGTTATACTTTTTAAGAACAGTCCAGATTTGAAGTGCTTCACGCAACTTCCCAGCCATACAATATCCTGAGAGCCATATACAATAAACAGGAGAGTAACAAGAAGCATTCTTAATATCAATTTTCATTAAATATCCAACTGCATCCCCTACCAAACCCATATCAAATTGTTTTTTCGCTGTAGAAATGTGTTCAGATCCTTCCGAGGAAAGTTCATCTTCCATAATTGGTAGATAATCAAACCAAAACCTCACTGCAGCAGAAACATGCCCAATCTTGCACCATGCTCTCATTATGACACATAACACACTTAACCTTGCCTTGCATCCTGTCCTTCTCATATCATCAAAGAATCTTTCAGCTTTTAGGAATTCACGTTTGCGTAGGAATGCATTTATGAGTACTGAATATGTGACATCATCGGGAGAAAGTCCCATGCGAGGGAGTTCTTCATAGAGCTTGCACGCACGATCCAAGTCTCCAGTCTTGCAGTAATAGTCGATCAACGAAGTGATGGTGGTAGCATCTGGCTTCACAATGCCACATGCTTCGAGTTCTTGGAGAACACTATATGCCTTTGCTGTCTGCCCACTGTCACACCATTTTTTCTGCAACTCAGGTAAGTGATCAGCATTAACCAGCCGGTTCGGAGGTTGAGATAGTCGGAGAAACAAAGACTGATGCCTTCCAACTTCCATCTTATGGAACATTATTTTAGCTCTTTCTACCTTTCCAGATTTACATAAGCCGTTTATGAGTGTATTGAAAGTCACTCTGGAGGGAAAGCAACCCTGATTCTCCATCTCCTCAAATATATTTTGCGCATTTTGAATCAGACCTTGTCTGCATAGGGCAGAGATATAAATGTTGTATGTTTGAGTGTTTGGACAGAACTCGTTGTTGGAAATTTGCGATACCAGAGACTTTGCCTCATCCAAACAACCAATATCACAAAGTCCCTTAATTAGAGTATTGTAGCAAAATGTATCAGGTTTTATACCTCTGCAAACCATCTCATCTAGTAATTTCAATGCCTTCTCCATATCATGTTCTTGTGCATAATGTTTTATGAATACTGTAAAAACAACACAATCGGGCTCTATGCCACAGTGTAGCATTTCCTTGAACAATTCAATCGCTTCCATATACCTACCCAGACTTAACATGGCATCAATCAAAGAAGTATATCCATGCAATCCAGGCACATATCCTTCTCGCTTAAACTCTTCTAATATATGAAAGGCTTTATCGATCTTTCCTGATTTGCAATATGCATCAAGAATTGTAGTGTAAACAAATGAATCAAGAACAAATCCTAACCTTTTCCATGTTCTCATCCGATTGAACAGCTCCATGGCCTCCTTAATCCTCCCCGCCTTGCACATACTGTAGATAGTATTGTTAAAAACAGTTGCAGTCGGAGCAAACCCGCTCTTGCTCATTTCATCGAGCATGTGCAGTGCCTTGTCAGGTTCCCCCTCCCTACGATAGGCATCAATTAGAATGCTAAACGTCGACTTGTTGGACCTGCAATCCGCCTTTACCATCTGACTGTACACGGCCGATACAATGAGAAATACGTCATTTTTCACCAGCGTAGACATCACGGTATTGTAGACAAACGTGGTTGGCGGGATCCTGTATTCTACCATCCGATCATAGCATTCCAAGACCTTGACGGGCATGCCAGAGAGCGCGTAGGCACCTATCAGAGCCTCAAATGCATACGCTGACATGGGTACGCCGGCCTCTCGAAGCAGTGAAAGGCACTCCCACGAAGACTCCAACCCCGTAGGGTCCTCCCGCATCCTGGACACGACGAGGCGGTAAGCCGTAGGGCTCCAGAACTCTGCTCTCCGCGAAGCCCAGTTGAAGAAACGGAAGGCGGCGACCGTGTTCGGAGGAGAGTTCTCGAGGACGGTAACGACGAGATGGGGAGAAAAGATGGGTACAAGGAGCTCGAGGGGTAATTCAATGTCGTGCTGAGTTGAGAGGACGCTGAGGACGTCCTCGGCGAGTCGGAGTTCCGACTCAAAGTTAGTGCGAGAGTCGGAGATGTACGGATGGGACGCCAGCAACTCCTCGGGCGTAGCCACCTCCGCCGCAACAGCGGCGGCAGGGGATTGATAGAAGAGCCTCGAAAGAAGTGGCCAGAAGAACTGTTTACAGAGCAAGGGCTCGATCTTAGCAGCCACAGCTCTCATGGGTAGAAAAACGGGGAAGCGGCGGACGTGGCGGCGCGGCGCGGCCCGAAACACTCCCAGTCTCCAGCGCCGTGGAACTGAAGAAAGAAGGAAGTTGTGAGCCGGTCCGGTTTAGCTGTGGTCGGGTTGAAAAAGGAAGTGTGGGGAAATGGCCGGTCCGGCTGTGTTCTCTCTCTCTTTTTCTTTTTCAATTCAATTGAGAATATTGCTCCTTTTTTCAAAAACATAAGCACACATACTTTAAAAATCAAAATTTTACAAAAATGTCTTTACGGAAGTACGGGCAACAAATTAAACTGATGGTTCATTCTAGATGGTAAATCCTATTGATCTAAATATAAAATTATAAGAAGTAGAAGAGTGTAGCATGAGGTTCTTGTTGGTGACATGTTGAAGGCGTCATAGAAGAGAAGACGCATCACCAAAAAGAACTCCAAAAGCATCAAAGGCGAAGGGTAAAAAATGATGGTGATTCTCTATACAAGTTGCACCGTGCTTTTGTACCTTCTGTGTAGTGGCATCGACAGCTGCCTGGTCTGTAGTATAGTTACTTGAAAGAACACCTAACAAAGGAGAGACTCTAGTGAGGTCAACACAAGTGTTTTTCTCCATCTGTCCAATCAAATAACAAGATTTCAACAATACTTTGAGAGTGGATACCATCATATCGTGTGCAAAGAAAGACCATAAGAGCCTCATTTAGGACCTTTATCTCAGCTCGAGAAGCAAGGTCAAAAAGAGTATCATGAACTAAGTCAAGTGGAAACTTATATCCAGGTCTTGTACAGCAATGAACAACATGATCACCGTAGGTGTCAATGTTTGTGATGTTGTAAAGTGGGCAATGTTTATCACCTTTGTACAAAGGGATCATAAGTCTATAAGGAAAGATAGCTCGATACTCAATAGGTGACATGGACAAACCAAGCCCATCAATGGGAATGACAAGTAGGAAGTTGTGTGCATGACCGGCTTGGAGAGAAGCGAGGATAGCTAGTTGTCTTTGAGAGATGCAACTTAAAGTGAATTGTTGGAGGGGGCAATGTCGCTATAGGAGAGAACTAGGATGGTAACTGAAAATTATCCACCCTTGATTTTTGTCTTTGCATAGGAAACTCTGGCTTCAACAGATTGTGCATGCACAAAAAGGACAATGGGGGGATAAGATCCGAGCAAGAGTCATTAGGTCCTGAATTCCATGTATCTAGCGCCTTAAGTATCTTAAGTTGTTGGAGTAAGGCACGCTTTCATACTGAGTGGTCTTGGGCAGACTTGGGAGAAAAGCGGTCAAAAACGCACACAAGGAGCAACAAAAGACGAACCCAAGCATCAATGGAGCATGGACAAGAAGCCACTTGTTGTAAGGCAGCACGCATAGTGTCGGAGAACAAAAGATGACAAAGAAGCAGGATGTTCTTTACCAATGGGATGCTCTTTTTAGGAAAAACAATGAGGTTCCTCATCCCTTTTATTTTATAATAAATCATTGTAAGAAGGAGAGACCCAGTCCTTCCACATACCTTGAAAAGAGAATTCAGCTGTTGTGATAAATCTTCCTTGAGGGTGTTCTACATGTGTATCGCACCAGGAGTATGTGTCTAACAAATCGATCAGACTTACGAGTTGAGCAAATTGAGATTTTCATCCATCTCGTCTTCCATTTAGAAGTAAATTTGAACTAGCATTACAACTACTAGACTAATCAATAAAATTAAAAGTGTAATACTATTACCATTACCAAAAAAACATGAGTAATGAGGATAGGTTGACCTACGAGGTCATGAGGAGTCCTCATGACTTCTTAGTTAGGGCATCAACAACCATGTTTGTATTATATACGTATAATCTTACTAGAATTCACTTTTTCATATTTATTGGAAACCCCATTGAAATATCTCTTCCAAGCATGAAATTAGGACACTTGTTATGTTCTCGTTGCATGATATTTATCGTATTTTGTTATCTATCTCAATAATATCATTTATTATGATCATATTATAAGACTACATTGATATCTAAGTCGACATGTATCCGCTCATATTTTGTAATAGATTTGATTGCAATCTTCTTTCACACTCCACCTATTTGTTTAATAGTGTGGTTGTTAACACCGTTGAGATGACAACTCTGTTTTTAATAATAACATCATCAATATTAATTTTAGTCCATCATTAAAGAGGCATGTTCTAGATACTAGTCGTCTATTCTCCATTCGCGCAAATGCAATGAGTCTTGTTGTGCTCAAAATTGTCAACTTGTCTGACAAGAGCTTGGACCTTGTTGGCTTGTCTAATAGGGTCTAGGGTAGTACCATCTAACACTTCATTATTTATAGCCTTCCAGATTTCCCAATAACACATTGCAAATTGAGTGCAATGTTCTTTCCTCTTCCCTGTATTATGTGAGATCCAACTGACAATGTTGTTTCCAAACTGAATACTAGTCAAAATCACTCCAAGTAATGTTATTCCACACCGCCTCATCATGTTGATAGTCCCTCAAGGCATCAACGGCAGTTTCATCAAGGGAACTACATTGAGGAAACATTTTATCATTAGTTAAATGTGTAACAAATCAAAATATAGCCTTTTGACCCCGATCTTATGCCTTGGAGGATAGAAAGCTTAGTTCTTTGGGCTTAGCCATACAAGGATGAAGATATACCTAATAGTAGTTATTTGTAACCATAATATGTCAATGCATGAATAAATCATCCTAACATATATGCATGAAAACAATTATGACCTAATGCTCTCATAATAATCCTTAGTCTAAGAAAATATGTCACATGTGATAATGTCGATTAAGGTATGAGGTAAAGAGAAATAATGTGCATAGAAGGATAGATTTTCCATATTTGAGAATATTAATACATAATTCAAATAAATAAGGAATTGATGAATTTAATGATTTAAATAACAAATATAAAGAACTCCATTCACAATCCTTTTTGGTTGTAATATGATGACATGGGACACAATTCGAAGAATAATAATAATGATGATGAAATAATATGTTAACTAAAATAATAATGGGCTGCGAATGTTAATTAGGAAACTTCATAAAAGGAAGACTAATTGGATAAGAATAACTTCAAATTCTTTTTGGATACATTTTGGCTTGGAGGCCAAGTTTCAAAATTTTGAGAAAATGATAGCTATATCAATTTTATTTTGAAAACAAAAGGTGATTTTCCTTCAAAATATGAAATAAAACATTTAATGACCCCAAATAATAAAATTGATCTTGTATTAGTAATCTGCACATTAAAACTATCCTTTGGATGAATTTTCATGTAATTTGGATATTCTTTAATGTTCTAATGATTTTAGGAGAGAGAATGTGAAAATAAAGCCCCAAATATTAAATAATGTGTTAAATAATACAAAGGGACAAAATTAAAGGCAAATTTGTGTCCAACATGCTTAAGTTTTCTTGAGAGTGAAGTTTCACAATAATTGAGTAATTCCAGAAGTATTTAAAATGATAAGAAAGAGAAAATGTAAATTACTGTAAAAGAATTAAATAAAATATTTAAGTCCTCAAAAGTGAAAACTAATACCATATTCAGATTCTACATACTCAAATTAGGATAGGTGCCAAATTTCATTAAATTTGGAGTTTATTTGCACCCTCAATTGAGGAGAGAGAAAAGTTAAATAATTATATATGTCACTTTATTCTAAATTGAATTGGAAATTCACTTAATGTGTCACATAGATTATTTCTCATGTGTAATCAAGGTCATTAGATATCAAATAGAACGGTGGATGTGTCGTCGTCTACCCCTGATGGAGCCTCCACTCGTGTGGAGTTACGTGCACCACTAAAAATCCTAGAGATAGTAAGTCTCTAAGTTTAACCTTATGTGTGCTATAATAAGATCTCCACCCACGTACGCTAAGGTATGCAGAAGTCTTATCGTAGTATAGTTGAGGGTCGAATCCACGAGACAACGGTCTTGTTAAAGATTTAACAAGATGAAAAATGTTATAATTATGTTTATCTACTTAAGAGTTGATATCTAGATCAAAGAGTTGATTGGATGATTAACCTAAAGTGCAAGGTAATGTAAATGGCAGGAAAGTAAATTTAAGGTTGTAGACAATATTTTGGAAACAACTAGGATGTGATCGAGTTTCACCACCACTACACATGGATCAAAACATACATCATAAAAACATGGCTTGCAAAGAAAAGAGTCTAAATAGTTAGTATCTTTGTAGGCTTAGCTTCCTTTCAGATAACTAACTACGAGAAACGTGGGAGTATTGCAATGCCAGCCATTCCCAAATGAATGTTCACCTACTTTGCATCACTCCCCTCGCAAAGTGTGTTCCTCGACCTGTCAAGGTTGTACTTTCATACATCAACTGATTCCATTTCATAGTATAAAAGTACAACAATGGAGGTGAGTTTAGTCCACTCCTTGAGAAACGCTCCTAGATACCGAAATAGACATATGGTGACTACATACATCAAGAACCAACATGCAATCGATATTCGAATCTAAAAGCACAAACATAGACAGTTCGCACTAGTAGATAATAGATAACACAAGTTGGTGATCAAGAAACTAGCATTCATTAAACGATTGATGTTGAACTAAAAAGATAGTATTTCTCTATTGCAAACTCATGAATTACAATGCATGGAATGAAAATATGGGTAGCGGGGCTACTCCTCGCACCCTAGTGTATGGAACTACTCGCTCATGGCAAGGACAAAGAAGGAAAACATCATCTCCATGTAGGAGGGAGGAAGGTCGACCCCTTGGAGTAGATAACAACTATCTTCACACCACATTGTTGCCTTGGTGATGGATCCTTGACTTCCCACCTTCTATGTCAATGAGAGAGAAAGTAGCTTGAGGATGGAGTGTGGATCTTAGACCAGCAGCCTTAGGGTGATGGATGAAGGTTGAAATAGCTCTGGAACAATTGGTGCAGCCTTTGGGCGTCTAAGAATCTCATTCCAATGAGGACCCCCTTTGGTCCTATTTATAGGCTTCCAGGGAGTCTTGAATGGTCTTGGGACCATTTGTATCTTTAACGGTTTGGAGATCGTTTGGATCCTCTCAGTCTTGGGACCATTTGGATCCTCGCGGTTTGGGGACCGTTTGGATCCTCTCGGTCTTGGGACCATTTGGATCCTCACGGTTTGGAGACTGTTTGGATCCTCACTGTTTAGAGACCGTTTGGATCCTCTCAGTCTTGGGACCATTTGGGTCCTCACGGTCTAGGGACCGTTTGATCTACACTCAATCTTGGGACCGATGAGATTTGTTCGATCTGGAGACCGTTTGAGGTTTTCTCAGTCTGGAGACCGTTTGAAGCTTTCTCAGTCTTGAGATCACTTGAGGCTTGCTCGATCTTGAGACTGTTTGAAGCTTGCTCGGTCTTGAGACTGTTTGAGGCTTGCTCAGTCTTGAGACCGTTTGAAGCTTGCTCGGTCTTGAGATCGTTTGAGGCTTGCTCGGTATTGAGACCGTTTGAGGTGGAACTTTTGCAATTTTTTGGGGTTTTTTTGTAAGAAGAAAAGAAGAAATATCAGTCTATTGGTATATTCACAATAAAGTGGAAAATTAATTATTCTATATACTTTATCTAAGAAAGAGTATGGAAAACTAAGAAAAATTAGTAAGATAACATCACAAAATGGGAGGTTATCACCCCCCAACTTAGAGTCTAGCTTGTCCTCAAGCTGGATAGAGCTAAGGCACGTAGTGGCGAGGCAATTTTATTTAGTGAAGATTTCCATACTCTTGCTTCAATTCTAAACCAGAGATCTCCCAATCTTATCGGGGCTTCTGCACGCACCAACTCTTTCAGGAATCGGGAGTTGCGTGGAGCTCAGTTTTCTTCCGTATCGCGTAACTCGCATTGGGATCACCTTTTCCTTGATCGTATTTTGTGCATGCTTTCGACTCTGAGCAGTTTTATACTTCTTTGAAAATCCTACCGGATGCTAAGATGGGTATGAGGGTTGGCTCAAGGCTGCTGTATAACTCCCCCTTCGAAGGGGGGAGGTTTTTTCTAAACTTTTTGGGTCTCACTACCGGGTGTGACACATCTGCCTTTGTGAGGGCAGCTGAATGTACCAGTCGGGCAAGACCTTTTTCATATATTTGGAGACCTTAGGATCTCACTACCGGACGCGACACATCTGCCTTTGTGAGGGCAGCTGAATGTGCCGACCGGGCAAGACCTTTATTGGCTCTTCATATAGGTCCTTATGCATGGCACAACTCTAATGTTTTTATTGAACACTCTAGCTTTTATTCATATGCTCACCAACTTAGGAATTGGGTAATTAGGGGTTTTTATTTGGGCTGCCAAGCCTCTTTTTGAAAAGAAGAAAATTGTTCTCTACAGTTTCTAGACATGCATTTGTTTCTATTTCGTACTCGGCGGTCCACCTGTGAGGTTCCTTGATTTTGGATTTCGCCTGGTTCCCTTCCGTCCTTGAGAGTGTTTGCTTGTTTCTGCCGCGACTTTGACCTGTGGGGAGCCTGATGTAGAATTGAAGCAAAAGCATGAATATCGAGTGTGAGAGTGATTTATTAATTCACCATTACATGCCTAAATGCTACTTATGTAAGTGCTTCTGAGGACTACTTTGTCTCTAAATTAGCTAAGGGTGTCCCCTTTCCAAAATGAATGTTTTCTTATGTATAAGAGTTATTCTATCAAAGAAATTATTAGAAAAACTAATTGACAAAAAAAGAAAAATTTGTATGAAAGAAAAAAGGTAATTTGAAAGAGTGGGGAGTAGAAGGTTTGAATATAATACCTCGCCCTTTCCAAGTGTACTCCCCCTAACTTATCACTCACTCTGTCCTCAGAGTGTCAAGGTGATAGGTTGAGAAGTACATGGGTAAGGAAACAAGGTTCTGTTAAATCCTTATTTACTCCATAAGAACATAGGAGATTGGCTACAAATTTTCCACGTAAAGCGTGATAATCCACATCCTTCATGTCCTCTACATGTTTTCTAAGAACAAAGAGGGTATACATCCAGTAGAGGACATGGAAACCATAGTCATTTGATTCTCTAATCTCCTGGGGACATCTGTGGCAGAAGGCTGGGCGATTAAAATGTTCTTTGTTGTACGCCTATGTGTGTTTGCCGAGAAGATCGTGTAGTCATTCGTCTCAATCCTCGCCACTTCCTTTGTGGGCGTCTTTGCTGTAACAGCATACTCCCTCTGGTTTGGATTGAATTGGCTATCAGAACTATTGTAGATGACTGTAGTTCCATTATGTAAGTTTGTTGCCAACAACATCCAATGTTCAGAGTGAAGGAATGGAAACAGGATGAACTTTGGATTTGTATGTTGAAGATATGAGATAAGGGTTTCAGTGGTGTCGAAGTTCTTTGACACAAGTAAATCATCCTTCATATATGTGGACGCCATGTAAACCATAGGCAGGTTCCATGCTAGAAGAAATTGGTAGGCAGTCATTACGCTCACGAATAAAGAACCTTTTATTTGTACAGTTTCACGGAGTGAATATGCCATTATGAGAATGTTCCCTTTGAGGAAAACAAGCTCATCGTTCTCTGCATAAAGCTGAGACATGATGAGTCTGAGTTCATTATCTGAAAGACTCTTGCATGCAGCAAGGTCAAAGTTTGGGAACGTTGGTTGTATAGCAGATAGGGGCACCATATCTTTGGATGATCTGTTGATGGTGGCCCCTGTTAACAAATCGATGTTCCCCTTATCATCTGCCATATCGAAATATAAGGGTCCCATTGGCATTGTTCTAGGACCTTGGTGGTCTGCTGTTGTTGTTTCTCCAACTCCTTTAGTGTTTGTTTGAAAGGTTGCATTTGCAGACGTTAGATAGCGGAGAATAAGTAGAGAGGTACGTCGTATGGTGCCATTGTCGGGTCCTTAAAGAATCGTCTGTCGCAGATGAGCTCCATGGCATAACGTCCCCGTAAGGAGTGCATATCGTATGTGGCTAGCTCAGTAAATGGGATATGTCTGTTGAGCGCTTCAATAAATCTTATTGTACAGAAAGTGCAATCCCCTAAACCTTGTAGCGTTTGGACTGATGGGTTGATGATTTAGAACCAAGGTTGGTTCCAACCATGTTGAAGATATGGGCAGGCAGCCCATATTACTTTGAGAAGCCAGAAAGGAATGCATCGTGCTTCTCTGGCTTCAGAACCAACAAAGTTTATCTTCCCAGCTTTGAGCTCACTGGCGCAAAAATTGTACACCTTGGCATTGCGGGCTTCGGTGTCGACAATCATAAGTAGCCAATGGCCTAAAACTTTAAAAGGCACTGTGATGTAGCGTGCCTTTCGCGTGAGTCCCATTTGCAGCCGCTCGATGGACTTTGCATGTAAGTCCTTGTTTAATAAGCATAGAGCTAGAGCAGATGAAGCGTTGAAAACTGGTTGCAGTCTCTTCGAGCTCCAAAATTCTTCGATTGAGTTGGCCAACAGAACACAGAATATTGCCATCTTCACTGCCGACTGAGGTCGTAGAAGAATACATAAATCTTTGTGTGTCAACTTGCACTTTGTCTTTGTATTATTATAGATGATATCCCCCCCGTTCTTGGCATCATCTACAATAGTGTTCAGGATGAAGATGTGTTGAACATCTAATGTAGAGATGGCCACCATGTCCAAGTCGTGCATCTTGTGAGGTAGATGTGGCAGTGGGGGAAGGTTTTGTGGTGGAGGAAGTGAAGTCTGCTCATTTTTGTCCATATATTGTGGCAGATCTTCATCCTTATCAGAATCAGAGTTGAGTCTATCGTCAGTGTCGAGACTCACTCTATCCTCGGAATCCTCTTGCTCTAGGGGGAGGTGTGCAGCTTGTTCCCAGATAGAATGTTGAAGAGTGATGGTTGTTGTGATAGGGCTAGTGCTAGTTTCCATAATACATTGTTGAAACTCAACAAAAGTTGCATCTTTTACAGTGTCCCCTAGGGATCCCATGGCTGAGAAATTAAAAAATTGATCTCCGTATGACATTGTGATATTGTCATTATTATTAGGGGAGTGGTGGTCTTTGGTTTTACCCTCCTTGTGGTCTCCATTGTCTCCCCTCTTTGTATTATCTTCCCCTCAGGTGGTGCCCTCCCCAGCATTGCCTGGATCGTCGGGTTGGTCATCTAAGGAGGAGTTGTCTGCATTGGAATCAGTTGAGGAGTCAGAATCCTTATCATCATCGTCATTGTCATCATCGTCATCCGCCGCTTTGTCCTTTGGCTTCATTTGTGCTGCTTTCTTACACTGCCGAAGGATGGCTTGTAATTCTTCGAGTGCCACTTGCATGTACTTGTGGGTTTTGAGCAGTGCATCGTGGCTTTCTTTAAGATTGCTATATCTTACTTCGGTAGAGAGGAGTCGTGCTGATATATCGGTCATTTGTGCTCGTAGATGATTGAGTTCATCATTTGAGTGCTACTCTTGGCGACGGATGAATTGTGTGAGGCTGCTATCAATGCCATTCAAGTGCGTGCTCAGTGTAGTTTGCTATCGCTGAAGCTCACAATGGGTCTCAAGCAGAGGCTAAGTTTGCTTAGAGACCCTGTCGACTTGCTGGGCCAATGCTTCTTGTTGGCCTTTCATCCCAAGTATCAACTCTGGTAAGTTTTGTATGCGGTCGTCGACGCGGTCGACTTGCTGGGCTGCTATTTCCTGCCTTTTTGAATGCTTGTGAGGATGCCCGGTAAGGTGTGAGTCTGCTCGTTGAGCTTGGATACCTGTGTAGCAAGTCCATGCACATAAGAAAAAATTGATTGTAAGATGTTAGAAGGGTCGGTGAGGAGGTTTCGAATAATATCAAATTGCCGTCTGAATTCCTCACTGACCTGAGAAAAAGGGACCCCAGAGGTGGATGGGTGGGATGGATGGGGTCTAGGTGGAATGGTGGAGGTGCCTTGCAAAAAAGACACTATTGATGGGCCTGTGAATTGCGTGGTGACTGTAGAGGGGGGTCACCAGCGGTATCGGGGTGGTGGCGGATGAGAAGGGTGGCCAACATCCCAGGTAAAAAAGGTGGAACCGAGAATTCTGGGGGGGGGGATTGGTGGAAGTAAAGCTGAGATCGGGCATTGAGGTGAAGAATGGGACGCCCGAGGAGAAAATGAGTGAGGCGGAAGATGCAGGTGGAGTTGTGGTTGTGGAGAAAGGGGTTGTGTGGGAATTATTGTGGAAACTGGTAGAAGAGTGGTGGATGGCGGAATGGTGGAAGATGGGAGTGTGGTGGGGGTGGTTGTAGAGGTGATCCCAACATCCAGATCTATGATGAAGGGGTCTGATTTGGGATTGACGATGTTTTCTTCATTGTGGGGGTGCTCTACCTCAGGGTTCATCTTTGATGTAGGCATCCCGGACTGTTGTTGCTTTTGTGTGCACAGTTTGGTCGGTCGTGTTATGGGTATTTTCTTTGGCCTTGTCGATGGGGCAGTGACGTTATGCTCTATCTTCCCTGCTTTTTCTTGTTTCTCCTTTTCTTTTACTGAGGTGAGAAGGTTAGCAAGCTCCTCTTCAGTGAAGAGAAGCTTGTCTTTATCATAATCAACCAGCTCTAGAAGTGGTAGCAACGTCCTGGATGCTTTGACAGTTGGGCAGAAGACGTAATGGAGTTTGACATCCTTCTCCTTTATAATATAGGTGTTCTTTAGTACTTGCTCGTTTGTTAGAGTGTCACCCTTGATCAAAATACATTTTGGAAGTGGTCCATCCATCTTAAGATATTTCAAAATTGATGTTACATGACCACCCATGCAGATTTCCTTTCTAAGGGCATAAGATGTGTGTTTGTGTATCAAATGCCATCTGATGTGGACCGGCTTCCCCTTTAGGATGGACCACAGTGTGAAGAGGTCTGAAATGATAACATTCCCGCTCTCTGTCCTAGGGAATAGAGCACATGTTATTATTTTTTGCAGAGTTCACACCAGGCCAAAATGAATGTTGGAGGCTTTGCAAGTCTTTGGTTCATAACTGGGAATTCCCGTCAACGACCTCCAGAAGGTATGCCTGTTGAACTGGGGGTGGTCTAGACTTGCCGCCTTAGCCTTTTTTAGCTGATCTTGGTTGTCGATGAAGATTTCATTCAACAAGTTCTCGGTCAAAATGACCTTTCTCCCAAAAAGCGAGGTTACTAGTTTGCGGTCGCCTTCATCCTTCGATTTGTCTATTGCGTCCAGGGGTTCTTTGGTGAGGTAAGTGAAGAACTCCAGTGTGGGATCAACATAGGAATTCTCTGCGATGAAGTAGAGTTTAGAAAGATTTGTTTTGTCAAGCAGGGCGAGAACTCTATCATAGATCCCCATTTTCTTCAGTATGTTGGAGCAGACGTACTTGGTTGGTCGTAGGATTTTGTCGCCAGCTTGCAATTGTTGAATGTAGAGGTCAGCTGGTGCTACGATTGTCGTGGTGATGGCGGCATGAGTGGCATGTTCTGCCAGGATTTTTTCTCTTGTATTTGAGGGCCGGACTTGCTTCCGTGCCCGTCTTTTGGTGGGTCTTTCTTCAGTGGCCTCCTTGGCCTTCCTTTTACCCTTTGGCTTTGTAGGTGGGGATTCCTCCTCAGAATTTGGTGTGTAGTCCGAACCTTCATTAGTTGAGGAAGGATCTTCGATTTCTTCAACCAGATCTTTTGTTAAACATTTGTTGACTCACTCAAGGTCATGGATGACCTTGGGCAAGTTAGCTGGAGTTTTTCCCATTTTTTTGCACAAGTCAAGGATGCGCTGGAGCTTATTCCAGTGCTCCAACAATTGGTCCTTGGTCCAGAGGTGGGAGTCAACAACTTCTTTCACTAGTGATTTCATTCTAAAAATTGAACAAGAAATTATATATGTTAGACAAGATTGAAATTGTAGTAAAAATGGAATTGAAAGGACTGCGGCATTGTGTAAGCTTCATGGTTTTGAAACAAAAACTGTTAAAAATGAAACCATTAAGTGTGAAATGGGTCCAAACAGTTTCATGACCGTTTGAGTCCAAACGGTTTCACAACCATTTGGGTCCAAACAGTTTCACAAACAGTCGAGTCAAAACTGTTTGGAAGGCGAAACTGTGAGGAAGATGAAGCGGTGACGACGACGAACAGATTAACGGTAGCGAAAATGATGCCAGCAACAAAGGCAACAACGGTGATGATAGCGGTGGCAGTAATCGACGGTTTCAATTGTGGAGAAGAGTGGTGGTGACAACGGTGGTAGCAATGGTGATGATGATGATAGTAAGCGTCATCTACCTAACTATTGTGGTTGCAATGATGGTTGATGCGGAGAGAGCAGTGAAGAGAAGGACTAATCTATTGTCGCGAGTGTGAGCAGATACAGTGTGAGAGAGATAGAGGAAGTGAGAGTGTGAACGGAGACGGTGACTAGGTTTTGGTCACACAAGAGTAAAGAAATCAGAAGGGATGGAATAGGGTTCGCACGAGAGAAGATTCGGGAGTTGAAGAAATGAAAAGGGAGGGGGTCGACTAGTATTTATAGAAAAGGGAGGGGCGACTGTACAAATTCTCCTTAGGTCAAACGATCTTGGGACCGTTCGGGTCCGAACAATTACGAGACCGTTAGGACCAAACGGTTTTAAGGCCGTTTGGATCTAAACGGTTTCGAGACCATGAGGACCAAACGGTTTCAAGACTCTTTGGATCCAAACAGTTTCGAGACTGTGAGGACCAAACAGTTTCAAGACCGTTTGGGTCCAAATGGTTTTGAGATCGTAAGGGCCAAGAGGTTAGGACAAAACTATTTTGGTTAATGATTTTTATATTTTTATATTTTTATATTTTTATATTTGTTTTGGTTGCTTATATAAATTTGTATATTTTCTGATTAAAGAAGATAGGTCTAAGAAAAAAGAAAAATCAAATAAGTGACTAGAAAATTAACAAGACTAAGCAAGGTAAAATACAAAGGTGATACTCAATTCTTTGGTTGCCTCCCAAGTAGTGCTTTGGTTTTACGTCGTTGGCTCGACGAAGTTCTGACTTGATCAGTTTAAAGTTGTGGGGTCCTGAAAGTTGATAGTTTGTCTTGGATTTTTATCGGCTGGAGTATAGTATTTCTTAAGTCTATGGCCATTAACATTCCTTTCTCCTCCATTGTCATCAAAGATGATGACAAGTCCAGTTAGATAGATATGCTTGATAGTGAAGGGCCCAGACCATTTTGTGTAGATTTTTCTGGGAAACATTGTTGAGTTTGGAGTTGAAAAGAACGAACTTGTCTCCGACAATGATATCTTTCCTTTTAAGGTGGCCATCATGCCACATCTTAGTTTGCTCTTTGTAGATCCTGGCACTCTGGTAGACAGTCATTATTTGTTCCTCTAGCTCTTGTAATTGCATTTGTCTGTATTCACCGACACTTTTGAAATCAAAATTCAATTGTTTGATAGCCCACCATACTTTGTGTTCTAATTCAAATGGGAGATGGCATGACTTTCCAAACACCAAATGAAATAGTGTTGTTATTGGTGTTTTGTAAGAAGTACGATATGCCCAGAGAGCATCAGGATGTTTGGTGGACCAATCCATGCGGTTTCTGTTGACAGTTTTCTCTAAGATAGCTTTCAATTGTCTATTTGAGACTTCAACTTGGCCGCTAGTCTACGGATGATAAGGCGTAGTGACCTTATGTTTTACTCAGTATCTTCACAGAAGAGCTTCGAAGCTTCTTTCCAAGAAATGTGACCCTCCATCGGATATGACTGTCCTAGGGACTCCAAATCTAGGAAAGATGATATCTTTGAACAACTTAATAACCGGCTTAGAGTCACAAGATATAGTGGGTATAACTTCTACCCATTTGGATACATAATCCACAACAACTAAAATATAGGAGAATCCATATGATGTGGGAAATGGACCCATATAGTCCACTCCCCATACATCAAAAAATTTGATCTCCTGCCACTGAGTTAGTGGCATTTTGTTTCATTTCGATATCCCTCTAGACAGCTGACATTTGTTGCAAGATTGTACAAATTCATGGGCATCCTTTGCTATTGTCAGCCAGAAGAAACCTTACGGTAGGACTTTAGGAGCGGTCTTCTTTAAACTCATGTGCCCCCCAGTGGGGCTAGAATGACAGTGTTCTAAGACTGGGATAATTTCTTCTTCAGGGAGACAACGGCGGAATAATCCGTCTGCGCATAAGTGAAAAAGGTATGGTTCATCCCAAAAGTACTACTTGACGTCATGAAAAATTTCTTTCTATCATGGTAGGAAGCAACAGGGTAGACAATTCCTGTAGCCAAATAGTTTACTATATCAACGTACCAAGGAAATCCAGTGGTGACTTTCATGAGTTGATCTTCGGGTAGAGAATCTCAGATAGGTATATTGTCATCATCCTGAGGCTCAATGTGACTGAAGTGGTCGGCGACAACATTTTCTACCCACTTTTATCTTTTATCTCCAAATTGAATTCTTGAAGCATCAACACCCAGCGAATAAGTTTGGGTTTTGCGTCTTATTTCTGAATCAGATATTTTATTGCGGAGTGATCTGTGTATACTATGACTTTGATCCGATCTGATAAGAACATAATTTTTCAAAAGTGTAGATGACTTCCAAGAACTCTTTTTCTATAGTTTTATAGTTCTTCTGGGCTTCATCAAGCATTTTTTATGCATAATATATCACATAGGGTCTCTTATATATTCTCTGCCCTAGTACTGCTCCTATAGCATAGTCACTGGCGTCACACATTATCTCGAAGGGTTGTGACCAGTCAGGGGCTCTTAGTATAGGTGCCGAGATCAATGCATTCTTTAGAGTCATGAAGTTGCGTAAGGATTCTTGATCAAAATTGAAATCCGCATCTTTAGTCAATAAGTGAGACATGGGCTTTGCTATTTTTGAAAAGTCTTTGATGAATCTTCGATAAAATCCAGCATGGCCCAAAAAGGCTTGTACTCCCCTGATGTCTTTTGGTGGTGTCAGTTTTGAAATGACATCTATATTTTCTTTGTCCACTTCAATCCCTCTTTCAATCACTCGATGCCCGAGGACAACTCCTTCTATCACCATAAAATGACATTTTTCCCAATTAAGGATCAGATTTGTTTCCTCGCATCTTTGTAGCACTCTACCGAGGTTAAGCAGACAGTTGTCAAAAGAGTCCCCATAAACTGAAAAATCATCCATGAAAACTTCCATGATGGACTCAGTTAATCCTGCGAATATGGCAGACATACACCTCTAAAATGTTGCGTGTGCATTACATAGTCCAAAAGGCATCCTTCTGAAAGCGTAAGTTCCGAAAGGGCAAGTAAAAGTCGTCTTTTCTTGATCTTCAGGGTGTATGAGAATTTGATAAAACCTTGAATAACCGTCAAGATAGCAAAAGAATTTTTGGTGGGCCAGACGTTCAAGGACTTCCTCAAGGAAAGGTAGAGGGAAGTGATCTTTTCTTGTTGCCTTATTCAGTTTCCTATAATCGATACACATCCTCCATCCAGTGACAGTCCTTGTGGGTACCAATTCATTTTTATCATTCAAAATGACAGTGGTTCCCCCCTTTTTAAGGACCACTTGGACCGGACTAACCCATTGAGAAATCGGAAATTGGATAAATGATACCATCTTTTAGGAGTTTAAGAACCTCAAGGCGAACCACCTCTTTGAGATTTGGGTTTAGTTTCCTCTGGTGTTCCCGTGAAGGTTTAAATTCTTCTACCATGGGTAATCTGTGCATGCACAGAGCTGGATTTATTCCCGCTAGATCAGTCATCTTGTATCCAATGACTTTCTTGTGCTTTCTTAACTCAATAAGTAGTCTTTCTTCTTGGTCATCTATTAAAGTGGAACTGATAATGACCAGACATAGTTTTTCTTCGTCAAGGAAGACATGTTTGAGTCCAACTGGTAGAAATTTCATTTTAGGTGTCTTGGGTACTTCTGCGGTTTCCAAAACGGTGACAAATTTCAACTCCTCAAAGGTAGCTTCGGGGGTTTCTTCGGATTGTTCAAGCTATTGCAGACATTGCTGAACTAGTTTGTCGGTTGAGAATTCAGCTTCTGGATTTGTTAAGACGTTTTCCAAATCATCAGATGGTTCAGAAGGTTCTTGCTTTAATTGAGACATTTTATCAATTGCTTCGAGAAGAAAAACTTCTTCGTGGATGCTAGGACCTTTTAAGCTATCAAAGACTCTGAATTGAACGACTTCCTTTCCCAATCTTAAGGTAATTGTGCCAGCTTCAACATCGATTAGTGCTCTGGATGTAGCAAGGAAGGGTCAACTGAATATTATTAGATATCGTAGGTCTTCCTTTATGTCCATAATAACAAAATCACAAGGTACGTAAGAATCTTTCCCTACTCTTACTGGGATATCTTCAATAATTCCCAAAGGTGTAGTGATGGTAGAATTAGCCAATTGAATTGTCATTGTTGTGGGTAGCAAATCGGTAAAGCCCAATCTTTTACACATGGAAAAGGGCATAATGGATATGATGGCCCCCAAATTGGCTAATCCTTTCTTGCAAGAGGTATTTTTGATAGAACATCGGATGCCAAAGGAGCCAAGGTCCTTCTGCTTCTTCGGCATTTTATTAAGAATGATGTCAGAAGTAGTCTGAGCTAATTTGATAGTCTCATGTTCTTCAGTCATATATTTCTTTGATCGTAAAGTCTTTAGGTATTTGGACCAAGTTGGGATTTTAGAAAGAACATCGAGGAAAGGAATATTGACATATAGCTTCTTCATAGCTTCCTTGAATTTCTGGAATCTAGAATCCAGTTTGGTCTCTCTCAATCTGCCTGGATAGGGTATCCTGGGCTTGTATGGTGGAACTTCTGGTTCCTTGGGAACTTGTTCTTTTTCCTTCTCCTTTTCAAACTCTTAATTTGTGCTTTTAGTTGGGATGATTTCAATTGTATCTTTGTCTTTTTGAATGACTTTGGTAGCTTCAGTAAGGACACGACCAGATCTTATGGTAACCGCATTCAGTTGTTATGGTCTGTGTTTATCATGTCTCAGGTTTATTTCTGGCTGACCAACAAAAGTACCCACCAGGGGTTTTAACTGAGCTGCAATTTGTGCTAATTGGGTTTCTACAACTTTTTGTTGAGCTTGTTGGATGGCAATCATGGTCTATTGAGAATGCAACATTTGCCTTATCAGAGACAATTCATCTGTTGGCGGAGGTGGAGTATTCTTTTGTTGATATTATGTAATTTGTTGTTGTCCTTGAGGTTGTTGCTGTTGAGGAGATGTCGATTGTAGTTGTTGAATCTGAGGTTGTTGCAATTGAGGGTGCAAAGGAGGGTGGGTGTATTGATAGTATGAAGAGGAATTTCTTGGGTGGACAAATCTTTGAAACCCACCTCTATGGTTTCCTTGGTTTCAGTTAAAATTACTCTGGAATCCAGGTGGTGATCTATCAGAGGATCCACTTTGTGTTTGGTGCTGCGGGTTGGCAGTCCCCACGGGATTCCCATACTGAAACCCGCGGTGGTTTCTTGGTTGATCTGGGTTATAGTAAGCTTGACCTAGTATGGTATGGATGTAATTAACTTGCTCTAGCAGTTGATACTTAGGTTGTTCAATGATTTGTTGATATTGTGGCTGAGGCGTCTGCATATTCATCATCACATCATATAAAAGACCACATGATAATGTGGGGTGATATGATGCATGACAAGCTTCACAAGACTTCGTAGCTTCTTTGACTTGTTGAATTTGTGAGTTCTTCTTTCTATCATATTCCCCAAATGATGTTTCAAGGGATTGTTGTTTATGAACTATAGTTTTCAAAGCTTCAACAATGGCTTTCATTTCTGTAGATTCTTCAGCCTTATAGACTTTTAGGACTCCTCCTGTAGATGACCTTCCCCAATTAGATTGGTTCTTGGCTCCGAGCGTAACGATCTTCCAGGCATCCTCTTAATTCTATCTCATGAAATTTCCTCTAGATGAGGAATCCAAAAACTTCTTTATCTCATCACTTACCCCTATGTAGAATGTTTCTATGAGGTGGTTTTGTGAGATTCCGTGATGTGGGCATTTTCTTAGAAGTTCCTTAAATCTTTCCCATGATTCTGCTAGTGATTCTCCAAGAAGTTGGGAAAAGTGGTTGATCTGTCCTCTAATATGGTAAGTCAATGAGGAGGGAAAGAACTTTTCCAAAAACTTTTCTTCCAAAGGAGCCCAGGTGGTGATTGGCTCTCCATCTAAAGAATTATACCAACTCAGTGATCTCCTGCACAAGGTGAAGTTGAAAAGTCAAAGCATAATTGCATCAGATGTAGCTCTGACTTGTGGTAATAATCGACAGAGTGCCTTAAATCACTTCAGATGATCCATCCAATCATCTCCCGTGTTTCAAGAGAATGAGATACCTTGCATGAGTTGGATCCATTGTGTTTGAATTTCGAAGTTGGGAGCGTTAATGAGCGGTGGCTGGAGTACTGGGTGATTATCCTCAGAACTTTTAGGAACAACATAATCTCGAAGTTGCTTGTTCCTGATCAATACCTGAGCAGCTGTTGTGGCTGCCTCATTTTTAGCTTGGATCCAAGCTTGCTCTTTAGCTTGAACTTCAGCTTGTATTTCAGCATGTGTATCAGCGATGAGTTATGCTCTCTAAGCTGCTATGGTTACGTTGACTCTTTCAAGCACCAAAGCGGCATGGCGTTGTTCTTCAACCATCTGTCTGGCTCGTTGGCGGTTGAGTCTGATGCGTCGGCGGAATCTTTGTTCTACCTCAGAGTCGTACTCTGGTTCAGGGGAGAATCAAAGGTTGCATACACGTTTTCTACTTGAGTAGAAGAAAAAACACACTTTAGACGATGTGGAGAAATAATGAGATCAAAAAGATATATGAAGTAATTATCAAGGTAAAGTGTAAAATCCTAATCAACCGGAAAGTTAACAGATGGAATTAAAACATTTCGTTATCCCCGACAACGACACCAATTTTTTATGGAGCCTCCACTCACGTGGAGTTGTGTGCACCACTAAAAATCCTAGAGATATTAAGTCTCTAAGTTTAACCTTGTGTGTGCTATAATAAGATCTCCACCCACGTACGCTAAGGTATGCAGCAGTCTTATCGTAGTACGGTTGAGGGTCGAATCCACAAAACAATGGTCTTGTTAGGGATTTAACAAGATGGAAAATGTTATAATTCTATTTATCTACTTAAGAGTTGATATCTAGATCAAAGAGTTGATTGGATGATTAAACTAAAGTGCAAGGTAATGTAAATGGTAGGAAAGTATATTTAAGGTTGTAGACAATATTTTAGAAACCACTAGGATGTGATCGAGTTTCACCACCGCTACACATGGATCAAAACATACATCATAAAAATATGGCTTGCAAAGAAAAGAGTATAAACAATTAGTATCTTTGTAGGCATAGCTTCCTTTCGGAAAACTAACTACGAGAAACGTGGGAGTATTATAATGCCAACCATCCCTAAACAAATTGTCACTTACTTTGCATCACTCCCCTCACAAAGTGTGTTTCTCGACCTGTCAAGGTTGTACTTTCATACGTCAACTGATTCCATTTCATAGTATAAAAGTACAACGACGGCTGTGAGTTTACTCCACTCCTTGAGAAACACTCCTAGATACCGAAAAAGACATATGGTGACTACATACATCAGGAACCAACATGCAATTGATATTCGAATCTAAAAGCACAAAGGTAGACAATTTGCACTAGTAGATAATAGATAACACAAGTTGGTGATCAAGCAACTAGCATTCATTAAATGATTGATGTTGAACTGAAAAGATAGTATTTCTCTATTGCAAACTCATGAATTACAATGCATGGAATGAAAACATGGGTAGCGCGGCTACTCCCCGCACCCTAGTGTATGGAACTACTCGCTCATGGCAAGGACAAATAAGGAGGCGGGAAGAGAGAAGGAAAACATCATCTCCACGTAGGAGGGAGGAAGGTCGACCCCTTGGAGTTGAGAGCAACTATCTTCACACCACGTGGTTGCCTTGGTGATGGATTCTTGACTTCCCACCTTCTATGTCGATGAGAGAGAAAGTAGCTTGAGTATGGAGTGTGGATCTTAGACCGGAAGCCTTGGGGCGATGGATGAAGGTTGAAATAGCTCTGAAACAATTGGTGCAACCTTTGGGCATCTAAGAATCTCATTCCAATGAGGACCCCCTTTGGTCCTTCCAGGGAGTCTTGAACGGTCTTGGGACCATTTGGATCTTTAACGGTTTGGAGACCGTTTGGATCCTCTCGATCTTGGGACCATTTGGATCCTCATGGTTTGGGGACCATTTGGATCCTCTCGGTCTTGGGACCGTTTGGATCCTCACGGTTTGGGGACTATTTGGATCCTATCGGTCTTGGGACCATTTGGATCCTCGTGGTTTGGAGACCGTTTGGATCCTCTCAGTCTTGGGACTATTTGGATCCTCACAGTCTGGGGACCGTTTTATCTGCACTTGATCTGGGGATCGATGAGATTTGTTCGGTCTCGAGATCGTTTGAGGTTTGCTCGGTCTTGAGACCATTTGAAGCTTGCTCGATCTTGAGATCGTTTGAGGCTTGCTCGGTCTTGAGACCGTTTGAAGCTTGCTCAGTCTTGAGATAGTTTGAGGCTTGCTCGGTCTTGAGACCATTTGAAGGTTGCTCGGTCTTGAGATCGTTTGAGGCTTGCTCGGTCTTGAGACCGTTTAAGGCTTTCTCGGTCTTGAGACCGTTTGAGGTGGAACTATTGCAATTATTTTGGGTTTTTCTGTAAGAAGAAAAGAAGAAATACCAGTCTATTGCTATATTCACAATAAAGCAGAAAATTAATTATTCTATCTACTTTATCTAAGAAAGAGTATGGAAAACTAAGAAAAATTAGTAAGATAACATCAAAAAATGGGAGGTTATCAACCCCTCTCCTAATCGAGAAACTGAGCTTGTTCACAAGAGATTTTCTAATTGAGATTTCTCGCTCTCTACTCGATCTTTCTTGATATTTTTGCTCCTACACCTTCTTTATTGTATTGCACACTGATGAATCCATAAATTTTGCAGATTTGTCGAGGATTTGTGAAATGCCTAAATTTGCTTCCTAGATTCTTGGAGTACTGCTACCTATGACCCTAAGATCACCACCTCACCTATAAATAGGGGTGCATACTAGTCCACCTCACCCATGCAATAGATTCTCTGCTTCAATTTGGCCGACGATCCTTCATACACCCATCATCGTGTGTTGACCTAGCAGTGTTGATCTTGAGCGTTGGTTGATTTCAACATACCAATTGCATATCTAGGTGAGTTCGGTTTCATATAGGCTATCTTTCCCTGCCTTCAATTCATTCTTTCATCTAGAACTATAGATTTGCCCAAATTTGATTCAAACTACTCAAAGCCATGGCTGGAGAGAGCTAGGGGATGAATCCTCATTGTGTTTTTGTGGTTCTACCCCTTCCTCATCCTCTTTCTAGTGAATTCTCGTCGAGGGGTATAACAATATTTTTGCCTACTTTTGTGGCTTGACCGACCAAAGCTACACGAAATTTGATCTATGACTTGGCCGCCCGTGATTGGGCCAAGTCACGCGGGCCCACTGATACAGAAATGGCTTATAACGTCACATTTACAGACGTTGGTTGTATCCAAGAAACCAATGCCTAAACCCTACAACGTCGGCTAAATACACAAACTGACATCTATATGTGAAGACCGGCTAGACACAGGTATCCCTTTTTATTTAGCGTCAGTTGCGCAATAAGAAACTGACGCCTAAAATTACCCGCAAAATCCAATTTTTCTAGTGCAAAAAAATTACCTCCAAAATTTCACATACGGCGTCGGTTGTTGACCAAGAAACCGACAACTAAAGATTTTTTGTGAGACAGAAATCGGGTCCATTTTTGTCGTCGGGTTTCATTCAATAACCGACGCCGATGTGAGTTCGCGCGTTGTCCCTGCAAAAAAATTTACCCCCAAAATTGCCCAATTGGCGTCGGTGTTCGGTGCCAAATGACGACTATGGTCGTAATTTAAGAACTTTTTTTTGTCAGCATATGTAGATAGACGTTGGTTTTTTTAGTTGAAACCGATGACTATGATTGAACATAGGTTTTATTTTTTTGTTGTGACTGATGCTATTGGATCTTAGGTGTCAATTTTTGAAACAACCGACGATGATGGTTAACTTAATAGCACCCGCGAAACAGACTACTCTTTCCTATTCTCTGTTTCATTACGATTTCACTAGGTTTCTGGCGATTGTAGTGATTCCGCCGCCTGCCGCCTATTGCTATTCCGTTGCCTGCTAGTCCTCCGCCACCTACTGCTCCTCCGTCGGCCGGCCCTGCCCTCCGCCGCCTGTTGGCCGTCCTCTTCCGCCTGCTGGCCGTCGTTGCTGGTCTGCCTTCCCCGCCGCCGGTCCTCTTGCTCCAGCCGCCATCTGGGCCTCTTCCTCCAGCAGCCAGTCATCACCACTGTGAAGGATGTTGTAGCTGTGAAGGTCACCTGAGGAGTTGCTGCACCGTTGGAGCTCGAGCCTGCGGTTGCCGGAGCTAGCCTCTACTTCCCCTACTACTAGGTAGGTTATATATCCACTGATTTGTATTTACTTATCTACTGATTTGTATTTACTTATCTACTGATTTGTATTTACTTATGTGTTGATTTATATTTATTTATCTATGGATTTGTATTTACTTATCTACTGATTTGTTCATCTAATGATTTTTGATTCATCACATTATTTAAATTTAGGCCTTTTTATTTGTTCATCTACTTTTTCAAATTATTTAATCATCTACTAATTTTTCAAATTACTTATCTACTGATTAGTATTTACTTATCTACTGATTTGTATTTATTATCTACTGGTTTTATTCATTTATCTACTCATTAGTATTAGTGTACTATTTTAACTTGTCTAATCCTCATGCTTGACCTAATTCAGTAAATTTTGATGCAGGTTGAAATAAGATTCAAACTTGTCCATTCTAGCATCCTAATTTGATTTGATTATGTGCTTTGAACCTTGAAACTTGCGTGTTAAAGATACATTGATGTTGAATCTCAAACTTAACTCACATGTGGGTCTTCTATTTCTAAAATGATTATGTAAACTCCTAAATTAGTAACATATATTATTATTTGTGCACCCAAATACCTTGTGAATCATGTATGCACCCTAAGGTGATTAAATGCCTAAATCTTGACTTGAAATATGACCTAGTATGTATGTTGATATATGAAGCTCTAGTTAAAACTTCAAGATTGACCCCTAATTAATACATTGTAATAGAATTGAATCGTGCATTTGTGTTGTTGCAGGTGCTTTTGACTTGCTATTGATTTGCATATATTTCTTCTTCAACCTTCAAATGAGGTATAATATTCTCACTCTCCCAATGTGCCATTAGTCTTCATTTTGATTCAAATCGTTGATATATGGAAGCATGGTTTATTTACTATTTAGTATTTACTGACAAGCATGATTAAATGATGTTACACAAAACTTAGGATATGAATGATGAAACTAGGATTGTAGGTATAAGAATGACAACATACATGTATTTTTTGGCCTAGAAACTCATCCAAGATTTACTCATTATGAGTAAATCTTAGATAGTCCCCGATTTGGGACTGTTCTTGAACACTTAATCTCACTTAGGATGTAAGTGTATAATGTGTATTGGGTTTTCAAGAAAATTTTGACAACATTTCCCCATTTGTTCTCTAAGTACATATGTACTTAGAGAACAGCGGGGAAATGCTGCCGAAATTTTCTTGAAAACCCAATACACATTATACACTTACTAGTGAGATTAGGTGTTTAAGAATGGGATAGGTGCTACACATTTATTATATATAGTTGATTACTATTGAATAATTAGGGTTGATGATGCATTAATGAAATTAATTAATTAGATTTGTACTTAGTTTCTCTAAGATTGTGTAGTTGATTAATATTGATTAATCAGGGTTAATTATGCATGAATGAATTTAATTAATTGATTGTGCTTTCTTTATTTCTTTTTTATGATGATGATGATGATGATGCTCCAGTCGCCATCACTGGCCACTGCCTGCACCTCCTCTGCTTCACCTCCAGCGCCGACCACCTTCACCTCCAACGTCGGCCACCTTCACCTCCATCCCGGCCACCTCCACCTCCGGTCGCCGCCACCACAGCTTGCTCGATCCACCAGTGCAGTGAGTGGTTAATTAATCTGTACTATATTTGAACTTAGGATTAATGATGCCACCATATAGTTGATTACTATTGAATAATTAGGGTTAATGCATGATGCATTAATGAACTTAATTAATTAGATTTGTACTTAGTTTCTCTAAGATTGTGTAGTTGATTAATATTGATTAATCATGATTAATTATGCATGAATGAATTTAATTACACTATTTTAGCAAAACAATTAACAACTAAGAACTAAGCTAAGCACTAAGGCAAGCAAAACATAAATTAACCCTAACTAGCAAGACTAGGAAATTCAATTGAAGGAAGTAAAAGCAACTAAGCTAAAATACAAAGCAGTGTGGTAACAAGAAAGAGCATACAAAACAAATTGTTATCGACTTATGAAACTAAACAACTCATAGGAGAGGGGAGAGGCAGCCCCACCTTCATTTTCTTGCTGGCGATTGAGGCCGAGACACGGTAGCACGGAGAGAAGAGAGTGGATCTCAAATTAGGGAGAAGCGGGAAGGGCTAGAGAGACAGAGGATGTGACTGGGTGAAGGCCTAATGTGTAGGAGTGGGAAACAGGAAGAATGTGTAGAGAGGCGGGAGAGAAATTTTGACGTTGGTACTTGTTCCCGTGTCAGTGGAGATTTACTATTAGAGGCTGCCAGACACGAAACATATTACTCAAGTTCAAAGTTGGTGCATGCAAACCAAATCAGCATGCAGACACAACTCTCACCTCCATCCATGACCGTCGTTGACTACCAACCACCTCTCACGCCTTAAGCACCACTTAGGTATGGTGTAATTCTAAAAGGACTTGTAATTCTAATATGACTTGTCAAGTATAGGTCCCTAGGGTAAGTGGTATGGTGGGAGGGGGGTAGGGGTGGGGTAGGGTGGAGGGCCAGGGGAGGGTTGTTGGGTTTTAGGGGAGGCAGAGAAGGCAGCAGAAACAAAAATTTTCTCCCCAAACCTGGAACAAGAAAACACGTCGTCTATATATTAGGAAAGGATGGTTTGTGGAATCATACCTTGTCCCGAGGCTTGCTCGGCGACAATATCTCGCGCAATGCGTGGTCTTCAACTCCGGTTTTGGACGGCATCTGTGCAGCTCCTGGTTGCACCGGGACTGACAACGCCTCCTACCGGACTGTCGGATGATAGTTGTCCTCCTGAGCAGCAGTGTCTTCCCGCCTCTGTAGTAGTCCACACAGACCACCAAGAACTCCACACTCCTTGTCCCACAAGGAAGTGGAAGGAGTCACACCCTCCTGTTGACGTACTAGTCTCCAACACACTCTCCTGCCTCCAGTTGCAACTGTAGTTGTCCTTCCCTTGCTGCACCTCCCTTTTGCGGGAAGAACTTGCTCGGGCTCTCTCTCGGTTACCAAAACCAGAGAGAACGACAAATTTGCAGAGCAACTGGTTGCACTGAGTTGTACTTTTAGAAGCCCCCAATACCCCTATATATATAGGAGAGTCATGGGACAGGGTTCTCTATCCCGGGCAATGCAGGACTAAAAGCAGGAGTAGAAGGGTTCGAGATTTTCCACAAAAAGCAACCAACTCGCAACATGAACCGATCGGTTCACAAGTGAACCGGTCAGTTGGGGACCTGAACCGGTCGGTTGGAACACCAACCGATCGATTAGGACCCATGAGCCGATCGGTTCACTTCTGAACCGATCGGTTCACTTCTGAACCGATCGGTTCACTTCTGAACCGATCGGTTCGTGGTCCTGGTCGGTTCCCGATTGACTTTCCTTCTTTCGTTTCTGATTGGTATCGAATACCAATCCTTGTTCCAATCAAATTGGGTAAGTGAAACGCAAGGAAAATTCTCACCGACCTGACTTTCCCAACTTGCTTGGTTGCACCAGTTGAACCGACCGGTTCAACACTTGAACCGATTGTTTCACTCTGACCATGAGCCGATCGACTCAACACTTGAGCCGACCGGTTCAGCAACCTCAGCCGACCGGTTCAACACTTGAACCGATCGGTTGGGAGTGCAGGTTGTGCAGAATCAGTCAATTGCGATTTCAATCAATCTGATACTCCAATCAATGCGTCCAACACCTTGAACCATATGATATTGAGCTATCGACTGATTGAGTGTTTAATTGAACTAATAAACTCATTTAGTAATCAATCTAAACATTGCTTGTGGACAAAACTCCTCATCCAGGTTAAATCCTATGTGTGTGACCCTGCAGGTCCATTTCACATTGGCAGTGAAAGTCCATAACACTTATGAATTCACAAGCAAAGAGCGATGCCTAGTCACACATCAGTGCTACCCAAGTGAAAGTAGAAAGTTGGAGAACAATTTTCATCCTACAATCCGTGAATGGTTTTACAGCGAATGTATAATTCCTTTGTCACTAATATCCCGAATGAACTCAAGGAATGGAACAATCATCCTGTCAACGCTCATTCAATTTCTTGATCTCAGAGTAGATTGAACGAGATATGTATGACATCAATATCACATACTGATTCACACATGTGTGCACACGCCTATCTCAATCCTACTCATCAAGTGGCCTTGGATATCAAACTCCCTCAGGAGGGACAAATCCCATATCTATCACTCACCCCTCAAAAGCCCCATGTGTCAAAGCCACCCAATCATCACCTTTATAACAACCCATGTTTCAGGACTGCGTTTGATGATGTCAAAGTGTGCCCAACGACATGTGTTGAGTGTAGTGATTTCAGGTCTAAGAATCACACTCACCACCATCACTGTGAGTACTGACTGTGACTACCATGTCATGGTTCCATGTGTCAAACTCACGATGGGTCTGTCTGGTACACTTGTTCTCTAACAAGTACCTATGTGTTTGGTTTGATATCTCTATATCATGACTAATGAGATTATGTCATCAACCAACACCACAATCTAGTCTTGTGTGTCATAGTTGTCTATCTACCTTCCACTATGACATCCGACTAGGGACAAAACAAGAATGTACAAACTCTTAGCATCTGTATGATCTCATCGTTCAGGTCCTCTACCTAAAGGCATACGTCATTGAGTACTGTCATTCTCTAGACATTCAATCTGTTCTATCACTATCTCATATGACTGAACCAGAAAGAATTGGAAGCTTGCCTTTGATGTTTATCAAATCAATCTTAATGTATCCCACCAATCATCCCATGATTGGCTCTCAGGGCATACATACCAACAGACTCCCACTTGCACTGCGAGCCAATCACCCTTGAATCATATTCATAGTGAACTTCAAACATGTCCCACATGTCATTCTACTCCAGTGCCAACATAGTGAGTAATGGAAACACCTTGCCAAAGTTAGTGTAATTTCATGTCTCTCATCTCTTCACTGTACGTCACACGTATGAGATGGAGTTGCCGTAATATGCGATCTAGTATTCCTTGATAATCTTTAGCCACATTGCATGATCAAGGATTTCAAACTTGTCATCAATGAGTGGAATGCCTTATAAGTTCATCTCATGAACTTCCAGATCCATATAGTATCTACTGTTGTTCTCTAACTCATAGATACTCGGCATTTCCTTTTAAGTGGTTTTATTGGAACACTTCCAATTATCAACAAACTTTCACTTTTATATATCCTATATATATGTTTTGCGATCAATTTTCTGTCCTTTCGGAAGTTCACATCAATGTAACTCTTTACATCGAACTCTTCCTTATCTCCATAGAACTAGTACTTCCCAAGTACTTATCAAGTTCTCATGGTATTCCAGTAACCCTTACTGGAAGTAGACAGACATCCACTCGTCATGTCCCACATACGAGTTATCAGGATGAGCACATCAAATTGTCACGTCATACATACAAGATGATGAATGCATTTTGTTCTTGCCATGTCCATACATGCAAGACAATGGGATTATTACATACACGATAGCTCCTTATCTATTCTTAGTGTTCCCATTCTTCATAAGAATTGGACACTTGGCCTTGGGATACTAACTCCATGTAACATGGACAAGTTTTCTCCCACTAAATCTGTGCATACTGAACACTTCAGTACAGATTGTCAATGTATGCTCTCTCTTTTCAGGTTAAGAGGTTTTCGAGAACTATCTCTATAGATCTCTATTCCTATCACATAGGAAACATCTCTATCTTCCCTAAAGATAATTTCCACTTTTGGATTTCCATTCTAGAACAATTCCATTTCACATCAATATGTGGAATGTGAACACGCTCCCACTAAATCACATATCCCTTCTTTATCTTTGATATATCAGTCAAACCCTTTGACTATATCATCAAAGTAAAGATCCAATTCTGAGTTGCTTGTACTCAATCAATCACATTGATTAGTCCATTGTAACTTATAGACTTCATTTGCATTAGTGGATTCATAAACCTTATAGGTTGTGTCACGTACACATCCTTGTTTTATTCTGCATAGGAATGCGGTTTAAGTATACATATGCCAAATGTCTTAGTCATTAAGTTGCAACCAACAAGCATCATCCTTCTCAAAATGTTATCCATGTGTCTTAACACTTAAGACTTATTTGCACTTATGGATTTGATCCAATGGGTGCTACCATCTAGGTCATACCTTATGGTTGACATGGATGTCATTTAGGATGTAGTGGTCATAAACCATATCTCAAAATTCGGTTCCTCATATTCATCTAGATAGTTGACTCATCACATGAACAACTCATCACATAGATAATTGAGGTGTATCTGTTAAGTATATAAGAACTCACAACTCTTGTGATTCTTAATTCCTTTTATTAGAGTGGGATATTCTTTTATTAAGAAGAGTTCAGTTATTTGATAATCATTCTCTAACTCCTTAGAGTATGCTTCCTTCTTGATTTAGACATCACCATGCCTTAATCATGAGTTCACTATGATACACTATCATAATCACTCAAAAGGATCTCAAACATTTGGTCCAAGTATTTCATTCATTGATCTCATCAAGAATTAACACTTTACCAAATTTGTACTTCATCTATAATAATCTTGAACACTTCAAGATATTCATATTGGTATTTCTCTAAACACCATTTGAAGTATTAGCATTTGTTCCAATAGGTATGTAAATACATCACATGTATTATACCTAATAGGACAATCATTCTCCTACTACCATTAGTGAAGATTGATTAATCATGTACAAGATATTCATGTCTCCTACTGGTTCTCTAACCAAAAGAGTCTAGATTTGTCCATCATATGGAAACTAGAAATGAATCCCTCATGATTGATGCTAATTATATTGTTTGAGTTATCAATAACTTTAGGTATCATTTTATCTTATGCATATCGAATACCACAAGATAAACAAGGCATTGCCACAAAGATCATATCTTTAAGATTGAATACTCAACTTTATTAATTGCCATCATTGTCATACAATATGCAAAATAAAGTGTTTCTATCTTTTCACAATATATGAAATAGCAGTTCATAACTGTATTGCATGCCTTGTAGGTTGAAAATAAACTAAAGTACTCTATCTATGGCGGCAACACTTGCCCCAATTATGAGTGCTTTACACTTTACATCTTGGTATCATATACCTCAAAAGTGTTACAAGTTTACTTTCATGACACCTTTAAGTAGAGGTTTCAGTCACCTCCTTCTTCTTTTGTTCTTCCAGATAGAGAGGACAATTCCTTTTCCAATGTCCTGGCTTTTGGCAGTGGTGGCAATTTCCTTTCTTGGTCACGCCTCCCTTGGCCTTGAGAGCTGAAGTCGTCTTGGGCTCCTGGCTAGCATCAAAACCTTTCTTAGCTTTGCCCTTGCCCTTGCACTTGGACTTGCCTTTCTTGCCCGTGATCACCATCACAGACTTGGGCTTGTCCTTCTTCATCTGTATCTCGGCTGTCCTCAACATGCCCAACAACTCTGACAGTGGCCTATCAAAGTTGTTCATGTTGTAGTTCATCACAAACTAACTATAAGATTCTGGCAACGATTGCAGTATCACGTCAGTAGCCAACTCTTGGCTTAGTGGAAATCCCAGTCTTTGCAGGTTCTCCACATACCCAATCATATTGAGTGTGTGAGGACCAACTGGATCTCCTTCTGTCATGACGCACTTGAACAGCACCCTAGAAACATTGTATCTCTCTTGTCATGCCTGATCTTCATACATGTTCCTGAGATGCTGAATCATCTCTATGACACCCATGTTCTCATGTTGTCTCTGCAACTCATGGTTCATTGAACATAGCATCAAGCACTTAGCATCAATGGCATCATCAACATGCTTCTTGTAAGCATCCCTTTCTGCCCTTGGTGCATTAGGAACGGGTTCCTATGGAATTGGAGTATCCAAGACATAGAGCTTACGCTCTTGAGTGAGAACAATTCTCAATGTCCGATACCAGTCGTGGAAGTTTGTCCCATTAAGATTGTCCTTATCAAGGACCGATCACAAAGAAAAGTTGTTTTTGTTTGTTGCCATTTGAACTACAAAAGGAAATATGCAATTTTAGTCCAAAACTCTTTTTGACTTTTTTGATTGATTTGAAAAGTTGACAATAAAATTAGGCCTTTAATTAATTATCGCTCCCACTATTTTAGTTCAAATTGATAGCCCTCACCATCAATTCGGAAGATTGCAGCGTACAACCTTCTAGTGGGCAAGATCCTGAAATCCTCTAAGTCATGGACCAGCTTGGGCTGTCACCCACAACTTAGATCTCTCAGGTAGGCAACTCTTGCCAATTGCATCATATGCAACTCTTGATAAGATGTCATATGCAACTCCTTGCCATGATCATCTCCATGCCTCAAGGTGCTAAATCCTATCTAGGTCACCTTGTTAAGTCCGACCCAAAGCAAACACGATGAATATGCACCCTGCTTGGGCAGACCCACACATTCATCCTTCACGCTTCCACGAGATAGACGGTGCACCACGCTTGGGCGTGCCCACACTTGGTCGATCAAGACGTGTGTCGCATTTGGAAGGCATCTAAAACTTAATATTTTAATGAGGGATTTGGTTTTTATATACATATACATATCCAATCACCACAATACATAGTACGTATCATATACATGCTATATCCCATAGAAAACATGCACAAATGATAAAAGCGATGATTATGGCCATCCTAATGTGATTCCTCGAGCCAAGAGGAATCAAGGTCATCAAGGTCAACATCACATGCAACCTTTAAAAGATGAACATCTGTGACTTGCCATCCGAGTTGATCACATGAATGATCTGTACTCTCCAGCCGGTCGTCTGGGTGCCACCAACCAATCGGTTGGCTCCTCCAACCGATCGGTTCGCTTGGTCGTCATGCATCTCGTCATGTCCGCCACCTGCTCGTCTCGCTCCTCGAACCGGTCATCAACTGATCGGTTCACTCCTTGAACCGACCGTCTGGAACATCAACCGATCGGTTCACGCCTTGAACCGATCGTTTCAGCTGTCGTCTTGATGTCTGTCGGTCTTTGACATAACAGGAAATAAAATCTATCCTATTTATACATTGCTTAAAAGGGAAACCCCGAGTTACATTCGGGGGGAGCAAAGGTAGGAAAGAATCTCGAATTATTTCGAGTTACATCAGGAATAAGAGAGGGAAGATCGGTGTACAGACCGAGATGCAAGCAACCACAAACAACCACACACAGATAGGGTTTTATAGGCCATAATCATGCTACACACATCCACCACAAAACTCGTTTAAGGGTGATGCGTATCGAGTGCATTAATAATACATATCATATATGTAATTTGGGATTTGTGGATTTAGGATTGGACATGCATAAAGCCAATATTATTCGCATCGCATGTAATAAATAAAGGCGACAAACCAAAATCGATCATATCGATATTCCTAAAATATAGAACAGTTGACGTGGCTCTGATACCACTGTTGGGTTTTAGGGGAGGCAGAGAAGGCAAAGGAAACACAAATTTTCTCCCCAAACCCGGAACAAGGAAATCTGTCAACGTCTATATATTAGGAAAGGATGGTTTGTGGAATCATACCTTGTCCCGAGGCTTGCTCGGCGACAATACCTCGCGCAATGCGCGGTCTTCAACTCCGGTCTTAGACGACATCTGTGCAGCTCCTGGTCGCACCGAGACTGACAACTCCTCCTCCTACCGGACTGTCAGATGACAGTTGTCCTCCTGAGTGGCAGTGTCCTCCCGCCTCTATAGTAGTCCACACGGACCACCTGGAACTCCACACTCCTTATCCCACAAGGAAGTGGAAGGAGTCGCACCTTTCTGTTGACGTACTAGTCGCCAACACACTCTCCTGCCTCCAGTTTAAACTGTAGTTATCCTTCCCTTGCTGCACCTCCCTTTTACGGGAAGCACTTGCTCGGGCTCTCTCTCGGTTACCAAAACCAGAGAGAACGACAACTTTGCAGAGCAACTGGTTGCACTGAGTTGTACTTTTAGAAGCCCCCAATACCCCTATATATAGGAGAGTCATGGGACATGGTTCTCTATCTCGGGCAATGCGGGACTAAAAGCAGGAGTAGAAGGGTTCGAGATTTTCCACAAAGAGCAACCAACTCACAACCTGAACCGATCGGTTCACAAGTGAACCGGTCGGTTGGGGACCTGAACCGGTCGGTTGGAACACCAACCGATCGTTTGGGACCCATGAGTCGATCGGTTCACTTCTGAACCAGTCGGTTCATGGTCCTGGTCGGTTCCGAATTGACTTTCCTTCTTTCGTTTCTGATTGGTATCGAATACCAATCCTTGTTCCAATAAAATTGGGCAAGTGAAACGCAAGGAAAATTCTCACCGACCTGACTTTCCCAACTTGCTTGGTTGCACCAGTTGAACTGATCGGTTCAACACTTGAACCGATCGTTTCACTCTGACTATGAGCCGATCGACTCAACACTTGAGCCGACCGGTTCAACAACCTCAGCCGATCGGTTCAACACTTGAACTGATCGGTTGGGAGTGCAGGTTGTGCGGAATCAGTCAATTGCGATTTCAATCAATCCGATACTCCAATCAATGCGTCCAACACCTTGAACCATATGATATTGAGCTATAGATTGATTGAGTGTTTAATTGAACTACTAAACTCCTCTAGTAATCAATCTAAACATTGCTTGTGGACAAAACTCCTCTTCCAGGTTAAATCCTATGTGTGTGACCCTGCAGGTCCATTTCACGTTGGCAGTGAAAGTCCATAACACTTATGAATTCACAAGCAAAGAGTGGTGCCTAGTCACACATCAGTGCTACCCAAGTGAAAGTAGAAAGTTGGAGAACAACTTTCATCCTACAATCCGTGAATGGTGTTACAGCGAATGTATAATTCCTTTGTCACTGATATCCTGAATGAACTCAAGGCATGGAACAGTCATCCTGTCAATGTTCATTCACTTTCTTGATCTCATAGTAGATTGAACGAGATATGTATGACATCAATATCACATACTGATTCACACATGCATGCACACGCCTATCTCAATCCTACTCATCAAGTGGCCTTGGATATCAAACTCCCTCAGGAGGGACAAATCCCATATCTATCACTCACCCCTCAAAAGCCCCATGTGTCAAAGCCACCCAATCATCACCTTTATAACAACCCATGTTTCAGGACTGCGTTTGATGATGTCAAAGTGTGCCCAACGACATGTGTTGAGTGTAGTGATTTCAGGTCTAAGAATCACACTCACCACCATCACTGTGAGTACTGACTATGACTACCATGTCATGGTTCCATGTGTCAAACTCACGGTGGGTCTGTCCGGTACACTTGTTCTCTAACAAGTACCTATGTGTTTGGTTTGATATCTCTATATCATGACTAATGAGATTCTGTCATCAACCAACACCACAATTTAGTCTTGTGTGTCATAGTTTTCTATCTACCTTCAAATATGACATCCGACTAGGGACAAAACAAGAATGTACAAACTCTTAGCATCCATATGATCTCATCGTTCAGGTCCTCAACCTGAAACGCATACGTCATTGAGTACTGTCATTCTCTAGACATTCAATCTATTCTATCACTATCTCATATGACTGAACCAGAAAGAATTGGAAGCTTGCCTTTGATGTTTATCAAATAAATCTTAATGTATCCCACCAATCATCCCATGATTGGCTCTCGGGGCATACATACCAACAAGGGTGAGGGGTGTGGTAGGGTGGGATGAGGGTAGGGGTGGGGTAGGGTGGAGGGCTAGGGGAGGGGGGTGAGGAGGGAGGGTGGTGTGAGGAGGGTAGGGGTGGGATAGGTGGGAGGAGGGAGGGTCAGGGGAGGAGGGTAGGGGTGGGATAGATAGTTTAACTGATACAATGAATAACTTAGTTATCATCATCATCATCATCATCATCATCAATTATTTCTCTGAAATGAATATGAAATAACCCATCATTGTTGTGTGTTGTTAGTACTTACATTTATATTACTTTTTCTCAACATTTTACATTGTTGTAGGCATAATGGCTTCAGCCTCTACCCTAATGTTACTATTCCCTGTTGAAGAACAGTTGGACATCATTCTAGATGATCGTTCATTAGCACAAATCACTATACCTAAACATTGGCATTATCTAAACGGAAGACGCTACACAGCTAGTTAAGTGACCCTAAATTTTGGAATTTCAACTTCTATTATCGAGGTTAAGTACGATGTTGATAGAAATCTTATATCCACATCCAGTTGGTGCGAGTGGGTTTGGAAGATGCTATCGGGCCGTAGTGACAAGATTTTTCTTCGTCTGGTTGGCCATAATACCATCAAGGTTTGGATAACCAACATCAATAATAAGACGCCCAATCATCTGGTCCGATTTGAGTACTCCATAGATGATAGCAACGAAGATGATGATGATGATGATGATGATGATGATGATGATTGCTGATTCCAGACTATGTTGTTGTTGTTATGTTGTGTATCTAGTCTAGTGTCTCTCTCTTCTTAGTTATTTTATTTATGCGCATGTTTAGGGGTACAACAACCCCTTATTTAGTTACTGTTTTGGACAACAACACCGCTACATGTTCATAACTATATTATGATGATGATGGAACTACAAGTTTCTACATGCGTGTGATGAATCATGTGATTAAAAATACTTATACATGTGTGTGATAAATCATATGATTAAATGTGCTTATACATGTCTGTGAATCACATGATCCATATATAATATTGTCCAACTTGTTAATTTTGCAGGTTTGTGGCCTCTTGTTGGCTGATATCAATGGATGTTGTAAACCTGCAGTTCAGAAATGAACTGTAGGTTCTGCATCTGCTGACCAGCCATACAACAGGCCTGCAAACTAATAAGAAAAAAAACCAGAACATAAGCATCGGTTATTAGTATAAAACTGACAACAAAGACATACAACGTCAGTTATTAAAAAAAAATCGACATCTATGTGCCTAGGTAGTGTCAGTTATATATAAAAACCGATGCTGATGGTTCCCTTGCTTGCACGCTTTATTCGCGAAGGGTTATGACGTCGGTTTTTGTGAAACACCGACATCTTTGACCTGGATATAGTGTCGGTTTTATTAAATAATGGATGCCTATAGTGCCCTTGCTGGCACGTTTTTGGTGGTGGGAAGGGTTATGGCATCAGTGTTAAAACCGACGCTGAAGGTTTCAACTTTTAGCGGTACCCACTTGGGTGTCACTTTGAAACTGACACCAAAGGCCTTAAATAACCGACACTAAAGGTCGGTTCTATACTAGTGGCCCGATCTACTTTTCCTTTTCTTTTCATGGATATTCTCGCCTACGTGGATTTTTCTAATTATCAAATTGGCCAATTTTGTAAAAATCATATCTTTTGATCTTCTTATCCAAAAATTATAAATAAATATGATTTGGATCAGAAAATTGTGATCATTGTAATAAAAATAGTTTCCGAGTGTGTTACCCATGTTTTCAAAGAATGATTTTGTGAATATAATTAATTAATATAAAAGCCATAAATTAGTAATTAATTCATATGAACTCCAAATTAAGCAAACAAATATGTTTTCTTGATCAGGAGAATCTAATAAATAGATTGGTCTAGTTTTTGAGTCCAAAACTGAAGTTTTCCAAAAAGGTCAAAAATTAGGATTTCTTTACACCTCATGCTTTACAAAACCCTAATACTTGTGAATGAATTGTAATTAGGTTAAAGTGATCTTGGAAACAAGTAGTTTGGTGAAGAGTATTTCTAAGACTTTGGTTTAAGGTACGTTTGCGTCTTCTATAATTCATATTGAGCAATTCACCTATTTTTATCTTTCTCTTGGTCCTATGGACAATAACCTACACAATATCTTTTCCCTTTAAGAACATGATTTCATGTAAAATATTTATGTGTACTCTGATGTTTTTATCATCCTATTTGATTGGACTTTCTTTTTACTCATGCTTTTATTCTTGATGAATCCCTAATTTTCCCACTTTTGTGGTGAATGTTTATATTACACATTTATGTGATGGGAATTTTATATGCATCCTCTAACCCCACATTATATCTGCTAGATTTTCTCATCCCTCGTACTTATGATTTATTCTTGCTTACTCTTTTGTTATGCATCATGTGGTGACTAGTATAATGTTACATGTGTTATTTTATGTGGATGTGTAAATTTCCACAATTTTGAAAATGCAGAGGTGATAATTCCTATAATAGATATTATTAGAGCAGATGTGTATCATGTCCTGCTCAGAGCAGATGTGTATATGTTCCTGCTCACCCCATATTTAGAGTATATGTGTATATGTTCCCGCTCACCCCATATTTATTGTAGATGTGTTATTTCCTACAAACATGTTTATATTGTTCTACTATTATCACATGTGAAACACATGGATGCCTTGCTCTTATCTTATCAAATTCTTATTTCATTTATGCCCAGTTGGGTAGTCCTTTCCTTTTCCTTTGGGAAGCCTTTTTATTTGACATCCTTTATTTCTTAATATTGCTCAAAAATCCATATTTAGTATGCATATACCAGTTTTTTGTTGATGTCATCTATTTTTCTCCTCTTGTTGGGGTATGCTTCCAACCCCAGGTGTAGGACATGGAATACATGGCATGTTAAGATGGACCTAGCTTAAGGAGTTGATGCTTGAGACAAACTTGACATGTTTTAGATTTCTCTCTACTAGATCCTTACGATGTAATATCTGTGTAAAACCTATATGGGAGATGATGATGTACTTTTGATAAATTGATTATAGTCATTAAAATTTTATTGCTGCTTTACTTTGGTCTTTTGTATACCATCACGTGAGATTTAAAAATTTTACACCTAATCCAACATACCTTTTGAGTGTGTTTGGAATGGATGTTTTATTCTTCAATTTTAGTAGGGAGTGGATCCCCTCTAGGTCCCACTCCTTACAAAATGCAACTTGAATAATTTGACATTAGATCATGATGGCTTCAGGACAATTCATCGACATGAGAAACTTAGTCTTTCTTGGATCTTCGATGCTCTAGATCTCCCACTAAGGTTTATCTCTCTCTTTTTATTTGGTGCCCCATATTAAGAGGATTTCATTGAGTAATTCCCATCTATTTTGATTTTTCACTCCTAAACATAATTTCTTAACTCTCTAGTAGGGATTTTTACTCAAAATAGACTGCAATACTGTAGCAGCCAAAAATTAGTTAACAAGATATTTATTCTAGCTATTGTTCAAAGCAACTAGGGTGGTTACTTTTACATCACTAATCTAGTCATGTATTCAATGTACGTGTTAACTCAAGATGCAATTTAGCCTAATTATATTGTTACACCCTGATCTCACAATTACCATTAATCATGAGATTAGGGCATAAATTGAGGATTTAACGTAATACAAAGATCACCCTTAACTTTTTCTTCTTTTTCAAACTCTTTGTTTTCTCGCATTGAACCACATAAACTAACTTTACAAGGGAATCTAAACATTGATTTCTCTAATCTGATTTCAATAGTAAAAATGCATGTATGAACATTCATTATGTTTCTCATACTTTTAAGCACATATGACTTACTGATTCACATATATTGCTAAAAGAGGAATAATGTTATATATCATTATTTACAACTCTCTCTTATTTCTTTATAAGGGCCTAGAGTGACAAGGACCGATTGAACTTAACTATACTCATACTTAACTCTTGTGGCATATCTACTCTGATGCAATGATATCTTCAATCCCCACGGCTTTCCTAAAAATTTTAAGTAGAGGGGTGAGCCTACTCGCTCAGTGAATGAGTAAAATAATAATGCTGTGTAAAGTACTGAATCAGACATTTATCATTCTTGGATAATTGAAATAAAACAAAATAGTAAATTTCAAATTAAAAGACTAGATATTCAAAAACTTACTAATAATATTGAAGCCTACATCATTAGAAATAAACAAGTATGGAAATATAATCCTCACTATATTCAATATTACATTTAAAGAACAACTACTGCGAAACTGAAATCAAATCTTTCTTAACTCTTCTTACTTATAAGAAACTCTTTAAACTTATATTATCATATTTTATTTTATGCCCTGATCATATGTAGTGTACTCTATATATGAAGAATCGTAACAAAATATGATCTCACCATACAAGACTTAGCTGACACACCTAGGATGTTAAGCCTGACTACATCGCTAGTCTGCAACAAGAAAATGGCTCTCTGGCCTCAGCACACCTATGGGACATAAAACTGGACTCCTCCTCTAATCTGGGTACACAGGAAGAGAGTCAAGCCACCTATTGGCTTTTCTGTACTCTGGTGCCACCAGGATCTCTGCTTGATGTTGGACACTACATACTGTATTTTTAAGGAAACTTCCACTAGGGCTTTGTCCCCGTACCACCTGTTAGTACGATCCGACCCCCGTATACTGGACACTGCCAGGGTTAGGTCATTTCATCCCTACGGCGCAGACCTCTCATAGGGAATCTATGGTGTTCAGGGATACTATTATTACTGTAACTTTGATTATATCTTTCTCTTAGACTGATCTCTTTTAACTCTATATATTAATGACTACTCGGACTATTAAATTGAAATCACTGATGATACTGAACTGAATGCTTAACATATTGTTTACCCCTTTCTTAGGGTTTCTCCTTATTCATGCACATATATCACTTCTCATGTATTCAAACATATATAATGTCTACTAATATAAATATTCTCATTCAACATTTCTCACATTTATGCATGGCATCGATAACATACCTATCTAGGGCATGTCATATCTCTCCACTTGCAATAGCATAACAACATATGCATTTCATGACAAGTATTTGAGTTAGAAAATCTGAATCTCATAAACAAAGCATATATGCATATAAGTCAATATTTAGATAAAATCCCATAATGTCACATGAATCATTTCAATCAGCCATTTACTACTAAATTAGATATGTATACTTGTAAAAGCATAATAGATTGGGTTTCCATCCTTGATTACTTGTTATTCACAGGTTATGTATTGTGAAAATCAAAAACTCTATTTGTCCATATATCAAATCAAAGAGATCAAACATTTAGAATTATATACACTAGGAACATAAGTAGGATCTTATAAGCATAAATCCGAATTTCAGCTATAATGTTGTTCAAGCACCCGAATAACTTGAAAATTCAGATCTTCAGAAGATTCTCAATAAACTTTTTAATTATGTTGTATTCAAGATACATGGATATCAATATCCATGTCCTCATATGAACATTTTCATATCATTGTTGGAACATGAATTGAAGTATTCTATAAACTGAATTCAAGAACAGTTCTTTTCATTTATTGTCATCTAGGGAGAAATCGAGAATATAAATTAAAACCATATGATTGAGTACAATTGACTGAAATATTCTTTTACCCACTCACCCTAAGCTGTAAAATAGCTTAAAAATGTATCCCATATATGAAAATCTCAAATCCATATCAAAACCCTACCAATCACCACTTTCTTCTTCCTTTCAACTCGGAAACCCTAGAATTGAAGATTAGGAGAGAAAGAGTGAGAAAAGGACTTGATTTAATATGATTTCGAATACAATAAGGGGAGGGATGGAATTTTGACATCTGAGAGAAGATTCAACATGAAACTATATCCAAAGAAGCTAAACTTACATGATTTCATCATTCCTCGGACCGCAAAACCCTAGGTTAGCATCTCCATCACTTTCTCCTCTCAAACCCTAACTCTCCCTCTCTCTCTAGGATTTTGTTTCTCTGGATTGAATCATGAATTATGATATCTCCTTGTGTGTTAGGTTGACCATATAGAGAAATTGAGCTGCTTGGGTCAATTGCACATTGACCCCTCACTATACGTTTTCTTATTTTAGCTGAATTTTCTGTCATAAAAAATATTACTGTAATTCATCTACTGATAAGGTCTAAATGCATCCAAAAATTATGAAAATTTTACATGTTGTTTATGATTGAGTTTCAGATATCCAGTTAAAATTTCAGATCATTTGGAGTAACAAACAAATAACTAAAAATAAAACACTACACTACTAAAAAGCACTATGTCAGCATTTTGGTTGAAGTATAGTTCGACCGAGAACCACATTCAAAGAACACTCAAATATTCTGAAATTTTTCTCCAATATGAATGATTGAGCTATCCATATCATATCCAAAATTCAATTAAATATAAAATGTTTAGAAAATATGAAAAATCATTTACCACACTGCTATCCTGATCAAATTACATATTCATGTACTATCAAAACCCTAATTTTTGTCGATTAGGGTTTACATTTCTCAAATCCTAATTATACAAAGAGATAGAATACTTGGGGTTATCATTATGTTTAACATATCATGATTGAGATATCATCATTAATCATATTTAATCAATGACCAATATAACTAAGCATGTAGTCATTTAAACCCTAACTTACCCATTAAGCTCAGATACAATCATAACATATATGTTTTCAAGATGACTAAACCATTTTAGTTATTTGTGTACAATGCATCTACTTGAGTGATTTCATAAAGACAATTTGAATGCTTAAACTTGCGAACCCTAGTTTGGAAAAATTTAGTCATACATGCACAAAGCTCAAGATTGAAGAATGTATAGTTTTCTGCTTAGATATTTGTTGAATCACTTATAATAGTTTGTAGGACTCGTAATTAATCTAAAAATGTAACTATGTCCATTATATTAATATTGCACTTAGCATTAATTGGGATTTTCCAAAGTGACACTTTCATGGACCAAGATTGCCCCAAACAAACTCGGTAAATGACACTACTAGTTGGCCCAGTTCATGCCATCGACCAAATTCTTAATTGAGTAGAGTCTTGGATTATGAGCTAAAGGCAAGTTTCTAGGCAATTTTGGTCAAGATTTTAAGGAAGAAATTGGTCAATGGACCTGACCGGGCCTCGTCTTTTTGTGCATTGGTCGAGATTTGGAAACTAAAATTTGGCCGATAGAACTGTAGTTTTAAAGTACGATACAACCATTGGAGGGGGTATTTAAGAGAAAATATATCCACTAGACACCCCCAATAATATATAAAATTTGTCCAAAATGATTCTCACTACATGTAGGCATCCTTAACTATATATATGACCCATTGGGATTCATCTAATGGTTACCCACATGCCGCATAAGGCACCTATGTTGTGTTTAAAAGATTTGTGTCTCATAGATCCCCTTTGCACTTTCATGATTTTAATCACTTGCTACATTCATTGGAGTGGCTAGGAGATTTATATGAGAGCTAGTCCTACCATGTGAATCACGTGAGGATCTCACTTCTTTACCTCCTGATCTCTCTCTTACACACTAGAGCTGTGATTTTCTCTCTTTACTAAGAGAAAGAGATAGGAAGGTAGATATCGGCAAAGGAAGGTGCCCCTTGGAAAAGAATGGTCAATGGGCAGAGAGAAGTTGGATAAGTGGCTCGTAGTAAGGAAAACATCCTTTAGTGGATAAAACATCTCCTTGATGAAGGTGAAATTCAAGGAGAAAGACTCGTGTTGAAAAGTGGGCAAGCCCTTTGCTAAGAGCGGAAGATCCTTGGCTGGGGATAGGTAAGTCCCTTGAAAGGTTACTGGCTCTCTTTCACAATTTGGAGCTAGTTTAGCCTTTGGTCTTGGAAAAGGTGACCTCTTGGTGTAACACTTATACAAGAATATAAGGAACAATTCAAGGTTGAAAATCCTAAATGGACACCTCTCTATGGTAGTGAATCTATGTCCTTATAAAGGTCTTCCAAGAAATACTTACAAAATTAGGAGAAGAGGGGTGACAGTTTAGAGGGGGATATGCCTTCCATTCAATTTTTTTTATAGGAAGCAACTTCCATCATCGGAGGACAAGAATACAATTCCATATTCAAGATGTATGTCTTGGGATGTGAAAATGGTGGATCTTCTATACAAGAAACCCAAGGGAGTGATTGAAGGATGGGATGTGGATACCTCGAAGAAAGCAACCTTGAATTCCAAAGTCATAAGCATACTCTACGTTGCTCCCACCCTCAAAAAATTCAACCAAATATCTTTTTGCATGTGTGAATCCCCATGAGACTTGGAGGAAGTTATTTGTTGTCTGTGAAGGGACACACTAAGTGTAAAACACTCAAATCTAGTTACATGATTTAATTTTCCATTTCCTTATATCCACTTTTAATTACGTGAGATCAAATTGTTTTCCCCAAAATATATTATTTGGGAGTAATTGGATCCAAGAAAATGTAATGCCTTAAAAAATATCCTTTTATATAAGGTTATGATTAATTAATGCAATCTACATGACTAGCATAAGATTTAAGAAATTAATTATTTAAGTCTTCATTAGGAGTTTATTATGAATTCATCAATTAATTAATATTGTCTCGAGTTTAGAAATGTTGAAATATGCTACATCTAATTGATGCAAGAAATTTAATAAATGAGAAGTATTGTATCAAACCGATGAAGAAATGCATTAAATGGATGTTTGATATACAAATAATGAAATAAAATGCAAAATGTTTTCAAAAGGTAAATTTGAAGTCAAATCCATATTCCTCATGGCCTAATCAACCTTACCACCAATTTTCAAGTCAATTGGATGGTAATCATTCCTCCAAATTTCATTTAGAGTAAAAGATATAGAGTGACATAAGTTCTAATCAATCAAATTAGATTTTGATTCATTGATATACCTATGATCTGTTTCATATTTAATTAACCTTATAATGTGTGACTTTCTCTATGCCAATTTCATCTCTCTTATGATGAATGCCGCAAAACATCATAATTGAAGACCATTCTCCCTCCACTTTTCATCTTGATGCACTGCTCTTCCTCCTTCCTATCTTCATTTCTTCCTCCCGCCTATCCTCTCCTTGACTTACCAAGAGCATAACATCCATCTTCCCTCTCTTTCCTTCAGCCCATGACCTATCATCAGAGTCATCGTTAGGGTTGGTAGATCCAATGAAGATGGCATGTGGTCTCATGACGCCACCTCATTGTCCCCTCTCGTACCTCCTATCATCACTAGATATTTCTACCCACACTCCTCCTTACCTCTTCTTCCTTTTCCTTTCCTTGGTCGACGTTCCTTCTTCTCTGCTTTGTGCCAACCATAGTGGCCACGAGACAACTTCCTCCATAGTCGTTCCCTTTCCTTTGCGGCCCAAAGTCCTAGCCACCTTCACTTTATGCTAGTCGCATGAGATATTGGGCATCGACATTGCCATCTAGAGATTTTAATGCAGGGCATCACCATATGCCCATAGGGATCCAACCTCTAACCCTAGCATCACTAGAAGATGGAGTTTCATCTCGTCAACCTGTTCCCAATAGGATTAGCAGTATGGAGGTTGTCTATGCCTTATATACTAGCCAACATATTGAAGACATGTGGTGTAGCCTTGTCTCCTCGCCACCATGACCTTTGTATGGCGTCATCAACGCTAACAGCCACCAACAAACATACCTCTCCCTCCAACTCGACATAGATCCATTGCCCTCCATATACATACCAAAAATACACCTGCAACGTCACCTAAAAACACCATCCTCAAACATGTTCAACATGCTCTCAGTCTAAGGTCCGGTCTAACCTTGTTGGAATCCATGAGGACTCAGACGACGAGTGACCTTTCTCCTCTATTCTCCATACATGACTCCAATAACTTAAAGATCATGTTCTCCTTCTTTAAGCATAAAGAAGGACCTTACTATATGGATTCCCTACATTCAGGAAGCTTGGAAACTACGAAGAAGTCTTCATGTCTCTAGCATCCCAATTTGAAGACGGATCCCTCAAGTTTGTCCTAAATAAGAAGCATATAGGGCTAACAAGACATCAAAGGGTTGTTTCAAACCATATGAACAAAATGTAAGTTTACCCCTTTGTTCAAGTTTTTTATTTTTAGAGAAAAATAAGCAATAAAGATATGAGAAAGTAATGTGAATATTCATGTTATAACATATATGTTGTAATCTCATATCAATGATAAAATTCTCTAATATTCATCCTACAAGTCACTTTAACAACATTTAACAATTGATAATTATAACTCCACTAACTATTAATTGAGCATATCATAAATACGAATAGCTTTGAAAAACCTAGATTCATATACACATACATATATGCAAATGTATTTAGTAGTATATATGTTAGTCTAGGTTGTCATATTCTGATTTAAGTGTTAAAAAGAGTGAATAAAAAGAAAATTATATATATATATATATATATATATATATGACTTATAATGGAAATGGATCTAATAACTTGTGGAGAAAATAAATTCTCAAACATGATTCATGAAGACATTTTGTATGACTCAACTAAAATAAATGAGTCTCTTGAAGCCAAGTGGATTCTTATTAAAATGATTATAAAGGAATACCTTGCCTAGTATTATGGAACCTTTAGAATAAATAATAGTTCCCCATGGTAACATATACACCATAATGCTACTTTGAGATAGTTAAACTTATGTAGAGAAAGATAAAGCAAGAAATAGAATGTGATAAGATATTATAGAAATGGTTATTGGGGAAAGAACATTAATGATGAATCTTGTATATTGATAGAGGATAACTCAAATCATATATATATAACCCTCTATAATAATGACATACAAATATTAGTGTTATAAAGCCCTAACTTGACATTAGGTGACCAAACTATGTTTAGATATACTTTCAATCATGATGCGTAATTTTGGAGTAACGTGTGCATAAAAACTTTTAGGTTGAGAAGGACAGGCAGTGAAATCCACCCCTAGAGACACGATTAGTTGTGAAGACCATGTATGTGCAATCTCTATTTACATTTGAGCATTAAATTGATTATAAACCCATTTCTTCACAATGATCCATCTTTGAGCATTTCTCTTTCTTGATACCATTTCTATACCCAATCAGATATATTTCTTTTATTGCTTCTAAAATGTGGAACTATCCTTGAATGTTGGGTTTATTATCCATTTTGCCATATTTACATCGTTGAATATGTTTTTTGTGAAATAATTTTATATTGTCATACTATATCACATGCTTATTAGACTAGTAATCAAGATTAATGGTGCATTTGTACAACCATACATTTAATATATATTAGGTATCGAGGTTTTACTCCCCCTTGCTCTTGGGGTATCAGGGTTTTACTCCCCCTTATCCTTAGAGGATTGGGGTTTTGCTCCCCCTTGCTACTTAGCTCATTATCATATGGCATCTCAGCCCTACAATAGACTTACTTCATCTAACATGAATGCACAATATATATATATATTTTTTTTTGATGGGCAATATTTTTGAAATGATTATATTTGTTCTCATAAAATGTATTGTCTCTTTCATTTTTTGTATACCTTTGAAATACATCCCCTTGAATTCACCTACTTGATGTACCCCTTATTTCTTTGGGAACTTTCCTCTTTCTTCTTATATACCTAATCATGCTCAAATATGTTTCCATAATTCACCGACAAGGATTGGCTCAAGTTGTCAAGCATGGTGTCTCCTCATGAAGGGACCCAAGTTTGAATCCCAGTTTCCACCTTGATTTACCACCCTCCTGGGTGTTCGGCCTCCGCCACAGGCATGGGGGGGGTGAAATATTTCTCTCTTAATCCCATGTTTCCATAATTCTATGTATCTCTTTTAGGGTGTTTTTCTAATAGCACCCAGTTATAGGAACTTTAGAGAACCAAGACTAAGGAAGATATTGTATATGCTTATGAACATGAGGATATCTTGGAGTGATTGGGTTACCCTCTTCCATTGGTCTTAGTTGTAGATAGTTTAAGTTTTTCTATTTTGTAAATACCATCATTTTTTGAGTGAGAATCATTTGTATAATGATACACTTTGTAACTTTGTAATATTCGCTAATTTATATTTACATAGCTCTCTGTATCATACCATTGAGTGGATCCCCTATCCTCTTTACACTAAGTGAAGGAGACCAAGATAGATATGGTCACTCAAGAACATGAGAATTACTAGTAAGCAATATGAAATTCATTGACAAGATGTATTCAAAGTGAAATCATATTGTTAATGGTCTTGTAGCTCTTGGTTTAACCAATGGAGTGCAGAAACGTGTGCTCCAAGATTCTCTGCTTTCTTCCTTGATAGTGGGAAAACAAGGTGACAACCATGGAGGAGTCAACAAAACTCTTCACTTTTCTCATTGAAGACCTCATAAGGTATCTCCAAACATAGTTTGGTAAGGATCAACACTAGATATGAAGAGGGTTTAGTAGAGAGAAATCTATAGTAGAAGAAGAACGTGATTGCTTTCCATGCTTCATTAAGTCATAAATCATTCCAAGGAAAAGAAATTATATGTAATACAAATGTAAAATCTTCAAATGCAAGTCTTATTCCTCCTTTCAGTGCTATGATTATGGATATAAGGTTCACTACAAGTATGATTTCCATAAAGGAAAAAAGACCCATAACCATAAAGGGAAACAAAAGAAGAGAAGAATAATAACAAGAAAGGTCAAAAAAGCTCTAGTGACACCTTCGACACTATCTCAAGTGAAGTATCTAGTGAAAGTGAAGTTCTAGAATCCCACTTTGCTCTTATGGCAAGTTCAATTGAAGAACCAAACGAGGTAAACCAAAACTATTTGTCTAAAGGATCTTTGTTTGAAATTATTCATGTTTCCCATGCCCCTCTTAAATATATTAAGTATAAAAAAGAAAAATATTTCTAAGAAATTTTGAACTTACATGAAGAAAAAGATGAGCTTAAACATGTTTACATTTACTTCCATGATGATACTGAAAACATTAAGGATCTTTAATAGAACTTGAATTGCAATTCAATAGGGTTGAGATAGATAGTAATGGTTATCTTGGCCATATATATGTTATAACATCCTAGAAATTGAGGCATTGGATAATATGACCTTAAAAGGAATGATTGGACTACCCATATCACCAAGGTGCACCTCCTTTTCAGGGAACCCATCATGAAGAAATCTACAATTAAGTGTGCTTAGTCCAAAGTAGTACTAGTATTGGTGACATATTGGGAAGTTGATCCCAGGTTGTGTGTGAGGACAAAGCATGCAATCCAGGCTAGTGATGGTTTGTGGGGCCAGTCGTCAATCTTGAAACTCTACTAGATCCTTAGGCGGTAGGCATGGGAATCACGAATGGTATCATAGCCAATTTTGCTACAATAGGTGAGGCCCACATGGGCATGTGTCATGTTAGTCTTAATCCGTACGGTCCCGGCATGTTGGAAAGGGCTATCCTAATTTTTTGAGCCACTGTTACACTGGTAGCTGTGAATGGGATCCATGTATACATGAGCCACTATGGGTTTCCATTGAAATGGGAAAGACATTGTGAGGCCATGGTTGAGCCTTTATGAGGACGTCAAGAGTCAAAGTAGGGGATATTATAACATCTTAGGGTTTGAGGCCTGAGATAATATGATCCTAAAAGGAATTATTAGACTACCCATATCACCAAGGTGCACCTCCTTTTTAGGGGGTCCATCACTAAGAAATTTGTAGTTAATCATGCTCAACCTGGAGCAGTACTAGGATGGGTGACCTATCGAGAAGTTGATCTAGAGCTACGCGTGACTAAGGACAAAGCACACAATCAAGGCTAGTGGTGATCTGTGGGGCTAATTTTCATTTTGGAAACTCTACTAGACCCTTGTTTGGTGGGCCCAAGTGTTATACATGATCTTAAAACTAAAATTGCTACTTGATTGATAAAATTAATGCTTTACAAATATCAACCTATTATGCCTAGTAATGATGAAGAGATATTTCAAACTATTGATTTTGCTAGTATTTGAAATTGATGTTCTTATGTGTAATGTTGAGTATCAAGAGCTTACATTGTAAGAAATAGAATCCAAAGTTGGACTTTATTTTTCTAGGATTACTTCTTTAGCAAATCAAAATGCTTCCCTACTTACTAAAGTCTATGTTGTAGAATCTTATACTATTATTTCTAGTAGATAGAGATTGATGCTCTTAATATTGAAGAGTTCTTATATGACCAAATACATTTGCTTAGAAGTCTATCTCTTACATTCTAGAGATGTATTTCTCAATTATATTCTACTTTTACTTTTCATATGTATGATAATCATCATATTCTGTGATCTCTTTGCAAAGATTCTTAGATGGTAAAGAGAATATAAATGAAATACTAAATCACACTTATAAACAAATTGGTAGAAATGGTAAATTTGATGGCATCCAAAGAAACAACAAGGGAAAACTACCTCCATTTCAAAATGGACAATCATATAATTCCTAGGCTATGTGCATGTGCAATTATTGCAACAAATTGGTCAGTAGTCTAATCATTCCCTTTTAGGAAAGTTCCCAAAAGCAACATGATTTGGGTGACCAAGCTAACCCCTCAGACCCAAAAATTAGATCAGGGGCCACTTCATCTTTTTTCTTGTAGGAAATTTGAAAAAGGATTATCAATAGCTATTCATTTGAAAGTTGAATTTTCAATCCACATAAAGGAAGAAATATGAAGAGGTGCATGATTTTTAAACAATTTGAAACAAATGGTAAGAATAGATGTATTGTTATTCATGCTCATATCCAAACCTTACTTGATATTTGTCTGTATGCACTTTATCCCAAAGTATTTGTCTGGCTCTTTAGTTTCTATGATGTTACTCATACAACAAAACTCGTTTCTAGTGTTCTTACTGACAAATCTTGAGAATATTGCTTGCATTTTCTTAATTGAATGAGTTTTTGTTGGTATGTATGCCCAGAGATCCAATCATATGATGATTGTAATGTCATAACTTGTAAATGGTTTGATTAAGAATAAAGGCGTGCTCCCAATTTATTCTATTTTATTCAGTAATGAGATAATGAAGTAACATAATAAATATCTAGAGAATGACATCACTCAATGACGTATGTCTTTAAGTACATGACTTGAACAATGAGATCATACAAATGTTAAGAGTATATACATTCTTGTTATGTCCCTAGTCAGTTGTTATTGTGGAAGGCTGATAGACATCAATAACATATAAGACTATAATGTGTGTTGGTTGATAATAGAATCTCATCAGTCATGATATGTGATATCAAACCAAGCACATAGATACTTTTTAGAGAACAACATATCAGACAAACCCACCATGAGAGTAACACATGGAAACCATAACTATGGTAGTCATAGTTATCTGTCATATTGTTGGTAATGATTGTGATTCTTAGACTTGAATTTACTACACTATTCACATGTCATTCAATGAATTTTGACATCATCCACCGTGATCCTAAATAAGGGTTTCAATAAAGGTGATGATCAGGTACATTGTGACACATGGGGTTGAATGTGAGTGATGTAAATGGGATTTATCCCTCCTATGGGAGTATGATATCCATGCCACTTGATTAGTGAGACTAAAAATGCATGGCCATGCACATCTGAGTCAATACGTGATATCGAGCTTATATATATCTTAAACAGTCTACTATAGCAAGGAATAGAGATTGAATGATAAAGAGGATGAGTTCTCCATGCCTCAAGTTCAATCTGGATATTAGTGACAAAGGAACTATACAAACATTGTAACACCAATCAGAGATTGTAGGTTGAAGTTGTTCTCCAACTTTCCATTTACTTGGATAGAAATGATGTATGACTAGGCACCGCTCTTTGCTTGTGATGTCATAAGATGGTTATGGACATTCACTACCAACATAATATGGGACTTTAGATACACCTAGAAGAGGAGTTTTGACAATGAATGATAATTAAATTGATTACTAAAGTGTTTAAGTATTTGATTTAAACATCAATTGACTGATGGACTCCCAACCGATCAGCTCATGTGATGAAATGACCGGTTGGAGTGTCAGGTTGATTGAATATTAAATTGACTGAGTTATGAATGAACCGGGAGCAAATCAATCGGTTCATGGTCACCAGGCGACCGTCTCATGTGATGTGTCGCCCATTTTGTGGTGCAGCTCGATTGCATCAAGGATTGGTGTTGACATCATGTCATGCATTAATTAGATTAGAATTTTCAATTCATATGCGACTAGGAAACATGCCGAAACAATTGGTTCACTGGATGAATCGATCGTCTCCCATGCCAACCAATCAGTTCTCTAGTGAACTAATCATTTCTCCCATTAGAGGTGGCAAAATTCATGAGATCTTGGTCCCTTCCACTCCCACACAGACTGAGAACCCTGACCCTCCTATAAATAGAGGGGTATTCGGGGTTTCTCAAACACATCAATTGCCTCTGACAATTTTTTATCTTCTCTGGTTGTAGTAACTGAGAAAATTCCTTGGGGGCTTCTCAGACACATCAATATTTTGCAGAAGATGTAGAACCTAGGTTGTGGTAATTCCTTATGGATCTTAGGAATTATGATAGAATGGCCATAACCATCACTTTTAGTTTATTGTATGTTTTTTTTGTGGGATATAACATGTATATGATACATACTATATATGTGGTTATTGGTAAAATATATATATTTATAAATACAAACTCCCTCAAATAAAATATTAAATCTTAGATGCTTTCCAAAAGCAACTCATATGAAAATCTTGATTGTGTAAGAGTGGGCACCCCAAGGGTGGTGAATTGTCTATTCATGAAAGAGTGATGGTAATAATGTGGCCCTATCAAGTGGGATGTATAATTATTGTGTTGGCTTTTGTGTCAGGCTTAATTATGTATCCTTAATGAGATTAAGAATCAGAGGCATACAAATGATAATGGCAAAAAGTTGTGCATATCATCTATCCAAGAATTGCATATGATGCAATTGATAAAAGTTGTCTACCTTAATAATTGGCTATGGACGCTGGAGTTGGCCGGGGAATAGTTTAATTATTTTAGATCTTAGCTTACTAGAAGGTTGTATGCTACAATCTTCCGAATTGATATGTGAGGACTATCAATTTGAATAAAATAATGGGAGCAATAATTAATTAAATAGAGGGATACTGGGGGCTTCTCATACACATCAATTGCCTCTGAAATTTTTTTGTCTTCTCTGGTTGTGGTAAACGAGAAAACTCGAGCAAGTCCTACCCATAAAGGGAGGGATAGCAAGGGAGAACAATTGTGGAAGAGAAAGTTGGTGACTAGTACACCAACGGGAGGGACAAATCCTTCCTGTCTGTTCTAGCAGGATGATATGAGTTTTAGGTTGTTTGCATGGACTTCTCCAGAGATGTGGATACTTTTCCCTCTAGGAGGACAATGTCAACCTCTTATTTGTGACGAAGACCTGGAGCTATAAAAGATGCCATCCCAATGCAACTAGAAGACAAATGCATGACTACAACGACGAGATGATGTCGTTGGACTTGCTCCAGGACCAGGTATATCCTCAAAACCATGCTTTCCATTTTATAATTGTAGATGCAATCTGCTGGTTTGATGGGGAAATGACAGTTAAATTTTTGTTTCTGATGCCATATTTCCTTACAGTGCTATCAGAGCCATACCAATTTACTATATTTTGATATTATCAATATGTTCATATTCTTGGTTTTTGTCATTTATTTATCGCATATGATGTGAATATTCATGTCTGATCAAATACCACATAAATCCCAAACTAATATATATATATACATATATACATATATATATATGTATATATACATATATACATATATATATACATATATACATATATATACATATATATATGTGTGTGTGTGTGCAATCTACACGTCACCCTAAAAGCAAGTTTTGATTGTAGATGTGTAGCATGGTTATTGCCCATAACCCTAAGTATATGTGGATGGTAGTTGCGTGTTTATTTTCTGTTCTATCTCGGTTTGCATACTGAGCCTCTACCTTACCTTCTAATTGTGAAAGTATTATTCTCTCCTACCTTTGTTCCCTTCAAATATAACTCAAGGTTTATCCATAATCATGTAATAGTAGGATAAATTTTTTTTCTTTTCATGGCGAAGAAGAAGACACTCAAAGCAGGACAATTGACTGTCTTAAAGGCAAATTGACTGGCTGGAGGATCGAGGAGGGCCAAGGAGGACGATTCAAATCGATTGGCTGGTGGACCTGACCGATCGATTGGAGGACCTAGAAGATGGTGGACTGCAAACCAGACAACAGGTGAAATGACCAATTGACCGACCAGGAGGTGAGATAATTAGTTCAAGGGTTGATCTAATCAACACAAATTAGCAAGTACAAATCTTCATCAACAACAAGTTTTCTGCATGAGATGTAGACCCTAGGTTGTGGTATTTCCTTGTGGCTCCTAGAAATTATGTTAGAATGGCCATAGCCATCACTTTTTGTTTATTGTATATTTTTGTTGTGGGATATAGCATGTATATGATACATACTATATATGTGGTGATTGGATAAAGTATATATATAATTATAAATACAAACTCCCTCAAATAAAATGTTAAATCTTAGATGATTTCCAAAAGCAACACATATAAAAATTTGGATTGAGTAAGTGTGGGTACTCCAAGGGTGGTGAGCTATCTATCTCATGGAAGTGTGATGGTAATAATCTGGGCCTTCCAAGCGGGGTGCATTATTATTGTGTTGGCTTTTACGTCAAGCTTAATTGTGTATCCTTAATGAGATTAAGCACCAGAGGCATGCAGATTATAATGGCAAAGAGTTGTGCATATCATCTATCCAAGAATTGCATATGATGCAATTGACAAAAGTTGTCTACCTTAATAATTGTCTATGGACGCTGGCATTAATTGAGTAATAGTTGAATTATTTTAGATCTTAGCTCACTAGAAGGTTGTACATTGAAATCTTCTGAATTGATATGTGAAGGCTATCAATTTGAATAAAATAATGGGAGCGATAATTAATTAAATAGATGGGTATTGGGGGTTTCTCAGACACATCAATTTACTGTGACAATTGTTTGTCTTCTCTGGTTGTTGTAACCGAGAAAACTCAAGCAAGTCCTACCCGATAAAGAGAGGGATAGTAAGGGAGAACAATTGTGTGAGAGCAAATTGGTGACTAGTACACCAACGGGAGGTAAAACTCCTTCCTGTCCGTTGTATCAGGACGACGAGAGTTCTAGCTTGTCCGGGTGGACTTCTCTAGATAGGGCTGTAAATGGGTATGGGTATACCCGTATACCGGAAATTCTATACCCGCTCAAACTCATTATGGGTCTAAATTTTTATACCAGCGGACCCGCATACCCATGTACCCGTCTTTAAATGGTTCCACTAATGGGTATATATATACATGTACCTATTATACCCGTATACCCCCACTACTAAATAAAACAAATAAATCTTTTTAGATCTAAGAGTCAGAAATCCTTCTTATCCTATGATCTAATGGCTAGCATATAATATAAGATGATGACTAAAGTCTTAAACCCTAACAAACTAGAATTATTTCACGCAGACAAATGAACTTACGACTCATCGCTCCACTCTTGTCTCCAGTTGGAAACCAAGTGGAAGTAGGCAGGCATCTCCAACTTGTGGTCCACGTAGAAACCCTCCTTCATGCCCAAGTGCCCAACGACAACCGATCATCTAGCTCCGGTAGTCAATCATCACCGACTGCCAAGCGCCTAGCTCCGACTGCTTCCGTCTGTCTCTTTGCACCAATCGTCACCGACCGCACCCCTACTATCTCCAACTTCAGCGGCCTCAAATCCAGTCACTGGCAACTCTAGGGGCCACTGACTTGGGAATCACTGACTGCAGGCCTCGATCCAAGCCCTATCAAGGAGCCGAATTTCTATGAGCTTTCGTACCCTAGCGGCAACCAAGCACTCAGATCTTACTGGCTTCCTGATCTAGGAACTCAAATTTGACCAACGACAACATCGTTCCCAAATCTTGCTGGTGCTTGGATCTCGGTGATTGCGACATCAAGGTGCTTCCTTTTCTCATACAACAACCAACATTCTCTAGTATCCACTCAAAGCAAGACACAAGTTTTATCTGTTGGCGCTTGCACCCTTTTTATACAGATTGATAGATTGCAATTTCAAACATCCTACTATAGGTACTACTTCCATTTAGATTTCCTGTAGAGGTTAGATTCATCACCTCCTCTTACTGTAGTAAGACCTCTTTCTTTTGTTTTCCTATAGGCTATCATTTATTTGGTTTACGTTTTTGTTGTACCATTGTTCTTTTATAATCAATATCATCGTGGACTTTGTAATTAAAAGTTTGAACGACCGTAAACTCTCCAATATCCATACAAAATGAAAATGGAGCAGATTTATTTATGTGGTAGTTGAATAATGAGCAATGATAAATATCTTTCTATGTATAGAACCATATACCCGCATATCTGCACCGTGTACCCACATTTTATGCGGGGCCGGGTATGGTGCGGGTCTAGTTTTAATTTATACGGGTCCATACCTATACTCGTACCTGCTAAATTAATAAGGGTATGGTTCTAGGTATGGTCATACCCACACCATTTACAACAATATCTCTAAAGGTGTGGATACTTTTCCCTCTAGGAGGACAATGTCAACCTCCTGTTTGTCACGAATGCCTCGAGCTATAGCAGACGCCATCCTAATGCAAGTAGAAGATAGTTGCATGACTACAACAACGAGAAGATGTCGTTGGACTTGCTCCAAGATAAGGTATATCCTCAAAACTATCATTTCTATTTTATAGTTGTAGATGTGATCTGTTGGTTTAATGGAGAATATGTCAGTAAAATTTTATTTCTGCTGCCTATCTGATGCCATATTCCTTACAGTGCTATCAGAGTCACACTAATTTACTATATTTTGGTATTATCAATATGATCAGATTCTTAGTTTTTATCATTTATTTATTACATATGATGCAAATATTCATGTCCGATCAAATACCACATATATCTCAAACTAATATATATATACATATCTCTCTCTCTCTATATATATATATATACACACACATATACATATATATGCAATCTACACATGTCGCCCTAAAAGCAAGTTTTGATGGTGGATGTTTAGCGTGGTTATGTCTCGTGACCCTAATTATCTGTGGATGGTGGTTGTATGTTTATTTTCTATTATATCTCAATTTTCATACTGAGCCTCTACCTTATCTTCCTATTATAAAAGTATTATTCTCTCATACCTTTTCTCTCTTCAAATGTAACTCGAGGTTTATCCATAATCATGTAATAGTAGGATATTTTTTCCTTTTTATGACGAAGAAGAAGGCACTCAGAGCAGGCCAAGCGACCGTCTCAAAGGTGAGTTGACTGGCTAGAGGATCGAGGAGGGACAAGGAGGACAAGCTGAACTGATCGACTGGTGGACCCGACCGATCGAATGGAGGACCCAGAAGATGGTGGAACACAAACCAGACAACCGGTGAGACGACCAACTAACCGGCCAAGAGGCGAGGCAATCAGTCCAAGGGTTGATCCGATCGACCCAATTTAGCAAGCACGAATCTACATCAACAATAAGTTTTTTGCATGAGATGTAGACCCTAGGTTGTGGTAATTCTTTGTGGCTCCTAGGAATTACATTAGAATGGCCATAGCCATCACTTTTTGTTCATTATATGTTTCTATTGTGGGATATAGCATGTATATGATACATACTATATATTTGGTGATTGGATAAAGTATATATATAATTATAAATACAAACTCCCTCAAATAAAATATTAAATCTTAGATGCTTTCAAAAAGTAACACATATGAAAAGCTTGATTGAGTAAGCATGGGCACCCTAAGGGTGGTGAGCTGTCTATCTCATGGAAGTGTGATGGTAATAATGTGAGCTTGCCAAGTGGGGTGCATTATTATCGTGTTGGCTTTTGGGTCAGGCTTAATTGTGTGTCCTTAATGAGATTATGCAACATAGGCATGCAAATGTTAATGGCAAAGAGTTGTGCATATCATCTATCAAAAAATTGCATAGGATGCAATTGATAAAAGTTGTCTACCTTAATAATTAGCTATGGACATTGGTGTAGGCCTGGTAATAGTTGAATTATTTTGGATCTTAGCTCGCTAGAAGGTTGTATGCTACAATCTTCCAGAATGATATGTGAGGGCTATCAATTTGAATAAAATAGTGGGACTCATAATTAATTAAATAGAGGGGTATCGGGGGATTCTTAGACACGTCAATTTCCTTTGACAATTGTTTGTCTTCTCTGGTTGTGGTAACTGAGAAAATTTAAACAAGTCCTACCTAATAAAGGGAGGGATAGCAAGGGAGAATAATTGTTGGAGAGTAAGTTGGTGACTAGTACACCAACAAGAGGGACAACTCCTTTTTGTCCGTTCTAGCAGGACGACATGAGTTCTAGGTTGTTCGTGTGGACTTTTCTAGAGGTGTGGATACTTTTCCCGCTAGGAGGACAATGTCAACCTCATGTTTGTAATGAAGGCCCATAGTTGTAGTAGACGCCATCCCAATGCAACTAGAAGACAACTGCATGGCCACAACGACGGGATGATGTCATTGGACTTACCCCAGGACCAAGTATATCCTCAAAATCATCCTCTCCATTTTATAATTGTGGGTGTAATTTGCTGGTTTGATGGGGAAAGGACAGTAAAATTTTTATTTCCGCTGCCTATCTGATGCCATATTTTCCTACAGTGCTATCATAGCCATACCAATTTACTATATTTTGGTATTATCAATATGATCATATTCTTGTTTTTTTATCATCTATTTATTGCATATGATGTGGATATTCATGTCCGATCAAATGCCACATAAATCCCAAACTAATATATATATATATATATATATATATATATATATATATATATATATATATATATATATATATATATATATATATATATATATGGGTAAGAATTTGTTGCCCGCGCGGGTAACAAAGGGCAAGCAACCCGGCAGCAGGGTGCGGTGGCATCTCTCCATAATTACTTCGAAAAAAAGAAAACAGACAGAAAGTATTCGAACACAAAAAACCCAAAACCCTTGCACTGCCCTCGCTTAGACCGTCGCCCTTCCCTCGCTCTGCACCTGCGTTCTTGTGCAAAAATCACCGGCGACCAAATCACCACAACCCCCTCCATCCCCAACTCCTCTGTCTCCACTCACTCCTCCATATCCATCATCTTTGATTCCACATCTCGCTGCATCTCAATTGTAGAGTAGTTCCCTCTTCTGAGATGACGAAAATAAAGAAAGCAGCAAGGAAGACCTCGACAAGGCCTCCATGGAGAAAGAATCTATGGCCAGTGATTGAAGAAGATGAAAACTTTGAAATGCAACACCATCAAGCCGAGGAGAAGATGGCCAAACAACCAGAGGAAGCGGCGGCCGCGGAACCATAGACTACTCCGAAAGGGGATACAGAAGGGGCTACGATGCCCACGACAATAGATGTAGCGAAGAAAGAAGTAGTTGTGGAAAAGGAGAAGGAAGATTCTGCGGCGACTACTCCACCAAAACAGAAAGGGACCAAAGAAGATAACACGATGGCCAAAGATCAGGAAGAAGCACGAACAGAGACGGTTGCAGAAAGGGAAAGTGAATCTGTTGTTGAGACTCCTAAGTCAAGACAGAAAGGGAATAAAAAAGGGGATGTGAAGATCAAAGGAATGGGTGAAACGGGACAAGAAGAGGCTACGAAAGGGGAGAAGGAGGTTGCTTATGTGACTCCTCAGTCAAAAATGAAAAAGAAGAAAAGAGGGGCTGCAGATCCCTAACAAGTAAACCATCAGAGAAAAGAGCAAAACACAGTAAGCTGGGTACTGCTGAGAAAGAAGGCAATGGAGCTACTGAGACTGGCAAACCTCCGCGTAACAAAGCAGAGAGCGAAGAATGATAAGGTAATTTGTGCTTGCATGTACATTACAAATGAGAAATAAAAAGATTTCATATAGAAAGTAACAATGCATGTTAAAAGAGTAACTGTTATAAGAAGTAGAGTAACTAGACGATACCTAGAGTAACTGATATAGAACATTGGAGTAACTGTACAACAACCTAGAGTAACTGGAGTAAATGCTGGAGTAACTATTACAGAACAAAGAGTAACTGCACACTTTACATAGCAGTTAACATATGAAAACCATATTGTTAAGCTAAAAAAGACTAAAAATTTAGAGTAACTTCGTTCGTATGCAGGAAAAGAAAGGGAAGGGAAAGGGAAGGCCGAAGCAACTAAGGATACAGAGAAGGATGCTGATGAGATAGGAGAAGAGGTAAGGAGGAAGAAAGAGAAGGGAAAGGAAAAGGCTACCTATGAGGGAGGTAAAGAGGAGAGAATTAAGAGGACAGAAAAGGAGAAAGGAAAGGCAGCTGAAGGTAATCTTGAATGGATTTATAAATATATTAAATTGATGTTACTATCATATGACACTTACTTGCACTTTATTAAAATTGTTGCTACAAGAATAAACAGTTAGCATTAAAAATGTTGTCAACCTACCACGTGGATTGAAATGTGAAAAATTGAAGAGTAACTTGACTGAGTAACAAGTAATAAGAAAAAAAAAACTAAGAGTAACTTTTCATATGTTTGCAGTGGGGATAAAGAGGTTGTACCACATGTGTTACATAAAGAGCTACATCACCACTAGCCAGAGCGTGGTGTTTACAAGTAATCAGCTGAGAATGATGATGGCGACGACATTTGCAAACATGATAAAGATGCCAAACCTTATGGTTGACGTAGGCCTCTTAGAGGATTTGATAGACAGATATGTGGATGATGACAAGTTTTTGTTGGCCAGAGGGGTGGAAAGAAGGATGATGGTTGAGTATGTAGGGGTAATTCTAGGTGTCCCAAGCAGAGGTATGGACATCATACCTAGGAAAAATTCTGATATTGTGAGCTCAATATGACAACAATTTGCTAGGGCAACATGTAAACAAGGAAATGAAGGGGAGACCACGAAGAGGTTGGGGGAAAAGGATGTCTTGCACAAGGACAACTTAGCAAATCTATGGCAAGAATTTGCAAGGATCAACGATCCAGTGGACTACTAGAACATGTGTCATGCATGGATGTTGCACCTGCTGGCAACATTCCTACTCCCAGACACCAGCTATTGCATACCAATCTACATAATGCACTACCTAGACGATGTTACTGCCACGAGGCAGATGAATTGGGCAAAGCTGGTGCATGGGAGTATCTTCAGGAATACGAAGATGCTGAAGCAGAATGTCCAGCTGAGGAGGAAAGGGGAGAAAGGGAAACCCACCCTCTACACAACAGGGTGTATGATGTGCCTATGCATAAGTGAATGAAATAATTTTCATCTACAAAATTGTTACAATGAAGACTATGGGGGGCAGTTACATATGCATTAAATTTTCTCTCTGTTTACATGCAGGTTTGGGCATATGAGATGACGAAGATGGCAAAGCCAACGTTCCTTGACACAAAGCCAAAGATAAATAAGTGGGTTGTGCCGGTCGAGAAGTTGATGGATTTAGGGGTTGTGGACCCTAAGGATGTAAGAATATTTCTTATTTGTTACGAAAGCTAATATACAACATAATCCAGAAAGTTTGCATTATTACATATTATTTTTTATTTTTTTATGGACATGTTTGTGAAAGTATGAAGATAGACTAGGGGGATGACTGGAGAGCTTCAAGAACAATGATGGACATGCCCTACTACCTTGCGGAGTAAAGGGCAAAAATTAGGCAAACACCAGACAAGGCGCCAGCAAAGCCGGTCATCAGAAAAGGAGTGCCTGCTGAGGACTCCAACCTGGAGAGAAGAATTCACATACTCGAGGAGGAGCTAAAGATGTAGAAGGAGATCTACACGAAAATAGTTGTTGAGGCATTCACTGAAATGTAGAGAGAGAAGAAATGGCTAGAAAATAGAATAGCTGAGCTGGAAGAGGAGAACAGAAATCTGAGTAGAAAATGCAGAGATGAAGGTGACAAATCACAGTCACCTATCAGTGGATTCGAACAATCTACTGAGGGGTTTACATCGGGGAATGTTCAAGAACCCAAAGACAGTTCATATGTGCTACCCAAGAAGGATGTCGATACGGCGGGCAAAGTAGAGAAGGAAGGTGTGGATAAGGATGACACGCCGAGGAAACGAGGCAGGTTGAGCCTCAGAAGAAAATATGTGGAAGAGAAGGACTCAGAAGATGAGAATGATGGTAAGAAAAATGGTGATGAGGAGGTGAAGAAGAAAGAAAAATTAGCTGAAGGTTCTAACCAGGGAAACTCTGCACGAGATGCAGAAGAAAAGAGCAAAGAAGAAACAGGGGAACAATAGGAGAATATAATCGAAGAAGAAGAAGAAGAAGGGTAGAAGGAGGAGCCCAGAAAAAAGTTGTCAAAGAGGAAGAAGATGGAACAACAAATCATAGGGAGCATTGAGAAGAATGTGAAGAAGAGGAGGGAGGAAAAGGTAAGGTTGCATCTCCTTTAAAGTATATCAATACTTGAGTAACTATGTAAATACAATAGAGTAACTATGTGATATTGTAGAGTAACTGTAGTAATATAAAGAGTAACTCTACGATAGTCTAGAGTAACTCTGTGAATTAGAAGAGTAATTGTAGGAACATAAAGAGTAATTGTACGACATATCAACATAGTGTAACTAGTTGAAGATGAAGATTGATTCTAACATGGACTGCTCTTTTGTTGTTGATAGCACATGTTGTCAAACTTCATTGGTTTTGAGAATTTCAAAACAAAAGAAACCAAGGAAATTGTCCACCACTTCATGGAAAACATAGAAGAAATGTAAGAGAATTGGTTATTTTTTCAAGTGTACACAGATAAAACATCGCTTATTCAATATCCAAAACTAATATGTATAACACCTATAAAAACGATTGGCAGGTCAAAACGAGAATGGAGATTCAGTGATGACACTTGGTGCACTGGGAAGGACCTTGCCACCCTACTATACAAAGATCAAATGACGCAATTACCAGTAAGAAACAAATAAATAGTAGTGTAACTCTTTGAAAGCTTGTGGTTTTTTTCTAAACAAAGAAATCTTGTGGTTTTTTTTCAGGTTATGGATTGCTTTATACTGATGCTCAAAGCTACCACAAGCAAAAGGAGGAAGAAGGGTTTGTCATGGCACTGCTTGAGCACATATGCTCCGATAAGAACAACAAAATTGGTATACAAAATTACATCAAAAATACAAAAATATATACACAAAACTAAAACTTATAGATGTGATTTTTTTTAATTCTGCATTTGTAGCAGAAGCTGGCGTTTGATGTTGAAAACATAACCATGGAGCAGATCGACATGCTATCTCCACTATTCAACATCCCGATGAAAGATTGGGATACAATGGACTCAGTGTTCACCATATTGAACAACGACAAACATTGGCATATGTATGAGGCAAGTTTCAGGGATGGAGCACACCAATCTTATAACTCAATGAGTGGAAATAACAAGTCAAAAAAAGAATTCCTTAGATGGGTAAGCAATCTATAAAAAGTAACTCTATTTGTAATGGATTGACATGGTTAATGTTTGTTGATTTTTGATTAATAAGAGTTGTGTATTTTTAATGCAGGTGGGTATTGTGTACGAATTCTTCAAGGGGGCAGAAAAAGGGGACCAACTGTCATAGTGGGGATGGGAGTACCCGCTGTGCCCAAAGCAGGTTGAAGACTCACTTGACTGTGGGATCTTCATCATGAAGTACCTAGAATTCCTGGTAAATGGAAAACACATGGACTTCACCTACAAGGACATGCCGACCATAAGGGTTGATATTTTTCAGAGAATGATGGCGAGGGGGGAGTTGCAACCTGTACAAGCACATGAAAAAGATAACAATGAAGACATCAAAAAAGGCCCATCTGAGGAGAACAAGGGAGGAAGAGATGAAGGTCAGAAGTAGCAAGTGTTGGCTAAATTGGACATTAGTATAATCCCTTTGTTTTGATGATGACAAACATTTCATTCTTTTCGATCTAACGTGCTACTTGAGTGTTGCAGGAATAATGTGGATGACAAATATTTGGAAAATCTACATGCTAAATTGCTTTTATTTCATGAATGTAATCAATTGTAAAACTTGTACAAATATATAATGTACAAGTACTTAGACATCATGTAAATCAAGCATTAGATCTTCCTTAGACAATCACAACACTTAGATAGGTCATACCCTTCAATAGTGTCACAACTGCACATTCATACAAAAACTTAGTACTTAGTTTAAAACATTGAAATAAGGTCAATCTCAGTCGATAATATTCTCGACCGAGACACTCTCAATCGACAAACTCCTCGACTGAGAAAGACCCAGGTAGCCGTTAGACACAGCAGACAAGGTAGTTGGCAGTTGGAGATGAACGTTGCATACACTTGCTCCAGACAGTCCCTCGGTAGACAAGTCCTCGACCGAGAAGGACTCTCGGTCGACAATTCTTCGACTGAGATGTGTTCTGTCAGAAATTTTCAGAGTTAATTAACTAGCCATTGCTAAAGCAACTAATGTGTACCTAATGGCTAGTTAAGCACTTAGAACCCCCTAGAAAGTGTTTAGAACGTCCTTAAGCACTTGTAGGTCATTCCTATAAATAGGACATGCCTTAGAGCACCCCAACATACACTTGTGTAATACTTGAGCTTACATACTTGCAATTGGCAATCTGTTTTGAGCTATTGAGCAACACTAGCATTGGCTACTCACTTCCCTTGCTCTGAATTCGTGTCCTATAGGCTAGCATCTCCTATTCACTAAACCTACACTTCAATACTCATTGGTTAGGAGATCAATACGCTTGATATAGGCAAATCAAGCCTTGTGCTTAAAAGTGGTAATTGTAATTTCCATTTCCTTTCTTGTTCTTTCTTATTCTTTGTACTCTCCTTGATACTCCTAGGGTTGGAGGCTGCGGATTGGAGAGGGTTTGATCTTCTTGGTGAAGAAGGAGATCTTTGGACTACTTCTAGAAGGCTGTTTCAACGGGAAGCTACTTCAAGAGGAAGGCTACTTCAAGGGGGAGCTTGAAGTTACTTCAAGAAGGCTGCTTCAAGGTTGGTGCAACTACTTCAAGGTGAAGGTTGTCCAAAGGGTGTAGAAAGTATTGTAATTTTATGTAAAATCCTTGAGAGGTAATAAAATTTAATACTTTCAAAATCCCGGCTGGGTAAGCAACCGGGTAGTGGATTGACTGCCTTAGTATTTGCTAAAGTTGGAACCACTCTAAACACCTTGTCTCCTTCTTATTATCTCAATTGTGGTTGTTTGAGTTAAATTATTTTAAAATATCCATAAAACCCTATTCACCCCCCCTCTAGTGGTTTTTCAATTGGTATCAGAGCGGGCTTCAAAGAGCTCTAATTGAGTCTTGAAGAATGAAGGGTGATGGTGTCTACAACCGCAAGCAAAAGAAAAGTATGGACCAATCTTCAACAAGTTGCAGTTGGTGCTTAGGAACAAGCCACACAATACTTGGTTGCCCATGGAGAGAAAAGAAGAAAGAGGTGCACAAAAATTGTCTCATTGCTACAACCAGTGAAGAAGAAGAAGAGGTAAGCCTTCTTTATTTATCAAAAGAAGGCTAATTGCTAGTCTTAAAGAAACACATAATAAGTACATTGAGTGCAAGAAGAAATTAAAGAAATCTAATAAGGCAAATGATGAATTACATGCTAAGCTTCTTGCTCTCACTTCTGAAAATGAAGATCTCAAAAAGGCTATTGAAGATCATAATATTAAGCTAAAATCAATAGAAGCAGATTGCAATCTTCTTTCCCTAGAAAAGATAAAATTGCAAACTCAAGTAAATGATCTTCAAAAACAACCTATTTTGTGTACACATCTAGATTATGATACATTTGTGAAAGAAAGAGATTCCTTATTATCTAATCTAGATCAAGCAAAGCTAGACATCAATAAGAGAATGGATGAGATTGTCAAACTACAATAAAAGATTAGTAGTTTGAATAACAATGATACCCTTGACAAAATTTTAAATAATTCTTATCATCAAATTGGAAGGATAGGACTAGGTTATAATCCTAAAGGTAAATATTATCAAAAACCTAGTTGGAGAAAGACACAAGCGCTAGAAAATCAATCTGTGTATGTACCTAAAGGCAAATATACATATGTACCCAAAAACAGCCCAGAACAAAATCATAGAAAGAGTTATGAGGTTGATTCCATATGTTGTCATTATTGTTTGCGTCTTGGACATTATTCTTTCTCATGTCCATACAAGAAAAAGGATGTTGAGATAGTATGGGTTCCAAAACCCCCAAACTAAATGAATAAAATAAAGTTGAGATATGATAAAAGAATCTAAGTTGTATATCTCTCTGTCTATCTCAACTTAACATAATAGGACACCAAGCTAATCCAAGAAATTAAAATGTCTAATTATACATCTTCAACTAACTTGTTTTAGTTTGGACTCTCAAAACCTAGAAAATTGTATATGATTAGTTGAGATTTAACCTAAATGTTACTTTGATATTTAAATGTTTCATCTCAACTAAACTAAGTTTTCAAAATGCTCAATGAAAAATTACTGAAAACAGTACTGAAACAGTACAGAAACTTTCTCAGTCGAGAAACTGTTCGACTGAGAGACTTGTCGGTCGAGAAATAGTCGACTGAGCAGGTTACTGTTTTTAAACTCTGCAACAAATATGTTGAACCTGCTTTCAATTAATCTAATATGCTATTAATGATTGATTTAACTTGCAAATCATGAAGACTAATCGTTTAAGCAAGACATATTAATCCTTTTGTATTAAGGAAGAGTATTATGGATAAGAAATCTTGAAACATATTGCAAAAGTGTTACAAACCTTATTCATTAATTGAAAAAGTTTATGCTCAGATACATAATTTGTCTTAAAATTTAAAATTTATGAACCTGGATGAGATTATTTTGATTTATTCTCTAAATGGTTTGACTTAAATATAAATCATGATTAGGAAATTACTGTTCACATGGTTTTTCCTAAAGTATTTCTTGGTCTATCTATATAGGAACCGTGTGTGTTGAAATTTAGTTCCAATGATCATGATTATATGATTGTTTCTTGATCATTATATTATGGATACATTCCTACTATTCTATCATAATCATTGTGCCATGATCATTATGTTTCATTGGTTTGTCTAAAATAACCTTTGATCTATATATACAAACCATAAATGAACATTGTTTTCAATTGATCATGCTATCATTGAAAATGTTATAACACAAAAACTATATGCATAAATGCATCTTGACATAATAATAAATGAATATTGTTTACATGGCTTGTAATAAATGAATGATGATGCTATGACAAGTCAAATAGTGTCTCTTAGAACAAGATTACTATGTAATTTCAAAACTCCTTTCTTCTTGTACCCTTATTTTTAGATTGAGCATAAGATCCTTTACAAACACCTTAACATACATTGCTGGATCCCAATATCGCCTGAGTAGGCAATTAGATTACAATCACCATTCCATGACTTATTTAAACCAAAGGATGCAAGCTCTCTCTCCTAACCAGCCTGATGAATATCCTTATTCCCTAAATCCTGGCATGATAAATCCATACAATCCTTCCTACAGCTACTACCAAATTCGACCTCCACCATCTCTTGATCTCACACATACTCAGTTTTCTCTGATTCAACTTCAAGACATTGTTGCCCACTTGTGCTTTGATCGTGTTCCCACCTTCTTGGAAGCTTATGCCTTAACCAAGACAGGTGCCTTGAAGTAGCAGACACTGGTCACATATTATGGAGCTGAGTCCTTTCTTGGGAAAGACCCAGATATTGATGTAATCCTTCGGTCTTTTTAGTGAGATTATGAGATATCTTTATAATGGTTGTAATGAAATTGCTATCTTTTGAAATGATTGTAATGGATATCTTTTTATAAGCAAGAATGTCATGCTTTATGCATTTTCTTAAAAACTATATGAGCACTAAGTTATTATTAATAAAAGTGTTTTTCTATGGCTTCATTTGGACATATATAAGAATATTATAGTAGAGCATAAAAATAAGGGGGATTAATATATGCAATGAATCACAAAGGGTACAAACTTTTGCAAATGATTGAGAAATAAATTGTGGCTAAATTTAACAATAATCGCTTTGCATTAATCCCTTGTTTTTTTAAATTGAATATCTCTTTAAGGGGGAACATAGCATAAAATTAAGGGGGAGAAATAAAAAGTCATACTAAATGATTATCTTGGATATCTTTTTGAAATGACAAAGGGGGAGAAATAATATAAATCAAAAACATAAAATTAAAATGAGTTTCATAATATCTCGGCCACCATTCACTCGCAAAACAAGAATGGCTACAAAAGGTAAATTTCAGGTATGAAACTCACATGATTTATATTTCCTTATTTTATATTTAGGAAATGTTTGTCATCTTCAAAAAGGGGGAGATTGCTGGCTAAATTGGACATTAGTATAATCCCTTTGTTTTGATGATGACAAACATTTCATTCTTATCGATCTAACGTGCTACTTAAGTGTTACAGGAATAAAGTGGATGAAAAATATTTGGAAGGTCTATATGCTAAATTGCTTTTATTTCATGAATGTAATCAATTGTAAAACTTGTACAAATATATAATGTACAAGTACTTAGACATCATGTAAATCAAGCGTTAGATCTTCCTTAGCCAATCACAAAACTTAGATAGGTCATCCCCTTCAATAGTGTCACAACTACACACTCATACACAAACTTAGTACTTAGTTTAAAACATTGAAACAGGGTCAATCTCGGTCGACAATATTCTCGACTGAGACACTCTCGGTCGACAAACTCCTCGATCGAGAAAGACCCAGGTAGCCATTAGACACAGCAGACAAGGTAGTTGGTAGTTGGAGATGAACGTTGCATACACTTTCTCCAGACAGTCCCTCGGTCGACAAGTCCTCGACCGAGAAGGACTCTCCGTCGACAATTCTTCGACCGAGATGTGTTCTTTCAAAAATTTTCAGAGTTAATTAACTAGTCGTTGCTAAAGCAACTAATGTGTACCTAATGGCTAGTTAAGCACTTAGAACCCCCTAGAAAGTGTTTAGAACGTCCTTAAGCACTTGTAGGTCATTCCTATAAATAGGACATGCCTTAGGACACCCCAACATACACTTGTGCAATACTTGATCTTACATACTTGCAATTGGCAATCTGTTTTGAGCTATTGAGCAATACTAGCATTGGCTACTCACTTCCCTTGCTCTAAATTCGTGTCCTATAGGATAGCATCTCCTATTCACTAAACCTACACTTCAATACTCATTGGTTAGGAGATCAATACGCTTGATATAGGCAAATCAAGCCTTGTGCTTAAAAGTGGTAATTGTAATTTCCATTTCCTTTCTTGTTCTTTCTTATTCTTTGTACTCTCCTTGCTACTCCTAGGGTTGCAGGCTGTGGATTGGAGAGGGTTTGATCTTCTTGGTGAAGAAGGAGATCTTTGGACTACTTCTAGAAGGTTGTTGCAATGGGAAGCTACTTCAAGAGGAAGGCTACTTCAAGGGGGAGCTTGAAGTTACTTCAAGAAGGCTGCTTCAAGGTTGGTGCAACTACTTCAAGGTGAAGGTTGTCCAAAGGGTGTAGAAAGTATTGTAATTTTATGTAAAATCCTTTAGAGGTAATAAAATTTAATACTTTCAAAATCCAGGTTGGGTAAGCAATCAGGTAGTGGATTGACTGCCTTAGTATTTGCTAAGGTTGGAACCACTCTAAACACCTTGTCTCCTTCTTATTATCTCAATTGTGGTTGTTTGAGTTAAATTATTTTAAAATATCCATAAAACCCTATTCACCCCCCTAGTGGTTGTTTAATTGGTATCAGAGCAGGCTTCAAGGAGCTCTAATCGAGTCTTGAAGAATGAAGGGTGATGGTGTCTACAACTGCAAGCAAAAGAAAAGTATGGACCAATATTCAACAAGTTGTAGTTGGTGCTTAGGAACAAGCCACACAACACTTGGTTGCCCATGGAGAGAAAATAAGAAAGAGGTGCACAAAAACTGTCTCATTGCTACAACCAATGAAGAAGAAGAAGAGGTAAGCCTTCTTGATTTATCAAAAGAAGAGCTAATTGCTAGTCTTGAAGAAACACATAATAAGTACATTGAGTGCAAGAAGAAATTAAAGAAATCTAATAAGGAAAATGATGAATTACATGCTAAGCTTCTTGCTCTCACTTATGAAAATGAAGATCTCAAAAAGGCTATTGAAGATCATAATATTAAGCTAAAATCAATAGAAGCATATTGCAATCTTCTTTCCCTAGAAAAGATAAAATTGCAAACTCAAGTAAATGATCTTCAAAAACAACCTGTTTTGTGTACACATCTAGATTATGATACTATTGTGAAAGAAAGAGATTCCTTATTATCTAATCTAGATCAAGAAAATCTAGACATCAATAAGAGAATGGATGAGATTGTCAAACTGCAACAAAAGATTAGTAGTTTGAATAACAATGATACCCTTGACAAAATTTTAAATAATTCTTATCATCAAATTGGAAGGAGAGGACTAGGTTATAATACTAAAGGTAAATCTTATCAAAAACCTAGTTGGAGAAAGACACAAGCGCTAGAAAATCAATCTGTGTATGTACTAAAGGAAAATATACATATGTACCCAAAAACAACCTAGAACAAAATCATAGAAAGAGATATGAGGTTGATTCCATATGTTGTCATTATTGTTTGCGTCTTGGACATTATTTTTTCTCATGTCCATACAAGAAAAAGGATGTTGATTTAGTATGGGATCCAAAACTAAATGAATAAAATTAAGTTGAGATATGATAAAAGACTCTAAGTTGTATATCTCTCTGTCTATCTCAACTTAACATAATAGGACACTAAGTTAATCCAAGAAATTGAAATGTCTAATTATACATCTTCAACTAACTTGTTTTAGTTTGGACTGTCAAAACCTAGAAAATTGTATATGATTAGTTGAGATTTAACCTAAATGTTACTTTGATATTTAAATGTTTCATCTCAACTAAACTAAGTTTTCAAAATGCTCTATGAAAAATTACTGAAAATTGTACTGAAACAGTACATAAGCTTTCTCGGTCGAGAAACTGTTCGACCGAGAGACTTGTCAGTTGACCAATAGTCGACCGAGTAGGTTACTGTTTTTAAACTCTGCAACAAATATGCTGAACCTGCTTTCAATTAATCTAATATGCTATTAATGGTTGATTTAACTTGCAAATCATGAAGACTATCATTTAAGCAAGACATATTAATCCTTTTGTATTAAGGAAGAGTATTATGGATAAGAAATCTTGAAACATATTGCAAAAGTGTCACAAACCTTATTCATTGATTGAAAAAGTTTATGCTCAGATACATAATTTGTCTTAAAATTTAAAATTTATGAACCTGAATGAGATTATTTTGATTTATTCTCTAAATGTTTGACTTAAATATAAATCATGATTAGGAAATTACTGTTCACATGGTTTTTCCTAAAGTATTTCTTGGTCTATCTATATAGGAACCATGTGTATTGAAATTTAGTTCCAATGATCATGATTATATGCTTGTTTCTTGATCATTATATTATGAATACATTCCTACTATTCTATCATAATCATTGTGCCATGATCATTATGTTTCATTGGTTTGTCTAAAATAACCTTTGATCTATATATACAAACCATAAATGAACATTGTTGTCAAATGATCATGCTATCATTGAAAATGTTATAACACAAAAACTTTATGTATAAATGCATCTTGACATAATAATAAATGAATATTGTGTACATGGCTTGTAATAAATGAATGATGATGCTATGACAAGTCAGGTAGTGTCTCTTAGAACCAGATTATTATGTAATTTCAAAACTCCTTTCTTCTTGTACCCTTATTTTTAGATTGATCATAAGATCCTTTACAAACTCCTTAACATACATTGATGGATCCCAATATCACCTGAGTAGGCAATTAGATTACAATCACCATGCCATGACTTATTTAAACCAAAGGATGCAAGCTCTCTCTCCTAACCAACCTAATGAATATCCTTATTCCCTAAATCATGGCATGATAAATCCATACAATCCTTCCAACAACTACTACCAAATTCCACCTCCACCATCTTCTGATCTCACGCATACTCAGTTTTCTCCGATTCAACTTCAAGACATTGCTGCCCACTTTTGCTTTGATTGTGTTCCCACCTTCTTGGAAGCTTATGCCTTCACCAAGACAGGTGCCTTTAAGTGGCAGAAACTGGTCACATATTATGGAGCTGAGCCCTTTCTTGGGAAAGACCCATATATTGATGTAATCCTTCGGTCTTTTCAGTGAGATTATGAGATATCTTTTTAATTGTTGTAATGAAATTGCTATCTTTTGAAATGATTGTAATGGATATCTTTTTATAAGCAAGAATGTCATGCTTTATGGGTTTTCTTAAAAACTGTATGTGCACTAAGTTATTATTAATAAAAGTGTTTTTCTATGGTTTCATTTGGACATATACAAGAATATTATAGTAGAGCATAAAAATAAGGGGGAGTAATATATGCAATGAATATTAAAGGGTACAAATTTTTGCAAATGATTGAGAAATAAATTGTGGCTAAATTTAACAATAATCACTTTGCATTAATCCCTTGTTTTTTAAATTGAATATCTCTTTAAGGGGGAGCATAGCATAAAATTAAGGGGGAGAAATAAAAAGTCATACTAAATGATTATCTTGGATATCTTTATGAAATGACAAAGGGGGAGAAATAATATAAAATCAAAAACATAAAATTAAAATGAGTTTCATAATATCTCGGCCAACATTCACTTGCAAAACAAGAATGTCTACAAAAGGTAAATTTCAGGTATGAAACTCACATGATTTATATTTCCTAATTTTATATTTAGGAAATGTTTGTCATCTTCAAAAAGGGGGAGATTGTTGGCTAAATTGGACATTAGTATAATCCCTTTGTTTTGATGATAACAAACATTTCATTCTTGTCGATCTAACGTGCTACTTGAGTGTTGCAGGAATAAAGTGGATGACAAATATTTGGAAGATCTATATGCTAAATTGATTTTATTTCATGAATGTAATCAATTGTAAAACTTGTACAAATATATAATGTACAAGTACTTAGACATCATGTAAATCAAGCGTTAGATTTTCCTTATGAAAAACCACAAGAGGGGGGTGAATAGGGTTTTAAAATTAATTCAACAATTATTTAATTCAAACAACCACAAATGAAAAAGCAAGAAGGAGACAAGGGGAGGACACACTCAGTCAAAGACTCAAAAAAACTGAGAAATAGTAAGAAGGGTTTCACGGCTCTGCTAGGGTTTCATGTGCGACAGGGGTTTCGGCGGCCGAGGAGGCCGGGGTGGACGAGGATGTTTCGGTGGAACTCGACCACCGGAGACAGCGATGAGGGAGGAGGAACAACCGATGGACGATATGGAAGGTATGGAGGGGGCTGTTGGGCTCGATGAAGTCGAAGCTGACATGACTTCAGAAACTGTTGCGGCAATATCTACTGAACCTGAGGGAGGGACGGACGAGCAGGAGCCGGTGGTGATCGAAAACTCCGACAAGTCGACAGGCTTGCACAAAAATCCACTGGCGGATTCTGTTAGGGCAAGTAAGAAGCAATCTCAGCATGAGATTCTCAGAAGACTGGGAATTTCCTTGAACTTTAATGCACGTAGGAAGGACGGGGCGAGTAACAAAGAAGACAATGAAGGAGGAGGCAACAGCCCGCTGATGCTGGAAGATTTCCCGTCTTTACAAAGTGGGAAAGGCGGGGAAGAGGCAACGGAAGAAGCATGCCCAAGGAAAGTTGTATCTTATAAAGACATCGTCTCCGACGGCGATGGGAGCGGCAAGCTGCCATTCCTCGGTTTCGATGATCCAAACGCAAAACTCCTAAAGCAAGAAATCAGAACATGCATGATACAAGGAACACCGACGTTCGAAATCGAACAGGAGCGGTTTGAAGCACTGATGAGGCCGTGGACGTACGCGGTCGTGGTGAAGGTTATTGCCAGAAACGTCAGTTTCCTCACACTGCAGGATAGAATCAAGGCCATGTGGAGACCGGGTGGAGCTTTCAAACTCATTGATCTGGAGAACAACTATTTCATAGTACAACAGACGTGAGAAGACGACTATCTGACGGCTCTTACAGGAGGACCGTGGCCATTGATGGGGTCCTACCTTTGTGTGCAACCTTGGGATCGATCGTTCTCAACTTCATCAGCTAACCCCAAACACATGGTTGTTTGGATTAGGATCCCGCAATTGCCTATATTTCTATACCAAAAACAGTTCCTTGAGGAAGTCGGTGACACGATAGGAACAACAATCAAGGTGGACTCCAACACCGATCAGAAAAGGAGGGGGAAATTCGCAAGAATCACCGTGAAATTGGACACCAGCAAACCTTTGGTGCCAGAAATAGTAGTTCAAGGGGTGAGGTACAACATCGAATACGAAAACCTAAAAAGCATCTGTATGTTCTGTGGGAAGATTGGTCATCTAGTAGAGGAATGTGTGGAACACATGAAGGCTATAGAAACTCAGACAAGTGCCGGGAAGCAACCAGAGGGAGCAGAGGCAGCTGTGAGACCTTTGGGTAACTTCTCGGAAAACCTGCATGCTCAACCTTTCATCAGGCGGCCCAGGAAGGAACAAGATGTGCAAGGAAGGAAGGGGGGCGTTCCAACAACCAACTGGTTCATAGATTTGGATGCAGATGAGGAACAGCCGCAGGGACCGGTACTGGAAGGAAACATCGGTCCGAAACCAGGATTTGAATGGGGACAATGGAAGGCTTTGAACAAGAAGAAAAGAACGGTCGAGGAGGTCAACAGAAGCTATAATACCAAGAATCAGAGTAAAGGGGAGCAGCAGCGAACGGTTGGAATAGAAAAACAACATAAGGCGGTGGTGATTGAAGGCGAAAATACGGTGATTATCCCAGAAGGGGAGGCCGATCAACCAGAAGGATTCACCTTTGTGATGGGGAGAACAGAGAGAAGGACACCTGTGAGTAGTCCGAGTTAGTCGATGTCGTTCGGGGCATCAGTTGGGATTCACCTCAGGAATAGGAAGGTAATCAACTCGAAGGATCTATCGAGGAATGGACCACATAAAAAGAACAGAAGGAATGAGGAGGCACTGGAGGAAAATGTACTGGGACCAGAGAACCCGAGACCTACACAAATGGTTACCCAATGAAAGTGGCCACATGGAATGTACAGGGTATCTGCGGGAAGGATACCCAAAACACAATACGAGATCTATCTCAGATCTACAAGATTGATGTCCTGGCTGTGTTGGAAACTAGAACTAGCAGAGTGAATGCGGATAGAATCGTGGCGTCGTTGGGGTATGATCGCTCTTACAGAGTCAAGGCAACCGGTTTATCAGGAGGAATTTGGGTATCATGGAAGAATAGGATAGGGATGATGGAGATCGTAGCTGGGCATAAGCAATTCATACATTGTCGGATTAATAAACAAATACGGTTAACGTTTGTGTACGCGAGCACAAAACAGGCAGGTAGAAGACTGCTGTGGGATCACTTGCAAACTCTTGCAGAGACGTCACCTTCACCTTGGTTGGTTGCGGGCGATTTCAATGCTGTGCTTCGAGCGGATGAAAAGGTGGGAGGTGAACCTGTCTCGACTAGCAGCTGCAGAGAATTTTCTCTGGGCCTTGCAAATGCCGGCCTCGAGGAATTGGGGGCTTCTGGTCCAAAAATGACCTTTAGAAGGGGGTGGTTTTCGGAGAAGCTTGATCGGGCAGTAGCCAACCAGGCGTGGCTGGAAGTGTTCGCTTCAACTAAAGTGGAGGTGCTTCCGAGGATTAACTCGGATCACTCCCCGATTGTTATTACAACGGATGACAAAGCTAGGAAGTATGCACCTCACCCAAAGACGAGTACCATCTGGCACATGAGGAAGTCCTTCCCGAGCTTCCTGCAGGAGAACTGGGATACCACCTTACCCTACCACGAGGTAGTGGCAAAGATGATGAATCGATCTATGAACTGGGACAGGGCCGAACGGCAACAGCTCACATCAAAGAAAAGATTTCTGTTGAACGGGATAAACAAACTACAATCGGAAACCAATGCGAGGTGGGATGAAAGGCATAATGAGCAGATAATTGATATGCAGGTGGCTTACAACGACACCCTCCATGCAGAGTGCGATGAATGGAGGCAAAAGGCGCGCTGCGACTGGATGAAAGCAGGAGATGCTAACACTAGATACTTTCACTCGCTGGTGAGAGCCAAAAGGCAGAGAAACAAGATAATGAGACTAAAGACGGATGAAGGTGTCTGGGAGGAAGACGAGAGTGCAATCAAGACAATGGTGAGGAGCTTCTTTATCGATCTATTCAAGAGAACGGAGAGGCGAAGAAGAACAGAAGCCATCGCTGCATTTGCAGGCACCTTCCCGCGTCTTCAAGCTGAGGAGACAGAGCGTATGGGGGCGACCACCAACCATGGAGGAGATCAAAGATGTGCTGATGAAGATGAACCCCATCAAAGCTCTAGGACCCGACGGTGTAGATGTCGGTTTCCTTCAAAGGAACTGGGATCAGCTGGGCGATTCCATCAAGCTAATGATTTTTAATTGTTTTGTAGGAGAATCGATTGCTGATAAATTAGCAAATGCTATGATGGTCTTGATTCCCAAAATGTAGTCCCCAGAAAATTGCAGCCAATCGAGGCCAATTTCCCTGAACAACGTCAGACTCAAGCTGTTATCCAAAATCATGGTGGAGAGAATTAAACCATACTTGCCCGATTGGATTTCACCAGCCCAAAGTAGCTTTGTGCCGGGGAGGAGAATTACAGATAACATTATCTTAGTCTAGGAGCTTGTTCACTCAATGAGAACAAGATCGGGGAAGAATGTTGCCATGGCCATCAAAGTCGATCTCTCAAAGGCATATGATCGCATGGAGTGGGAATTCATAGAAGATACACTACGGCGAACAGCTATTGTAGCACATTTGATCACCGTCATTCTTAATATCATCAAGGCAGGGGAGATCTCAATCAACTGGAACGACGAGAACCTCACACCATTCAAATCTTCCAGGGGGTATGACAAGGCGATCCGTTATCCCCGTACATCTTCATTTTATGCCTGGATAGGCTAAGCCAAACGATCGCAGTACACGAACAGGAGGGAAGCTGGAAGCCGTTCAGAGCTGCACGACGAGGCATATGAGTTTCTCACGTATGCTTCACGGATGACCTCAACCTGTTTGGAGAGGCTACAACTTAACATGCCCGTACCATGATGAAGGTTCTAAAGAGCTTTGAACGAGCATCGGGACAGATGTTAGCCAAGGAGAAATCTACTATCTTCTTCTCTACAAACACACCGTCGACGACAAGAAGGGCGATTACAAGAATTACAGGCATCCGCCAAACGAGTAATCTAGGGAAACATCTGGGAGTCCCGATTATTCATGAGAGACCTAAGAAGGAACTGTATCTGGACATTATCCACAAGGTTGAAAACTGTATATCATCCTGGGCAAACAATTCTTTGTCATTAGCAGGAAGGGCCACATTGGTTAAATCGATGCTTAACACTCTCCCGATTTACTTGATGCAGTCGATGGTCTTGCCTATGGCGGTGTGTGATGATATTGATCAAGTGGTCAGAACTTTTCTCTGGAAAGGGGCGATGAAACAGAATGGCATCCATCTTGTGGCTTGGGATAAGGTTACGGCCTGCAAAGGAGAAGGTGGGCTTGACATCAAGAGGGCGAGAGATCAGAATGAAGCTGCAATACAGAAAACCTATTGGGACTTTATGTCGAACAGGAATATGGTCTGGAAGCAGGTGATGAAGGAGAAATACAGGCATAAAACAAATAAAGGAAGGACATGCGCGACGAGGTTGTGGAAATCGATCATACGGATACATGATGAGCTGATCACTGACACCGGGAGGATCGTTCTGTCAGGAGCTAATACTAATGTATGGATGGACAAATGGGTGGAAGGTGGCTATCGTCCAGCACTGAAGCAAGGCAGAGAAGTCCCAGCAGAGCTAATCGACTTGAAGGTTGAGGCAATGGTGCACTTGCACGGAAATTGGGACGTGGAGTTCCTCCATTACTGGTTTACTGACAGCTCAGCGCATCTAATCCTTTCGATGCCTCCACCGGATCCTGAAGCTGGTCCCGACGAAATGTGGTATCTGCCAGATGAAGCAGGGAGCTTTGCCTCAAAGCGGATTTACAGAAACCTGCAACAGGCGCATTCGATGAAGACACTGGGGTGGTGGAAGACGATTTGGCGTCTCCAGGTGCCGGAGAGGGCCAAGATGATGCTTTGGCTAGGGCTACATGGTGGCTTAATGACAAATGAGGCAAGGAGGAGGCGAGGATTCACGGAGGATCCCCTCTGCCCGAGATGTAGAAGAAACAATGAATCACTCATGCACCTTTTCGTTAATTGTCCGGAAAGTAGGAAAATTTGGACACTAGTTGAGAATGCTACCCAATCCAAACTGATGACTGGTACATCGTTCAAGCAATGGTTGCAGACTAACCTGAGGAGGAAGAAGGACAGCTCACACTGGAACATCTGGGTTGCAGTGACCATGTGGAAGATATGGGGAAGAAGATGTGCAGTGGTCTTTCGGGAAGATGGTATTAGCACGGAAGCTTTGTTTAATACAATCAAGCAAGATGTGATGATCTGCAGGAAAGCTTTTTCTGGAACGAAGGAACCGATAACACCTACGGCAGACACACCATGGACACCGCCGGAAAGGGGAAACATCAAACTCAATGTGGATGCATCTGTCAAGAGGAACGCAATGGCTTCAGCTTATGTTATCCGAGACCATGCATGACAGTGGCTGGGAGGAGGTTATGATCAGGGCCATATCACAAACGTCCTCAAGGAAGAAATGAGGGCCATCGCCATTGGCATCCAGGAGTGCAAGGGACGAGCCCGCAACCTATAGGTAGAATCGGACAGCAACAAAGCGATCAGCATGGTGCAAGGCAGCATGGAGACCCCTATCAGTTGCAAACAAGAATGTAGACACATCAGGAAGCAGGCAAGCTCGTTCAATTCAGTTGAATTCAGCTTCAAACGAAGAACTGGTAATAAAGTAGCAGACTTCTTAGCGAAATGGGGTAGAAGTAGAAATGAAATTCGGGCTAGGTGGTCACACTGTCCTGAGTTTCTCCTTGAGGTAATCAAAGGAGAGGCTATAGTGGGTCACAATGTAATAACAAACAAGGATGTGCCTGTACTGAGGGAACATGATGAATAATATGCTTCCATTCATAACAAAAAAAAAAGAAGGAGACAAGGGATTTATAGTGGTTCCTACCTTAGCAAATACTAAGGTAGTCAGTCCACTACCTGATTGCTTACCCAACTGGGATTTTGAAAGTATTAATTGTATTACCTCTCCAAGGATTTTACATAAAATACAATACTTTCTTACACCCCTTTGGACAGCCTTCACTTTGAAGTAGATGCACCAACTTGAGGAAGCCTTCTTGAAGTAACTCCAAGCTCCCCCTTGAAGTAGCCTTCCTCTTTGAAGTAGCCTCTCGTTGCACTAGCCTTCTTGAAGTAGTCCAAAGCCTCCTTCTTCACCAAGAAGATCACGACCCTCTCCAATCCACAGCCTCCAACCCTAGGAGTAGCAAGGAGAGTACAAGCAATAAGAGTGAACAAGAAAGGAAAAGGAAATTACACTTAACCATTGAAGCACAAGGCTTGATTTGCCTATATCAAGCGTGTAGATCTCCTAACCAATGTATATGGAAGTGTGATTGCTGTGGATAGGAGATACTAGCCTATAGGACACGAAATTAGAGCAAGGAGAAAAGTAGCCAATTGCAAGTATGCTCAATTGCTCAAAACATGTTGCTAATGCAAGTGTATGCTCAAAGATTGCTCAAGTGTAGAATAAGTGAGTTTAGGTGTCCTAAGGCATGTCCTATTTATAGGAATGACCTACAAGTGCTTAAGGACGTTCTAGACACTTTCTAGAGGGTTGTAAGTGCTTAACTAGCCGTTAGGTATACCTTAGTTGCTTTAGCAATGGCTAGTTAATTAATTATGCAAGTGCTGTCAGAACCCATCTCGGTCGAGAAATTGTCGACCGTGATACCTACTCGGTCGAGGATTTGTCGACTGACAGGCTCTCTGGATCAAGTGTTTGCAACGTTCATCTCCAACTGCCAACTACCTTGTCGGCTGTGTCTAACGGCTACTTGGTTCTTTCTCGGTCGAGAAGTTTGTCGACCGAGAGTGTCTCGGTCGAGGGATTTGTCAACCGAGATTGACCTAGTTTCAATGTTTCAATTTAAAGTACTAAGTGTATATATGTGAGTATGCATATATGGCACTAATGAAGGGGATGACCTATCTAAGTGTGGTGTTTAGCTAGGGAACATCTAACGCTTGATTTACATGATGTCTAAGTACTTGTACATTATATATTTATACAAGTTTTTACAATTGATTACAATTCATGTAAAAATACAATCATTCAAGCATATAGATTTCCCAAGGCTTTGTTATCCACCTTATTCCTGCAACACTCAAGTAGCACGTTAGATCAATAAGAATGAAATGTTTGTCATCGTCAAAACAAAGGGATTTATCATAATGTCCAATTTAGCCAACAATCTCCCCCTTTTTGAAGATGACAAACATTTCCTAAATATAAAATAAGGAAATATAAAACATGTGAGTTTCATACCTGAAGATTACCTTTTGTAGCCATTCTTGCAAGTGAATGCTGGCTGAGATATTATGAAACTCATTTTATGTTTATGATTTTTATATTATTTCTCCCCCTTTGTCATTTCAAAAAGATAACCAAGATAAATATGACTTTTATTTTTCTTTCCTATGCATTGCTCCCCCTTAAGTAGATATCCAATTAAAATCAAAGGATTAATGCACTCTAATTTATGGTAAATTTAGCCACAATTAATATTTTGAAAAAATTACCCTTTGTGATTTATTGCATATATTACTCCCCTTTATTTGTATGCTCTACTATAGTAGTCTTATAATCCATGTATTTGTTCAAATTAAGCCATAGAAGAAACACTTTTATTAATAATAACTTAGTGCTTCTACAATTTGAAAGATGACATGCTTGCTTAAAAGATATCCATTACAATCATTGTAGAGATAACCATTTCATTACAACTATTACAAGAAATACTCATAATCTCACTGAAAAGACCGAAGTATTACATCAATATCTGGGTCTTTCCCAAGAAAGGGCTCAGCTCCATAATACTTGACCAATGTCTGCCACTCCAAGGCACCTATCTTGGTTAAGGCATAAGCTTCTAAGAAGGTGGGAACACGATCAAAGAGAAAATGGGCAGCAATGTCTTGGAGTTGCATTTGAGAGAATTGAGTATGTGTGAGATCAGGAGATGGTGAAGGTGGAATTTGGTAGTAGTTGTAGGAAGGATTGTATGGATTTATCATGCCAGGATTTAGATAGTGAGGATATTCATCAGGTAGATTAGGAGAGAGAGCTTGCATCCTTTGGTTTAAGTAAGTCATACCATGGTGATTGTAATCTAATTGCCTACTCAGATGATATTGGGATCCAGCAATATATGTTAAAGTGTTTGTAATGGGTCATAGGGTAGGTTGGTAGGAGGAGGTAGTGTAGGTATGTCTTGAGTGGATGTCTCCTCTTCCATCCTAGCCCTTTTGTGACCAAAATCAATTCCTATCTTTTCTACCATATTTTTGGTTATTTTTTGAGGTTTTCTATCCCATATGTAACCTAGATCCTCAATATGTTTCTTAAGAAAATGTTGAGTGATTTGGCACACAAAGTCAGCATAAGGAGGATTGCCAGAAAACTCAAGCATGTTCTTAATGATGATGCGAATAAAGTTTATGGGAATGTGTTTGAGAATGGCATATATAAGATACATACAAAAGGTAGGTACTTCGGATTTGTTTGCTCTATGATGGATGTTTGTGGAAACAATAAGGTTGATAATCCTAGCTTCAGGTTTGAGGTTAATGGCATAGTAGGTACCCCTATCTTCGTGACAAGTTGTATTAGATTGAAAAATGGCTCGTTTAATGACACTAAGGCTGATTGTATTGTCATCTTGGGAGAATTTGTTGAGTGGATTTCCAGTGGTAAGGCCAAGAAAATCTTGATATTCTTCTAAGTCTATGTTAAGAATTTCAAGAATACCCTCCTCAGTAAAGTGGAAACTATACCCATGGACCATAGAGGAGAGGGAGTCATTTTCGGGATGGGAGGTTAAATTGGCATAGAACTCATTTACGACTTTGGAAGAGTAGGAAGGGAAGGAAGGATTCAAAAAATCGGTCAAATGTTGCACCTCGAAGAGACCCTCCACGTCGACGATGATGTAGAAGTCTATGATGTCAACTGGCCATCATGGAAGAGGAGTTTTGGAGGAGAGCCTGAGGTAGCGATCTCCAGCAGCTGCGTCGATGAAGGGGATGTCGTTGATGATCGGCAGCGGTGAGGAGGCCGTCCTTCCTTTCCTGCCAGCAACTTGTTTCTTTCCACACGCAGATGATGAAGCCATTTCATTGTTTTTCAGGTGGAGAAGTAGCAAGAACGTCTTGGATGTAGAGAGGCTAAAGAGTTTCACAAAAATGCACTAGGGAGGAGCTAGAGAAGTGAGAATGTGAAGGTGTTAGGAAATGGCCCGTTTTTGGTCCTATTTATAGCAAATCAGTAACCATTTCGGTCGACAAATTGTCGACCGACGACCGCAACAGTCATATTCTAGGTGCGCCTTTCGGTCGCCCAACGGTCGACCGAAAACGGTCATATTCAAACAGTCAGATTCAAACGGTGATATTCCAACGGTCGGTCCTCGATCGAGCAATTTGTCGACTGAAACTGGCTCGATCGAACAATTTGTCGACCGGAAGTGTGTCTGAGTTTTGCCCGTGTAGTTCTTACTTGAAGTCTATCGGTCAAAAGAGATAGCTGACCGAGATGTTTTCGGTCGACGAATTCGTCGACAGACAAACTTACTGTGAATGAAATTTAAAGCTGATTTTGAATGCAGATGATAGACTGAATTTTTAGAGCATATATATGTTTTCTAAGGGAGTAATATTGTGATTATCATTACAAATATTTGGATAGTTTTTACTAAGATTGAGTATAGAAAATGATATCCAAATAAGTATTGTGTCAAGCTTATTTTAGGTCGACCTTGACTATGACCATAGCGCCCCTTGGTCAAATTTAATTTCAACCAAGAGGCAAATTCTGCAGATTGCACATTTGATCATTCATATGTGAAGAATAATTTCTGCAGGTAGCTTGATTAAATATTTGAAGCACATTAGTGATACCTATTATGAAGACAGTTTTACAAATTTAATATAGGCATCATAATGAAGTTTTTGTACTTGATTATTGTTTTGTATTCGTTTTGAATGATGCATCTTAAGCTCTTCTATGGGTTCATAAATTTTAATTCCTTTATTTTCAGATTCATAGGATTCTTTAGAAGCATGTATGATATCTTGAAGTCAAGATTGTGCTTTAGATTTCTTAGAACAAACAACTAGACAAAATATTCCAGTTCTGAGATACACTATTTGGCTTGTCATAGCAACAATAATCATTAATTTATTACAAGCCATGCCCACAATAATCATTATCAAGATGCTTTTAAGCTAATTCCATTTCCAATGATCTGAGACATAATGATCAAGAATAATATCCATTCATGGTTTGTATATATGAATCAAAGATTATTTTAGACTAACTAATGAAACACAGTGATCATGTCACACAAATAGAAGCATATCCACAATACAATGATCAAGATAAAAGTATGTAAATGCAATGATTATGATCATTTCAACACACATGGTTCCTATATAGATATACCAAGGAGTACTTAGGAAAAACCATGTGGGTTGTGATAAAATAGTAATTTTCTTGCTTAAACCCATTCATGATTTTCAGTTTTAAGCCAAACCATGTAGCGGATAATACCAAAATAATCTCATTTAAGTTTTCAAAAATGGTCTCCAAATTTTATTTTCGTTTTACATGTAAAATCAGTCATTAATAACAAATTGATAGCAAGCTAGGTTAATTGAGAACAAGTTCAGCAGATGTATTTCAGACTTGACAATAGAAACCTGCATGGTCGAACATTTCTCGACCGACAGTTCTCTCGGTCGACAGTGTCTCGACCGAGAAAAGATTTTGCACTGTTTCAGAACTATTTTTAGTAATTTCTTCCAACAAAGTTCATTTTCAATTTAGTTATGCAATTTGAAAACTTAGCTTGGTTGAGATTGAACATATGAATATCAAAGTAATATTTAGATTAAATCTCAACTAATTATATTTAAATCTTTATGCTTTGAGGACTCTAATTAAGGCAAAATTTCAAGGATTTGTCTTTGCAGATTTTTTCAAGTTAGAAATTTTTAAATACTTGAATTAACTTGTTATCCCATTAAGTTAAGTTGCGATAGACATAGAAATATGCAACTAGAGTCTTATCTCAACTTAATTTTGTTTATTTAGTTTGGGGGTTTTGGAACCCATACTAACTCGACATCCTTTTTCTTGTAAGGACATGAAAAAGAATAGTGTCCAAGGCGCAAACAGTAATGACAACATATAGAATCAATCTCATATCTCTTTCTATGATTTTGTTCTAGATTGTTTTTGGGTACATATGGATTTATGACTTTAGGTACATACATAGATTGAATCTTTGGCACTTGTTTTCTTCCCCAACTAGTTTTTTGATATGATGTTCCTTTAGGCTTGTAACCTAGTCCTTTCCTTCCAATTTGATGATAAGAATCTTTTAAGATTTTATCAAGAATGCCATTATTACTTAGACTACTAACTTCTTATTGTAACTTAGCAATCTCATCCACTCTCTTCTTAATATCTAGCTTTGCTTGTTCTAGATTAGATGATAATGAATCTCTCTCTTTCACAATAGTATCATAATCTGGATGTGTACATAAGACGGGTTGTTTTTGAAGATCATTTACTTGAATTTGCAAGTATGTCTTTTCTTGAGAAAGAAGATTGCAATCTGCTTCTATTGATTTTAGCTTAATATTATGATCTTCAATGACCTTTTTAAGATTTTCATTTTCAGATGTAAGAGCAAGAAGTTTAGCATGTAACTCATTATTTTCTTTATTTGATTTCTTTAATTTCTTCTTGCACTCAATATATTTTTCATGCTTTTCTTGAAGACTAGCAATTAAATCTTCTTTAGGTAAATCAAAAAGGCTTACCTCTTCTTCTTCTTCACTTGTTGTAGCAATAAGGCAATTTTTGTGGACCTCTTTCTTTTTTTCTCTCCATGGGCAACCAATTGTCGGGTGGCTTGTTCCTAAGCACCAATTGCAACTTGTTGAAGATTGGTCCAAGCTGCTCCTTTGCTTGCGGTTGTAGGCACCACCACCCTTCATTCTTTAAGACTCGATTAGAGCTCCTTGAAGCCTGCTCTGATACCAATTGAAAAACCACTAGAGGGGGGTGACTAGGGTTTTAAAATTAATTCAACAATTATTTAACTCAAACAACCACAAATGAAAAAGCAAGAAGGAGACAAGGGATTTAGAGTGGCTCCTACCTTAGCAAATACTAAGGTAGTCAGTCCACTACCCGGTTGCTTACCCAATCAGGATTTTGAAAGTATAAATTTTATTACCTCTCCAAGGATTTTACATAAAATACAATACTTTCTTACACCCCTTTGGACAACCTTCACTTTGAAGTAGATGCACCAACTTGAGGCAGCCTTCTTGAAGTAACTCCAAGCTCCCCCTTGAAGTAGCCTTCCTCTTTGAAGTAGCCTCTCATTGCACCAGCCTTCTTGAAGTAGTCCAAAGCCTCCTTCTTCACCAAGAAGATCACGACCCTCTCCAATCCGCAGCCTCCAACCCTAGGAGTAGCAAGGAGAGTATAAGCAATAAGAGTGAACAAGAAAGGAAAAGGAAATTACACTTAACCTTTGAAGCACAAGGCTTGATTTGCCTATATCAAGCGTGTAGATCTCCTAACCAATGTATATGGAAGTGTGATTGTCGTGGATAGGAGATACTAGCCTATAGGACATGAAATTAGAGCAAGGAGAAAAGTAGCCAATTGCAAGTATGCTCAATTGCTCAAAATAGGTTGCTAATGCAAGTGTATGCTCAAAGATTGCTCAAGTGTAGAATAAGTGAGTTTAGGTGTCCTAAGGCATGTCCTATTTATAAGAATGGCCTACAAGTGCTTAAGGATGTTCTAGACACTTTCTAGAGGGTTCTAAGTGCTTAACTAGCCATTAGGTATACCTTAGTTGCTTTAACAATGGCTAGTTAATTAATTATGCAAGTGTTGTCAGAACCCATCTCGGTCGAGAAATTATCGATCGGGATACCTACTCGGTCGAGGATTTGTCGACCGACAGGCTCTCTGGATCAAGTGTTTGCAACATTCATCTCCAACTGCCAACTACCTTGTCGGCTGTGTCTAACAGCTACTTGGGTCTTTCTCGGTCGAGAAGTTTGTCGACCGAGAGTGTCTCGGTCGAGGGATTTTTCAACAGAGATTGACCCTGTTTCAATGTTTCAATTTAAAGTACTAAGTGTATATGTGAGTATGCATATATGGCACTAATGAAGGGGATGACCTATCTAAGTGTGGTGTTTAGCTAGGGAACATCTAACGCTTGATTTACATGATGTCTAAGTACTTGTACATTATATATTTGTACAAGTTTTTACAATTGATTACAATTCATGTAAAAATACAATCATTTAAGCATATAGATTTCCCAAGGCTTTGTTATCCACCTTATTCCTGCAACACTCAAGTAGCACGTTAGATCAATAAGAATGAAATGTCTGTCATCGTCAAAACAAAGGGATTTATCATAATGTCCAATTTAGCCAACACCTTATCCAATCACAACACTTAGATAGGTCATCTCCTTCAATAGTGTCACAACTGCACACCCATACACAAACTTAGTACTTAGTTTAAAACATTGAAACATGGTCAATCTCGGTCGACAATATTCTCGACCGAGACACTCTCGGTCGACAAACTCCTCGACCGAGAAAGACCCAGGTAGCCGTTAGACACAACAGACAAGGTAGTTGGCAGTTGGAGATGAACGTTGCATACACTTGCTCCAGACAGTCCCTCGGTCGACAAGTCCTCGGCCGAGAAGGACTCTTGGTCGACAATTCTTCGACCGAGATGTGTTCTGTCAGAAATTTTCAGAGTTAATTAACTTGTCATTGCTAAAGCAACTAATGTGTACCTAACGGATAGTTAAGCACTTAGAACCCCCTAGAAACTATTTAGAACATCCTTAAGCACTTGTAGGTCATTCCTATAAATAGGACATGCCTTAGGACACCCCAACATACACTTGTGCAATTCACTAAACCTACACTTAAATACTCATTGGTTAGGATATCAATACGCTTGATATAGGCAAATCAAGCCTTGTGCTTAAAAGTGGTAATTGTAATTTCCATTTCCTTTCTTGTTCTTTCTTATTCTTTGTACTCTCCTTGCTACTCCTAGGGTTGGAGGCTACGGATTGGAGAGGGTTTGATCTTCTTGGTGAAGAAGGAGATCTTTGGACTACTTCTAGAAGGTTGTTGCAATGGGAAGCTACTTCAAGAGGAAGGCTACTTCAAGGGGGAGCTTGAAGTTACTTCAAGAAGGCTGCTTCAAGGTTGGTGCAACTACTTCAAGGTGAAGGTTGTCCAAAGGGTGTAGAAAGTATTGTAATTTTATGTAAAATCCTTGAGAGGTAACAAAATTTCATACTTTCAAAATCCCGATTGGGTAAGCAACCGGGTAGTGGATTGACTGCCTTAGTATTTGCTAAGGTTGGAACCACTCTAAACATCTTGTCTCCTTCTTATTATCTCAATTGTGGTTGTTTGAGTTAAATTATTTTAAAATATCCATAAAACCCTATTCACCCCCCCTCTAGTGGTTTTTCAATTGGTATCAGAGCAGGCTTCAAGGAGCTCTAATCGAGTCTTGAAGAATGAAGGGTGACGGTGTCTACAACCGTAAGCAAAAGAAAAGTATGGACCAATCTTCAACAAGTTGCAGTTGGTGCTTAGGAACAAGCCACACAAAACTTGGTTGCCCATGGAGAGAAAAGAAGAAAGAGGTGCACAAAAATTGTCTCATTGCTACAACCAATGAAGAAGAAGAAGAGGTAAGCCTTCTTGATTTATCAAAAGAAGAGCTAATTGCTAGTCTTGAAGAAACACATAATAAGTACATTGAGTGCAAGAAGAAATTAAAGAAATCTAATAAGGCAAATGATGAATTACATGCTAAGATTCTTGCTCTCACTTCTGAAAATGAAGATCTCAAAAAGGCTATTGAAGATCATAATATTAAGCTAAAATCAATAGAAGCATATTGCAATCTTCTTTCCCTAGAAAAGATAAAATTGCAAACTCAAGTAAATGATCTTCAAAAACAACCTATTTTGTGTACACATCTAGATTATGATACTATTGTGAAAGAAAGAGATTCCTTATTATCTAATCTAGATCAAGCAAAGCTAGACATCAATAAGAGAATGGATGAGATTGTCAAACTGCAACAAAAGATTAGTAGTTTGAATAACAATGATACCCTTGACAAAATTTTAAATAATTCTTATCATCAAATTGGAAGGAGAGGACTAGGTTATAATCCTAAAGGTAAATCTTATCAAAAACCTAGTTGGAGAAAGACACAAGTGCTAGAAAATCAATCTGTGTATGTACCTAAAGGCAAATATACATATGTACCCAAAAACAACCTAGAACAAAATCATAGAAAGAGATATGAGGTTGATTCCATATATTGTCATTATTGTTTGCGTCTTGGACATTATTCTTTCTCATGTCCATACAAGAAAAAGTATGTTGAGTTAGTATGGGTTCCAAAACCCCCAAACTAAATGAATAAAATTAAGTTGAGATATGATAAAAGACTCTAAGTTGTATATCTCTCTATCTATCTCAACTTAACATAATAGGACACCAAGTTAATCCAAGAAATTAAAATGTCTAATTATACATCTTCAACTAACTTGTTTTAGTTTGGACTCTCAAAACCTAGAAAATTGTATATGATTAATTGAGATTTAACCTAAATGTTACTTTGATATTTAAATGTTTCATCTCAACTAAATTAAGTTTTCAAAATGCTCTATGAAAAATTACTGAAAACAGTACTGAAACAGTACAGAAACTTTCTCGGTCGAGAAACTATTCGACCAAGAGACTTGTCGGTCGAGTAATAGTCGACCGAGCAAGTTACTATTTTTAAACTCTGCAACAAATATGTTGAACCTGCTTTCAATTAATCTAATATGCTATTAATGATTGATTTAACTTGCAAATCACGAAGACTATCGTTTAAGCAAGACATATTAATCCTTTTGTATTAAGGGAGAGTATTATGGATAAGAAATCTTGAAACATATTGCAAAAGTGTTACAAACCTTATTCATTGATTGAAAAAGTTTATGCCCAGATGCATAATTTGTCTTAAAATTTAAAATTTATGAACCTGAATGAGATTATTTTGATTTATTCTCTAAATGGTTTGACTTAAATATAAATCATGATTAGGAAATTACTGTTCACATGGTTTTTCCTAAAGTATTTCTTGGTCTATCTATATAGGAACCATGTGTATTGAAATTTAGTTCCAACGATCATGATTATATGTTTGTTTCTTGATCATTATATTATGGATACATTCCTACTATTATATCATAATCATTATGCCGTGATGATTATGTTTCATTAGTTTGTCTAAAATAAACTTTGATCTATATATACAAACCATAAATGAACATTGTTTTCAAATGATCATGCTATCATTGAAAATGTTATAACACAAAAACTATATGTATAAATGCATCTTGACATAATAATAAATGAATATTGTGTACATGGCTTGTAATAAATGAATGATGATGCTATGACAAGTCAAATAGTGTCTCTTAGAACAAGATTACTATGTAATTTCTAAAATCCTTTCTTCTTGTACCCTTATTTTTAGATTGATCATAAGATCCTTTACAAACACCTTAACATACATTGCTGGATCCCAATATCACCTGAGTAGACAATTAGATTACAATCACCATGCCATGACTTATTTAAACCAAAGGATGCAAGCTCTCTCTCCTAACCAGACTAATGAATATCCTTATTCCCTAAATCCTGGCATGATAAATCCATACAATCCTTCCTACAACTACTACAAAATTCCACCTCCACCATCTCCTGATCTCACACATACTCGGTTTTCTCCGATTCAACTTCAAGACATTGCTGCCTAATTTTTCTTTGATCGTGTTCCCACCTTCTTGGAAGCTTATGCCTTCACGAAGGCAGGTGCCTTGAAGTGGCAGACACTGGTCACATATTATGGAGCTGAGCCCTTTCTTGGGAAAGACCCATATATTGATGTAATCCTTCGGTCTTTTCGGTGAGATTATGAGATATCTTTGTAATGGTTGTAATGAAATTGCTATCTTTTGAAATGATTGTAATGGATATATTTTTATAAGCAAGAATGTCATGCTTTATGGGTTTTCTTAAAAATTGTATGAGCACTAAGTTATTATTAATAAAAGTGTTTTTCTATGGCTTCATTTGGACATATATAAGAATATTATAGTAGAGCATAAAAATAAAGGGGAGTAATATATGCAATGAATCACAAAGGGTACAAATTTTTACAAATGATTGAGAAATAAATTATGGCTAAATTTAACAATAATCACTTTGCATTAATCCCTTGTTTTTTTAAATTGAATATCTCTTTAAGAGGGAGCATAGCATAAAATTAAGGGGGAGAAATAAAAAGTCATACTAAATGATTATCTTGGATATCTTTTTGAAATGACAAAGGGGGAGAAATAATATAAAATCAAAAACATAAAATTAAAATGAGTTTCATAATATCTCGGCCAGCATTCACTTGCAAAACAAGAATGTCTACAAAAGGTAAATTTCAGGTATGAAACTCACATGATTTATATTTCCTTATTTTATATTTAGGAAATGTTTGTCATCTTCAAAAAGGGGGAGATTGTTGGCTAAATTGGACATTAGTATAATCCCTTTGTTTTGATGATGACAAACATTTCATTCTTTTCTATCTAACGTGCTACTTGAGTGTTGCTGGAATAAAGTGGATGACAAATATTTGGAAGATCTATATGCTAAATTTCTTTTATTTCATGAATGTAATCAATTGTAAAACTTGTACAAATATATTATGTACAAGTACTTAGACATCATGTAAATCAAGCGTTAGATCTTCCTTAGTAAATCACAACACTTAGATAGGCCATCCCCTTCAATAGTGTCACAACTGCACACTCATACACAAACTTAGTACTTAGTTTAAAACATTGAAACATGGTCAATCTCGGTCGATAATATTCTCGACCGAGACACTTTCGGTCGACAAACTCCTCGACCGAGAAAGACCCTGGTAGCCGTTAGACACAACAGAAAAGGTAGTTGGCAGTTGGAGATGAACGTTGCATACACTTGCTCCAGATAGTCCCTTGGTCGACAAGTCCTCGACCGAGAAGGACTCTCCGTTGACAATTCTTCGACCGAGATGTGTCCTGTCAGAAATTTTCAGAGTTAATTAACTAGTCGTTGCTAAAGCAACTAATGTGTACCTAACGGCTAGTTAAGCACTTAGAACCCCCTAGAAAGTGTTTAGAACGTCCTTAAGCACTTGTAGGTCATTCCTATAAATAGGACATGCCTTAGGACACCCCAACATATACTTGTGCAATAATTGAGCTTACATACTTGCAATTGGCAATCTGTTTTGAGCTATTGAGCAACACTAGAATTGGCTACTCACTTCCCTTGCTCTAAATTCGTGTCCTATAGGCTAGCATCTCCTATTCACTAAACCTACGCTTCAATACTCATTGGTTAGGAGATCAATACGCTTGATATAGGCAAATCAAGCCTTGTGCTTAAAAGTGGTAATTGTAATTTCCATTTCCTTTCTTGTTCTTTCTTATTCTTTGTACTCTCCTTGCTACTCCTAGGGTTGGAGGCTGCATATTAGATAGGGTTTGATCTTCTTGGCGAAGAAGGAGATCTTTGGACTACTTCTAGAAGGATGTTGTAATGGGAAGCTACTTCAAGAGGAAGGCTACTTCAAGGGGGAGCTTGAAGTTACTTCAAGAAGGCTGCTTCAAGGTTGGTGCAACTACTTCAAGGTGAAGGTTGCCCAAAGGCTGTAGAAAGTATTGTAATTTTATGTAAAATCCTTGAGAGGTAATAAAATTTAGTACTTTCAAAATCCCAGTTGGGTTAGCAATCGGGTAGTGGATTGACTGCCTTAGTATTTGCTAAGGTTGGAACCACTCTAAACACCTTGTCTCCTTCTTATTATCTGAATTGTGGTTGTTTGAGTTAAATTATTTTAAAATATCCATAAACCCTATTCACCCCCCTCTAGTGGTTTTTCAATTGGTATCAGAGCAGGCTTCAAGGAGCTCTAATAGAGTCTTGAAGAATGAAGGGTGATGGTGTCTACAACCGCAAGCAAAAGAAAAGTATGGACCAATCTTCAACAAGTTGCAGTTGGTGCTTAGGAACAAGCCACACAACACTTGGTTGCCCATGGAGAGAAAATAAGAAAGAGGTGCACAAAAATTGACTCATTGCTACAACCAATGAAGAAGAAGAAGAGGTAAGCCTTCTTGATTTATCAAAAGAAGAGCTAATTGCTAGTCTTGAAGAAACACATAATAAGTACATTGAGTGCAAGAAGAAATTAAAGAAATCTAATCAGGCAAATGATGAATTACATGCTAAGCGTCTTGCTCTCACTTCTGAAAATGAAGATCTCAAAAAGGCTATTGAAGATCATAATATTAAGATAAAATCAATAGAAGCAGATTGCAATCTTCTTTCCCTAGAAAAGATAAAATTGCAAACTCAAGTAAATCATCTTAAAAAACAATCTGTTTTGTGTACACATCTAGATTATGATACTATTGTGAAAGAAAGAGATTCCTTATTATCAAATCTAGATCAAGCAAATATAGACATCAATAAGAGAATGGATGAGATTGTCAAACTGCAACAAAAGATTAGTAGTTTGAATAACAATGATACCCTTGACAAAATTTTAAATAATTCTTATCATCAAATTGGAAGGAGAGGACTAGGTTATAATCCTAAAGGTAAATATGATCAAAAACCTAGTTGGAGAAAGACACAAGTGCTAGAAAATCAATCTGTGGATGTACCTAAAGGCAAATATACATATATACCCAAAAACAACTTAGAACAAAATCATAGAAAGAGATATGAGGTTGATTCCATATGTTGTCATTATTGTTTGCATCTTAGACATTATTCTTTCTCATGTCCATACAAGAAAAAGGATGTTGAGTTAGTATGGGTTCCAAAACCCCCAAACTAAATGAATAAAATTAAGGTGAGATATGATAAAAGACTCTAAGTTGTATATCTCTCTGTCTATCTCAACTTAACATAATAGGACACCAAGTTAATCCAAGAAATTAAAATGTCTAATTATACATCTTCAACTAACTTGTTTTAGTTTGGACTCTCAAAACCTAGAAAATTGTATATGATTAGTTGAGATTTAACCTAAATGTTACTTTGATATTTAAATGTTTCATCTCAACTAAAATAAGTTTTCAAAATGCTCTATGAAAAATTACTGAAAACAGTACTGAAACAGTACAGAAACTTTCTCGGTCGAGAAACTGTTCGACCGAGAGACTTGTCGGTCGAGCAATAGTCGACTGAGCAGGTTACTGTTTTTAAACTCTACAACAAATATGCTGAACCTGCTTTCAATTAATCTAATATGCTATTAATGATTGATTTATCTTGCAAATCATGAAGATTATCATTTAAGCAAGACATATTAATTCTTTTGTATTAAGGAAGACTATTTTGGATAAGAAATCTTGAAACATATTGCAAAAGTGTTACAAACCTTATTCATTGATTGAAAAAGTTTATGCTCAGATACATAATTTGTCTTAAAATTTAAAATTTATGAACCTGAATGAGATTATTTTGATTTATTCTCTAAATGGTTTGACTTAAATATAAATCATGATTAGGAAATTACTGTTCACATGGTTTTTCCTAAAGTATTTCTTGGTCTATCTATATAGGAACCATGTGTATTGAAATTTTGTTCCAATGATCATGATTATATGCTTGTTTCTTGATCATTATATTATGGATGCATTCCTACTGTTCTATCATAATCATTGTGCCATGATCATTATGTTTCATTGGTTTGTCTAAAATAACCTTTGATCTATATATACAAACCATAAATGAACATTGTTTTCAAATGATCATGCTATCATTGAAAATGGTATAACACAAAAACTATATGTATAAATGCATCTTGACATAATAATAAATGAATATTGTGTACATGGCTTGTAATAAATGAATGATGATGCTATGACAAGTCAAATAGTGTCTCTTAGAACAAGATTACTATGTAATTTCAGAACTCCTTTCTTCTTGTACCCTTATTTTTAGATTGATCATAAGATCCTTTACAAACACCTTAACATACATTGTTGGGTCCCAATGTCACCTGAGTAGGCAATTAGATCACAATCACCATGCCATGACTTATTTAAACCAAAGGATGCAAGCTCTCTCTCCTAACCAACCTGATGAATATCCTTATTCCCTAAATCATGGCATGATAAATCCATACAATCCTTCCTACAACTACTACCAAATTCCACCTCCACCATCTCCTGATCTCAAACATACTCAGTTTTCTCTGATTCAACTTCAAGACATTGCTGCCCACTTTTGCTTTGATCGTGTTCCCATCTTCTTGGAAGCTTATGCCTTCACCAAGACAGGTGCCTTGAAGTGGCAGACAGTGGTCACATATTATGGAGCTGAGCCCTTTCGTGGGAAAGACCCAGATATTGATGTAATCCTTCGGTCTTTTCAGTGAGATAATGAGATATCTTTGTAATGGTTGTAATGAAATTGCTATCTTTTGAAATGATTGTAGTGGATATCTTTTTATAAGCAAGAATGTCATGCTTTATGGGTTTTCTTAAAAATTGTATGAGCACTAAGTTATTATTAATAAAAGTGTTTTTCTATGGCTTCATTTGGACATATACAAGAATATTATAGTAGAGCATAAAAATAAGGGGGACTAATATATGCAATGAATCACAAAGGGTACAAATTTTTGCAAATGATTGAGAAATAAACTGTGGCTAAATTTAACAATAATCACTTTTCATTAATCCCTTGTTTTTTTTAAATTGAATATCTCTTTAAGGGGGAGCATAGCATAAAATTAAGGGGAAGAAATAAAAAGTCATACTAAATGATTATCTTGGATATCTTTTTGAAATGACAAAGGGGGAGAAATAATATAAAATAAAAAACATAAAATTAAAATGAGTTTCATAATATCTCGGCCAGCATTCACTTGCAAAACAAGAATGGCTACAAAAGGTAAATTTTAGGTATGAAACTCACATGATTTATATTTCCTTATTTTATATTTAGGAAATATTTGTCATCTTCAAAAAGGGGGAGATTGTTGGCTAAATTGGACATTAGTATAATCCCTTTGTTTTGATGATGACAAAAATTTCATTCTTGTCGATCTAAAGTGCTACTTGAGTGTTGCAGGAATAAAGTGGATGACAAATATTTGGAAGATCTATATGCTAAATTGCTTTTATTTCATGAATGTAATCAATTGTTAAACTTGTACAAATATATAATGTACAAGTACTTCGACATCATGTAAATCAAGCGTTAGATCTTCCTTAGCCAATTACAACACTTAGATAGGTCATCCCCTTCAATAGTGTCACAACTGCACACTCATACACAAATTTAGTACTTAGTTTAAAACATTGAAACAGGGTCAATCTCGGTCGACAATATTCTCGACCGAGACACTTTCGGTCAACAAACTCCTCGAAAGAGAAAGACCCAGGTAGTCGTTAGACACATCAGACAATGTAGTTGACAGTTGGAGATGAACGTTGCATACACTTGCTCCAGACAGTCCCTCGGTCGACAAGCCCTCAACCGAGAAGGACTCTCCGTCGACAATTCTTCGACCGAGATGTGTTCTGTCAGAAATTTTCAGAGTTAATTAACTAGCTATTGCTAAAGCAACTAATGTGTACCTAACGACTAGTTAAGCACTTAGAACCCCCTAGAAAATGTTTAGAATGTCCTTAAGCACTTGTAGGTCATTCCTATAAATAGGACATGCCTTAGGACACCCCAACATACACTTGTGTAATACTTGAGCTTACATACTTGCAATTGGCAATCTGTTTTGAGCTATTGAGCAACACTAGCATTGGCTACTCACTTCCCTTGCTTTAAATTCATGTCCTATAGGATAGCATCTCCTATTCACTAAACTTACACTTCAATACTCATTGGTTAGGAGATCAATACGCTTGATATAGGCAAATCAAGCCTTGTGCTTAAAAGTGGTAATTGTAATTTCCATTTCCTTTCTTATTCTTTCTTATTCTTTGTACTCTCCTTGCTACTCCTAGGGTTGGAGGCTGCGGATTGGAGAGGGTTTGATCTTCTTGGTGAAGAAGGAGATCTTTGGACTACTTCTAGAAGGTTGTTGCAATGGGAAGCTACTTCAAGAGGAAGGCTACTTCAAGGGGGAGCTTGAAGTTACTTCAAGAAGGATGCTTCAAGGTTGGTGCAACTACTTCAAGGTGAAGGTTGTCCAAAGGGTGTAGAAAGTATTGTAATTTTATGTAAATTCCTTGAGAGGTAATAAAATTTAATACTTTCAAAATCCCGGTTGGGTAAGCAACCGGGTAGTGGATTGACTGCCTTAGTATTTGCTAAGGTTGGAACCACTCTAAACACCTTGTCTCCTTCTTATTATCTCAATTGTGGTTGTTTGAGTTAAATTATTTTAAAATATCCATAAAACCCTATTCACCCCCCCTCTAGTGGTTTTTCAATTGGTATCAGAGCAGGCTTCAAGGAGCTCTTATCGAGTCTTGAAGAATGAAGGGTGATGGTGTCTACAACCACAAGCAAAAGAAAAGTATGGACCAATCTTCAACAAGTTGCAGTTGGTGCTTAGGAACAAGCCACACAACACTTGGTTTCCCATGGAGAGAAAATAAGAAAGAGGTGCACAAAAATTGTGTCATTGCTATAACCAATGAAGAACAAGAAGAGGTAAGCCTTCTTGATTTATCAAAAGAAGAGCTAATTGCTAGTCTTGAAGAAACACATCATAAGTACATTGAGTGCAAGAAGAAATTAAAGAAATCTAATAAGGCAAATGATGAATTACATGCTAAGCTTCTTGCTCTCACTTCTGAAAATGAAGATCTCAAAAAGGCTATTGAAGATCATAATATTAAGCTAAAATCAATAGAAGCAGATTGCAATCTTCTTTCCCTAGAAAAGATAAAATTGCAAACTCAAGTAAATGATCTCAAAAAACAACCTATTTTGTGTACACATCAAGATTATGATACTATTGTGGAAGAAAGAGATTCCTTATTATCTAATCTAGATCAAGCAAAGATAGACATCAATAAGAGAATGGATGAGATTGTCAAACTGCAATAAAAGATTAGTAGTTTGAATAACAATGATACCCTTGACAAAATTTTAAATAATTCTTATCATCAAATTGGAAGGAGAGGACTAGGTTATAATCCTAAAGGTAAATCTTATCAAAAACCTAGTTGGAGAAAGACACAAGCGCTAGTAAATCAATCTGTGTATGTACCTAAAGGCAAATATACATATGTACCCAAAAACAGCGTAGAACAAAATCATAGAAAGAGATATGAGGTTGATTCCATATGTTGTCTATTGTTTGCATCTTGGACATTATTCTTTCTCATGTCCATACAAGAAATAGGATGTTGAGTTAGTATGGGTTCCAAAACCCCCAAACTAAATGAATAAAATTAAGTTGAGATATGATAAAAGACTCTAAGTTGTATATCTCTCTGTCTATCTCAACTTAACATAATAGGACACCAAGTTAATCCAAGAAATTAAAATGTCTAATTATACATCTTCAACTAACTTGTTTTAGTTTGTACTCTCAAAACCTAGAAAATTGTATATGATTAGTTGAGATTTAACCTAAATGTTACTTTCATATTTAAATGTTTCATCTCAACTAAACTAAGTTTTCAAAATGCTCTATGAAAAATTACTAAAAATAGTACTGAAACAGTACAGAAACTTTCTCGGTCGAGAAACTATTCGACCGAGAGACTTGTTGGTCGAGCAATAGTCGACTGAGCAGGTTACTGTTTTTAAACTCTGCAACAAATATGTTGAACCTACTTTCAATTAATCTAATATGCTATTAATGATTGATTTAACTTGCAAATCATGAAGACTATCATTTAAGCAAGACATATTAATCCTTTTGTATTAAGGAAGAGTATTATGGATAAGAAATCTTGAAACATATTGCAAAAGTGTTACAAACCTTATTCATTGAATGAAAAAATTTATGCTCAGATACATAATTTGTCTTAAAATTTAAAATTTATGAACCTGAATGAGATTATTTTGATTTATTCTCTAAATGGTTAGACTTAAATATAAATCATGATTAGGAAATTACTGTTCACATGGTTTTTCCTAAAGTATTTCTTGGTCTATCTATATAGGAACCATGTGTATTGAAATTTAGTTCCAATGATCATGATTATATGCTTGTTGCTTGATCATTATATTATGGATACATTCCTACTGTTCTATCATAATCATTGTGCCATGATCATTATGTTTACTTGGTTTGTCTAAAATAACCTTTGATCTATATATACAAACCATAAATGAACATTGTTTTCAAATGATCATGCTATCATTGAAAATGTTATAACACACAAACTATATGTATAAATGCATCTTGACATAATAATAAATGAATATTGTGTACATGGCTTGTAATAAATGAATGGTGATGCTATGACAAGTCAAATAGTGTCTCTTAGAACAAGATTACTATGTAACTTCAAAACTCCTTTCTTCTTGTACCCTTATTTTTAGATTGATCATAAGATACTTTACAAACACCTTAACATACATTGTTGGATCCCAATATCACCTGAGTAGGCAATTAGATTACAATCACCATGCCATGACTTGTTTAAACCAAAGGATGCAAGCTCTCTCTCCTAACCAACCTGATGAATATCCTTATTCCCTAAATCCTGGCATGATAAATCCATACAATCCTTCCTACAACTACTACCAAATTCCACCTCCACCATCTCCTGATCTCACACATACTCAGTTTTCTCTGATTCAACTTCAAGACATTGCTGCCCACTTTTGCTTTGATCGTGTTCCCAACTTCTTGGAAGCTTATGCCTTAACCAAGACAGGTGCCTTGAAGTGGCAGACACTGGTCACATATTATGGAGCTGAGCCCTTTCTTGGGAAAGACCCAGATATTGATGTAATCCTTCGGTCTTTTCAGTGAGATTATGAGATATCTTTGTAATGGTTGTAATGAAATTGCTATCTTTTGAAATGATTGTAATGGATATCTTTTTATAAGCAAGAATGTCATGCTTTATGGGTTTTCTTAAAAACTATATGAGCACTAAGTTATTATTAATAAAAGTGTTTTTCTATGGCTTCATTTGGACATATACAAGAATATTATAGTATAGCATAAAAATAAGGGGGAGTAATATATGCAATGAATCACAAAGGGTACAAATTTTTGTAAATGATTGAGAAATAAATTGTGGCTAAATTTAACAATAATCTCTTTGCATTAATCCCTTGTTTTTTTAAATTGAATATCTCTTTAAGGGGGAGCATAGCATAAAATTAAGGGGGAGAAATAAAAAGGCATACTAAATGATTATCTTGGATATCTTTTTGAAATGACAAAGGAGGAGAAATAATATAAAATAAAAAACATAAAATTAAAATGAGTTTCATAATATCTCGGCCAACATTCTCTTGCAAAACAAGAATGTCTACAAAAGGTAAATTTCAGGTATGAAACTCACATGATTTATATTTCCTTATTTTATATTTAGGAAATGTTTGTCATCTTCAAAAAGGGGGACATTGTTGGCTAAATTGGACATTAGTATAATCCCATTGTTTTGATGATGACAAACATTTCATTCTTGTCGATCTAACGTGCTACTTGAGTGTTGTAGGAATAAAGTGGATGACAAATATTTGGAAGATCTATATGCTAAATTGCTTTTATTTCATGAATGTAATCAATTGTAAAACTTGTACAAATATATAATGTACAAGTACTTAGATATCATGTAAATCAAGCGTTAGATCTTCCTTATCCAATCACAACACTTAGATAGGTCATCCCCTTTAATAGTGTCACAATTTCACACTCATACACAAACTTAGTACTTAGTTTAAAACATTGAAACAGGGTCAATCTCGGTCGACAATATTCTCGACCGAGACACTCTCGGTCGACAAACTACTCGACCGAGAAAGACCCAGGTAGCCGTTAGACACAGCAGACAAGGTAGTTGACAGTTGGAGATGAACGTTGCATACACTTGCTCCAGACAGTCCCTTGGTCGACAAGTCCTCGACCGAGAAGGACTCTCCGTAGACAATTCTTCGACTGAGATGTGTTCTGTCAGAAATTTTCAGAGTTAATTAACTAGTTGTTTCTAAAGCAACTAATGTGTACCTAACGGCTAGTTAAGCACTTAGAACCCCCTAGAAAGTGTTTAGAATGTCCTTAAGCACTTGTAGGTCATTCCTATAAATAGGACATGCCTTAGGACACCCCAGCATACACTTGTGCAATACTTGAGCTTACATACTTGCAATTGGCAATCTGTTTTGAGCTATTGAGCAACACTAGCATTGGCTACTCACTTCCCTTGCTCTAAATTCTTGTCCTATAGGCTAGCATCTCCTATTCACTAAACCTACACTTCAATCCTCATTGGTTAGGAGATCAATACGCTTGATATAGGCAAATCAAGCCTTGTGCTTAAAAGTGGTAATTGTAATTTCCTTTTCCTTTCTTGTTCTTTCTTATTCTTTGTACTCTCCTTACTACTCCTAGGGTTGGAGGCTGTGGATTGGAGAGGGTTTGATCTTCTTGGTGAAGAAGGAGATCTTTGGACAACTTCTAGAAAAGGGGGAGCTTGAAGTTACTTCAAGAAGGCTGCTTCAAGGTCGGTGCAACTACTTCAAGGTGAAGGTTGTCCAAAGGGTGTAGAAAGTATTGTAATTTTATGTAAAATCCTTGAGAGGTAATAAAATTTAATACTTTCAAAATCCCGATTGGGTAAGCAATCGGGTAGTGGATTGACTGCCTTAGTATTTGCTAAGGTTGGAACCACTCTAAACACCTTGTCTCCTTCTTATTATCTCAATTGTGGTTGTTTGAGTTAAATTATTTTAAAATATCCATAAAACCCTATTCACCCCCCCTCTAGTGGTTTTTCAGCAAGAAGAACAGAAGACAAAAGCAGAAAATGAAGAGAAGAGCGTGGAGGAAGAGGATGTTTCAAGCCTAGATAAATGGCTGAATTTTAGCTAAAATAATGAATTATTAATTGAAATGTAAAATTTAAACAGTTTTCTTCTGGAATTCTGATGTGTAACCGCTATGAGATACATTTACTTGTGTGCTGTGAAAAGCCTGAAAATTGCATTTTTGATCTAAATAATATTACAAATATGAGTATTTTTGGGTTTAATATATAGCGTTTTGTGCTTTGAATGTTGTGTTCTTGAATGTAAAACTGCTATAGTTTTGTATGGAGATATATACTTTGAGTTAGACTGCCAAACAAAAAAACAACACAAGAGAAAGAGTGATGATAATATCATAACACATAGAGTAATTATAAGAACACTAAGAGTAACTATGATAGTCTAGAAAAGTAACTGTATGATTCAAAGGAGTAACTCACGTACTTTGTAAGAGTAACTCCAAAAAAAGAGAGGTAATCCATAAGGTAATTGTGACAACACTAAAGAGTAACTGAGAGAACACTGGGAGTAACTGTGAAAACACTAAGAGTAACTGTGAGAGCACTAAGAGTAACAGAGAGAACATTAAGAGTAACTATGACGATATAAAAAGTAACTCCAACATTTAGAAAGTAACTCTTGTGGCTGAAGGTTTGTCAAAAACAAGAAACCAGTATATGTGAACCATATAGTAGCAAAAACTGACATTTCGTGAGTAAACTAAACAAAACATGAAAGAAACTGTACTAATCCAAAAATGTATGTATTTCAGAAGAAAAGAGTATCCATTGCACACGAATATAAAACAAAAAATATTCTTCAAAAGAGTAACATATAAAAAGTAATTGTGACAATATAAAAAGTAATTGTGACAACACCAGAGTAACTGTGACAACACTAAGAGTAACTGTGACAACACTAGAGTAACTGTGACAACACTAAGAGTAATTGTGACAACACCAGGAGTAACTGTGACAATATAAAAAGTAACTCTAACATTAAAAAATGTATCTGTTGTACTTTGTAAAGTAACTCTTGTGGAAATACTCCCCAATACCTCCACCACCAACCCATCCCTCCTCACGAGGCCTTCTATCCTCTTATTTTAAGTTCCAGTTCTCTCATTTCATCACTGTGGCTGATGGTTATCGCCCTTTGACCCACTTTGGAATAGCATACCTCCTTCTACCATTCCTAGTCTTCTCATAAACCTCAACACAACCTACCATGAAGCTGTTCATCCAACCCATGAACTACACCCTTGACGACAAAAATATGGAATCCATTCAACTGCCTATAGAATGGAAATATCTCCATTTTCACATTAAACCAGGCAAAACCACCTTCTGCATCAGAAACCAGACATTTCAGATCACCCTTGTTCAAAATGAAAACTGATCACTTTCCACTAGTAGCGACTGGAAAGAGATGATCACACAACTCAATCTTTGCAGAGATTGGATCATCTTCCTCAGGCCAACCGATCACCAGACTATCACATCATGGATCACAATTTTTTTCTTAGAAACACCAACTAAACTACTTCCGCTCTTCAGAGTGCCTGGTGAATCTGGAATGGACGAGTCTACAGATCAGCTATTCGTTAGGGAGAAATACCAAGCACCGCCGGGTTCATGGGTGAATCCTTTATAAGTTGACTTATCTACGACAACTGACACCACAACATCTACAGAAGACACTGTTTCTTCTTCTTCTTCTTTCCAGCCTTCCGATCATAAATAGGTATGCACTGCCGCCCTTTTCTCCTTGACTTTTGGTCGATATTCTTCCCCATCACCGCCTATACCGTCTACTGCCCCCCAACCATCCTGGGGTCACCACCGCGGCGGTGGTCGTCGATAAACCCCTCCTATAGATACCCATGGCGGTGGTTGTCTACCTAGTAACCAGCCATAAACCCCTCCTACAGATACCAGCAGCGGTGGTTGTCTACCCAGTAACCAGAAATACTCCCCAATCCCTCCACCACCAACCCAGCCCTCCTCACAAGGCCTTGGCTTTCTTCAGCACAACCACTCATCTCGTCCCACAACCCCTGATCCGCCTCTTCTTCCTCCCTCCTAGCCTCTGCTGCCACCTCCCAACTATGTAGCAGCCGCCAGGACCAACATATCACCTCCAACTATGTAGCAGCGGTTGATCTCGCATGACACCATCAGCAGGTCTACTATCCTCTTCTTTTAAGTTCCAATGCTCTCATTTCGTCACTGTGGCTAATTGTTCTCGCCCTTTCACCCACTTTAGAACAACATACCTCCTACTACCATTCCTAATGTTCTCATAGTCCCTCGTCTAATACTATTTTGTAATACTATTTCTTAAGAGATTTTTACTTCAGAGAGCTATATATAGTCAGATCTGATCCTGATTTTTAAGTGACTTTTTATTTTGACTGGTTGTTCCTACTATGAACTGGTGTGTTTGATATACGAATTTTTCTTTGTTCTGAACTGGTGTGTTTTAACTGGTTGTTCCTGCTATGAACTGGTGTGTTTGATATACATATTTTTTGTTTTAACTGGTTGTTCCTGCTATGAACTGCTAAGATACATCCCTGGCAAGAGCGGTGCTGGTGCTGAAGTTGAACTATCCTGAAGGCTGGTTTGGTTGTATTTTTTGGTTATCTTGTTCTGGTGATTATGGTTCCTCTTGCTGCTGTAGTCTGGTTTTTCTTACCCATCAGAAGTTTTGAGGATTCTGAAGTTGTTGTTTTGTTTTGCTTTCTCTACTTTGCAATGGAGTAAATGGTGTGTATGATAGATCTCGCCAGGGATGGATCTGATCCCCTGAGCTCTTTGGTTTTTATGTTCAGTTGACGGACCGTCCTTATAGCTGGTTTGGCTGTAGTTTTCTGTATCATTTGTTCCAGAGACTATGTATAATATATATCATTTTATGCTTTGAATGTTGTGTTCCAGAGACTATGTGTAATATATATCATTTGTTCCAGAGACTATGTGTAATATATATCGTTTGTTCCAGAGACTATGTATAATTATAAGAACACTAAGAGTAACTGTGATAGTCTAGAAAAGTAACTGTATGATTCAAAGGAGTAACTCGCATACTTTGTAAGAGTAACTCTAAAAAAGGAGAGGTAATCCATAAGGTAACTATGACAGCACTAAAGAGTAACTGAGAGAACATTGAGAGTAACTGTGACAACACTAAGAGTAACTGTGAGAACACTGAGAGTAACTGAGAGAACACTGAGAGTAACTGTGATGATATAAAAAGTAACTCCGGCATTCAGAAAGTAACTCTTGTGGCTGAAGGTTTGTCAAAAACACAAAACTAGTGTATGTGAACCACATAGTAGCAAAAACTGACATTTCATGAGTAAACTGAACAAAACATGAAAGAAACTGTACTAATCCAAAAATGTATGTATTTCAAAAGAAAAGAGTATCCATTGCACATGAAGATAAAACAAAAAATATTCTTCAAAAGAGTAACATTTGATCAGAACAAATTCTTTGTAGCATATTCAAAGTATACATACAACTGGTGGAGCTCAACATAACACATAGATACATTACAAAACACAAAAGTGAAAATACATGGAGGGTTACAAAATCACTTTCACAAAAAATACAGACAAAAAGAACAACCCATTATAGATTTGAATATCCCTCACTCACGCACTAATCAACTACAAACTCCACTAAAAAATGTCCAGCATCAACAGAGCACACGATCAGTAACAGAGATAATCATTGAACAGCAAACAACAACAACACAGAGTCCATAAACAAAATCCCTACAGAATGGACTACTTCTTCATAGGGCAGTTACTTCTGTCATGGTTGACCCCAAACTATAATCAATTCTTACACTGCCTCTCTCTTTTAGACTAGGCAATCTCAACTCCAGATTCAAACCTCACATCGGTCAATCTAGGTCTCCCAAAAGTTTTGCAAATACTAGGTATATGGACCTTGCCAACAGAATAGGAAGCTGTATTAGAAGCAGTTACACCAGTGCCTGCACCAGTATCAGTGAGATCCAAGTCTAAGAGCTCCTTTCGCAGAGCTAACAGTTTTTCATGGCGAAGATCTACAACGTTGTTCCTAAATGCTATGTTGACAATCGAATTGTAGGCAGAAACAAGATGAAGTGTCCTCCCAGTGGATGGATGCTTAACTGGCGCTTTGCCAAAAATCAAAGGGTGTTCTCTGTACCCTTTGGTCCACCTCTTTAGTATGTAAGGTTCGGGAAGAGTGCAATAGTCACAACTCTTCAAATAAGAGAGGATGTGCCTGCAAGGGATGCCTTTGAATTCCAACATTAAGCAACTGCATGAAACAATGTCACTAGATGACTCTTTCTTCAATATACGGGGAGTTCCAAGTCCACCAACGCGATACACCTCAAAGACACCTTCTAAAGCTTCCTTTACATTGTAGACCATGCTTTGGTGAACCTCAAATTGGAATATCTTAAAGATGGACTTGGTGTATATACCTCTCATCTGCTCCTCCAGGGGCCACAGTGATGACAAAGGGAGGTTACTGTACTCATCGTCAAAGTCTTTGAAATTTTCACTCTCCCACACATGAGAGTAGGTAGTCTCCAATGAACATACAAGTTCAAAGAGAGTCTTCCTACTAATCACATAGCTCCTAATGAACGCATTCAGGCTCTCGCTCCTCTGAGTCGTCCCCAGGCCCGCAAAGAAGGAGGACTGCATATAGCATGGAACCCAATCGCAATGCATCACATACATATCAGAGAGCCAGGTGATGGACAACAAATCATTCTCCTAAATTACTGAATCCCACCTCTCTTCGAAAATGTCGACATCATCCACGTTCCATACACAATCATTTAAGGAGCTTATGATCTGGTCCTTGAGAGGAATGCCGCCAAGCTTGGAGGGAGCTTCTGTAGGATATGCCAGCTGCAGAAGAGATGCTTGAAATTGGGAAAAACAATGATGATAGCAACATTCATAGCAGGGTCCTGATCAGTTATGATGGAAACCAGCTCTTTGCCAAAACAAAGTAGGTACTGCTTGAAAACCTAGAAAAATGAGTCGTACTTCTCATCGACCAACAAAGCAGAAGCAAACAACACTGTATTGCGATGGTGATCAACTCCACCAAACATTCCAAAAACCATCAAATACTTGTTGGTGTGGTAGGTGGTGTCAAACACAATCACATCCCCGAACAGCCCGCAGTCTTCAAAGGAGACAGGATCAACCCAAAACAGATGAGTAAGGCAGCAATCGGGGTTGTTTTGGTAGCTATAGAAGAATTTTAGATCGAGGACCTTGAACCTGGAAAAGTGATCTAAAACCATGTCAACGTTGTATTTGGCTGACTCTTTCCTCTTGCTACTGATGTGTCCATGAGCTTGTCTGCCGGTAAATGTCAGATTTTCATAGCCGCCAGACTCGAATGCTATCAATGCAATCTGTCTCGATATAGGTATGTTAGCTTGGCTCATGGAAGAAAGGATCTCTTTTTGAGTTTCATCAAGAGATGAGTTACACTTGAGGTAACGGAGATGAGCATCGTCAACAAGATCGTGGTTGTGTTCCTCAACAAATGCAGTCACAACCCACATGGATGAGGACTTATCTAGTGTGAAATGAATCATGGCTCCACAACCACACCTCTTCACAGAATGCATGTGCTTCTTGGACAGCTTATCCTGCAAGTTACCCACTTCATCACAAACGGGGCCCAGAAGCCCTCTAGACCTCTTAGAACGGCAGATCTTACCCTGCTTGTCACAAACCAGATCTTTGGCAACTAGAATCTTAGTTCCTCGTTCATATCTG